>JAQMYG010000021.1:12983824-13018770 GCA_030014215.1 Clariallabes teugelsi | reverse complement strand
TCCCAGGAGGCTTAGGGCACGAGGCAGGGTACACCCTGGACAGGGTGCCAATCCATCGCAGGGCGCACACACATACACACTACGGGCAATTTGAGAACGCCAGTTAGCCTAACCTGCATATCTTTGGACTGTGAGAGGAAACCGGAGTACCCGGAGGAAACATCCCAAGCACGGGAAGAACATGCAAACTTCATGCCAACAGAGACGGGAATCGAGCCTGGCCAGGAATCGAACCCAGACCCTGGAGGTGCAAGGCGATACTGCTAACCACTACACCACCGTGCCACCTCCTTTCCCTTTGACCATAGTTAACTAACGAATCTGGTGAACTGTAATTTATCCAAACAGAGACAGACTAAGTGAATTGTAATTAAGCTGTAATATATCTGTCACTATTTCAATGGTTTGCCTTCTGTGCAAATTCTACTGCTGAAGTCTACAGTTACAGTATGTTTATTTAAATTTTCTCCTGTCAGAGGCTCATCTACAATAAATTAGGCTGATATAGAACAGAATTTTTTGTGATGTAAATGTACAATGAAACTACAGTAGTTTAGCATTTAATGTGTGGTCAAATCCAGAATTAAATCAAAACAATAATATGTAAGTGATACCTCCCGATTGTGCTGTTTTAAGAAATATGCTAAGGTGCAACAGTACTGTGCAAAGGTCTTGATCCACCCATCATTTCATTATTTTAAATGAAATCAAATGATGTAGATTAAATTAAAGAAAATTGGGCACAGTTTTACTGTGACTGGCTAAAGTGTCTAAAGATACAATTTAAAAATTGGTTGTTTTATGTAACAACCTTAGCAGCAACTTCCCCTCTCATCTGTTCCAACCACTCAGCATTCAGTATCACCAGAATACTAATCATCTGTCATCATCTGCACCTTTTCTCAGGTCACTCTGTGTCTTAACCTACCAAAACCTGCCTATCATGGCATAATTATGGAATGTCTGTGAGACACTTTAGTTCCTGTTACCACTGTGCAATATACTGTATAATATCACAGATTTCAGATATTTATGTAACTTATTTAAAAAGTATCTCACACCCTACTCCATTTGATGTCAACCATTTTTTTTTTGTTTTTTTTTTTGTCGTGCTGTTTTGTCTTGTCATTTGTATTTTTTGTTCTGGAAGCTCTGTCACTAAAACAAATTCCTTGTACGTGCAAGCGTACTTGGCAATAAAACTCTTTCTGATTCTGATTCTGTTATGTTCTAGTAGCCGCTTTATTTTCTGACTTTTGAAGTAAATTTTGTTTCTTCTGAAGACCTTCCACTATTAGAAACTGTCCTGAGGGTTACAAAACCCTAACACCCAGAAATGCTAAATGTCTCCATATCAATTATATATATATTTTTGCTAACTTACAACAGTTTAAAACATTTTTGAAAGAGATTAGGTTACACGGGCAAGCTGTTTCCATATTTTAAAAGAAATAATGTATTAGAATGCATTAGAGTACATTAATATAGCCCTATGTATACAGTAGGTGCTGTCATGGTTTTATAATAAATAAATAAATAAATACCAGTACCGTACCAGGTGTTTTATTTTTTTATTTCATTTTTTCTGTATTAGTATTTCCTTCATCAAAACTAGGAAATAACACATAGTTCAGATTCTTTAAAGTAGCCACCATTTACCTTCATCATGTCATGTTGTGAGGGTGTGTGCCGGCGTTTTCGCGGCATAAATGCTGGAGGCGAGCTGGCGGTTCAATAATAAAGTTTATTTAAGTAGAACACAGAAAACAAAACATAAGCTCTTCGTGGAGAGCACCTAGTAAATCTCTACTCATAAAACTTAAATAAACAAACACCAACACAAACCTTAACGACAACTAATGCAACACAAAGTCTTTAACTGAAACTGGCTATTTATAATAAACTTAATTACCCTTCCTCGGTTCAGGTGCACGCTGCCGTCACCTGACCGAGGTGCATCATGGGAAATGAAGTCCAACATAACTAAAACAAACTACAAACATAAATAGTCTTTGGCGTAGTGGCGCCCTCTAGGGGTTAACCCTTACACATAACAGCTTCGTGCAATACTGACAGCCAGGAAGTGCTTAACATACTGTATATAATAGAACATAGTAAGAAAATAAGAAAAACATTTGAATGTGTAGGTGTGTCCAGACTTTTGACTGTAAAAACACATTTCCCATTAATTTTCATACACCATATTGAATAAAATTCACTCTCTATCCATAACAACTGTCACATAATTTGATGTGTAATTTGTTATTTAATACATTTGGGATGGCTTTTTACCAGGATCTTCCTACAGAAACCACTCCATTCGTAACATTCCTGCCAAGCACAAGTATCCACACGAATATTCATTTTCCCTCTAGACATTTCCCCTGCTGCAACGTCATAGTTTTGATGGGAGTGAAATAGTAACACTCTTACTAGGGAAAACAACTGCTATGTGATTTTGAGAAATGTTGATGATTCATTCAATCTATTTACTCCCTTGTTAAATACAGAAATGGAAGGATCTATTTAAATGAGTTAACATTTGTCTTTCATCATGGGTTTAGGCCACCAATGGCAAAGCTCATAATTAACATAGTCATCTATGATTATTTTGATAAACCTTGGTCCATAGGTCACAATGTGTTTATCTCCTTAGTTGTGTTTAAAAATGTGCATGCATAGGATAGAAATGTGCAAAGGTGAAGGTCTCACCAACCCTTAATTTGACGTGATTGAAAGTTGCTGACACTTAATCTGCAAGGAATATTACTTTAATGGTTTCCATTAAAGGCTACAGTTTTCAACATTGTGAGTTTGTTCCTGGTATTCACACACTTTTTGAATAATTTTAGAGGTAGGAAAACATTGATTTCAGTAAAAGGACATACTGTATATTTTCATTTTCGCACTTTTGACTTTTGGAACCTCTCTGTTGCAACGTGGAATGGAATATGGCAATTAAAAATGATTAGCAGAGCATGTAGGTACAAGAACTTTGGCCAGAGGCAGCTTCTTTACTTTTGTCTTAGATGTCTTAGGTGGATCATGTGACTAGTTTGAAGCTATATAAATTCCATCCACTTCCAAAGGTTTTCTGCATTGATTTGATCCACAGCCAAAGAACACAAGTCACTAGTGGTAAAGGTCTTAGATAATCTATTTCAGTTGAATGCTCTTTTTATAGTCACTTTGTTCTTGTTCTCAACACGGTTGTGTTTTCTGCAGGTGTGCTCTCGGAGGAATAATCATGAAATTGGTTGCTCTAATCCTTGCCCTTTCAGTCATCTCAGGTAAGATTTTATGTTATATGTTATATACTTTATAACAATTACATGTCATCAATGATCATTAATTTATTAGTTCACTAAAGAATACAATACAGTGATTTAATTTAATCAAGCATTTTATTTGCTGACCAGGTTCTTTGCACATTTTTGTTGATCCATCCTAAATATTGCACTTTACACTATACCAATCTCATATGGATTTCATTCACTTTACAAAAAGAAAGTGTAACTTTTATGCTTTTACTTCTAGGCTGCCAGGGAAGATTCCTGTTTCAGGATGAACCCAAAACTAAATGGGAGGAGATGGTGGATAAGTTTTGGGAGTATGTGAATGATGTGAGCTCCAAGGTTGAAGAAATGAGGAAGAACATACAATCCACAGAAGTTGGAAGAGAACTTGAGTGAGTTTAGTTAAGCTGTCAACAAATCACGCTCACACACAAAAACAATTCATTAATGTATTTACGATTAAGTGAAAATTAGCAAGCAATGTACTATGCTACAAATCCCTGACCACAATGAAATTTTCTAATATCACACTCCAGCTCACTGATCAGTGACAGCATGGCTGAGCTGCAGATGTACACTGATGACGTAAAGTCAAAGCTGGCACCCTATGCCAAGGAGATGGCGCAGAAAGTGAATGAAGATCTTCAGCTGCTGTCAAACAAGCTACGTGTACATATGGAGGAAGCAAAGGATCGCATGACAGAATACAACCAGGAGCTCCAGACCATGGTGGAGCAGAATGCAGATGAGGTGAAGAATAAAGTCAATGCATACATCCGTAAACTCAAGAAACGCCTCAACAAGGACACCCAGGAGATCAAAAAGTGAGTTTTGTTTTTAGAACATGGATAATTATATGTTATTTGCTATGATAGACTACTTAAATATAGAAATATAAAGCTAAAGCTGTGTAGTTTAAATATTAAATGTTAAATATATATCAAATATTCAACCTCGGTGCTATGAAGTAATATTCCTTATGAATTGCTCTTAAGGAAAATCGAGACATACTTCGAGGAAGTCCAAGCTCGTGCTGTTCAGCATGCAGATGACATGAACGAGCGCCTGAAGTCTTACTTTGACACAGTACGCCAAAATGCTGAGGACAAGTTCAACACCCTTAAAGATTTGCTGAATGACCAAGCTGAACGAGTGATGGAGAAATGGGAGAATTTTAAAGAGCAGGCTGAAGAGGTCAAAAAGAGTCTGCTCTCCCCAGTCCAGAAGAAAATGGAGGAGGTTAAAAACTGGTTTCAGCAATACTTATAAACTGAGGAGATAGTAACCATGTATAAACAGTTTAAACTATGCATCCAAGCTGGAAATATGAATAGGAAGTTGACATTATGCTCAGGTTTTGCCAAATAAAAATACTAAGGCTTATTAGTATATTTTTTTTCTTTAAAAAAATGTATTGACTGTTTATTCTCTCCTAAAGTTAGATTAAGTATGTTAAGAGCAGCCGTGCCTGTGTGTTTTGCTTGCACCTCTTAAATCATTGGCCTCAGTATGGTCGACAGAAGAATGTTGAGGGCTTTCCCGAAGAATGTCAGTTATAAGCTGTGTTGAAAAAATTCAGTATAATTAAGTTATAACATACTGTAGTGCGAACAGATAAAGCTACTAAAACAAATAATGGTGAAACCATAAAATGTTGTAAACAAGCCTTTGACAAGGTTGTTAACCTTGCCAATGTTTAGTGGCATGCGTAATTATATGCTGTACGCAGATAGTTTCGAACAACAATTTTCAATAAAGCATAAGAAACAATACTGTGCAATAATATATATTTTTAGATTTTTTTCCTCCATGGTACATTTTCAATGCCACTGTCCTAAAAAAAATTAATCTTTGGAATGCAGCAAATTGTGTCTCAATATATAAACTGACATTAAGCATGTGTGAGTCAGTGCAAAATCATCATAATTATCATTTAATCTAAACATTTCTTTTTGAAGAACCAATATGGATATACATGTATTCGTGTTATGTGGTTATTTATTTATTTATTTTTATTATTTTTTTTAAGGTTCAGAATAAGCATTAATTACAAATTAATTAATTAATTAATTGCCAATTGCACATAGTGGCATAGTGGTTAGCACTGTAGCCTTGCACCTCCAGGGTCGAGGGTTTGATTCCTGCATGGGATTTGCATGTTCTAACTGTATTTGGTGTGTTTCCTCCAGGTACTTTAGTTTCCTCCCACTGTCCAAAGACATGCAAAGTAGGCTAATTGACATATTCAAAATAGTTTCTGCGAATGTGTGTGCCTTGCAATGGACTGGCTCCCTGGCCAGGGTGTACCCTGCCCCATGCCCCAAGTCACCTAGATACGTCTAAAGGCTTCCCGTAGGATAATTGTTATAGAGGATGAATGGATGAATTAATAAAAAATGAATTGGGTTAGCTATTCCAGGTATCCTCACAATACCATCAGTGATCGTATTTACATTTATTTATAACACGGCAATGGTGAAATCTCAAATCTGATTGATCAGATGGTATGAATTAATTTTCTACAACAGGCCCTGAAGCCCTGAACAACCCTCAAGGTGTGCGCTAACCACTACAACATCATATTAGGGTTAATCAAGATATAAATGTATTTAAACATCTATTAAAATAATTAAGTTATATCAATAAAAAATAATAGTCACAATTAATAGCAAGATATCTATAAGGTTTTAAGACACTGTAATCTAATAAGAAGATTCCTGTGCCTTGAGAACAGACCCCTCACTGTGCTTCCTTCTCTGGTAACACCTTCTATATCCTGTATCCAGACGAGGATACATCCAAATGGCTCTTGTCTGCTAGAACCCCTTTGTTTAATCAGGAGAATGCAAATGTATCTCCTCTCACCTGTCTGTCTCGGGTCCCTCTTTGACTGACATGTTAATGACTGGTTCTTTTGATGTTCGGGACGTAGCACCGTTTAAATGTGCTCTCTTTGCTGAGAATAAACAGAGATCTTCAGACATCATGCCTGCATGTGTGTGTGGTTTTCTCTCCCGGTCGATCGGGCCCGGACCGGTAAGCGTATCAAGGTGCGGCGGACACAACAAGAAATAACTCTTCTTCTCTTAGCTTAAAACTTAACTCGGACCCAAGTCTTCTTCATTTAAACCTAACAACATCAACAGCATGGGAAGTGGTGGCTCAAATGGATAAGACGCTGGAAGTTCAGGGGTTCGAGTCCCAGCACTGCCAATCTACCGAGCCCTAGAGCAAGGTCCTTAACCCTTTGTGTTACATGGGCACTATATCAGGGACGTTTTAATTCATTTACGTCTTAAATACGTAGGCTAAGCGTCGTTCTAACATCTGGCACGGACGTCTCGGCGACATCTGCCAGAAGAGCAAACGCCCTCTGCCAGACATCTGCCAGATGAAAAAGATGACGTCGCATAGACGTCTCCGCGACGTGTGCTATCTGGGTTGTATTTATTCCCATTTTACGCCTATGGTAGGACCTCCGGTCAGCATTCATACACTACAGGAAATTGCACATGGGGAGTAAAGTCTGGCCCGTGTATTCCTATCCAATAGAAGCCCTATTGTAGGTCAAATTGAGTAAAAGGTTAATGCTGGGTGTGATAGAAAGGTGCCAGAGCACACAGGTCATTATTGTTATAGTGGCAAAAGGAGGACCTACTCAATACTAGCAAAATTAGTAACATGTTGTTCAACAAGCACCACAGCGCGATTGTGATGGTTACGTTCCCACAAACGTGTCGTAAGTCGAAATTTCCGAAGAAAACGCTCTATCTCAGCTCAAACCAGTGACGTCATTCCAACATGGCTGCTCACAGCACGAGCAGTAAACAAAGTAAACGCGTCTTGTTTTCAGCTTTATATTTGACGGAGGGCGAAAATGAGGTCGTTCCGACATTATGTTTCTGAGGTAAGATGAATGAAACATATCGTCAACCCTAACCTGAGGTGGCGTCGTGTGTGTGTGTTTTTTTAGAGTACGCGGTTCCTCTTTCTTGGGTCAGGTTTCGGCGGTTGTTACGCCTGATAAACACACACACACACACACACACTAACGAGAAAATTGTAGTTTATTTTTTGTAATTATTATTTAAAGAAAAGCATTGCCTTTATAAGAAAAAAATTGTTTTAGATTAACTACAGTTTTTTTTGACGACTGTGATGGTTTGTGACTCGAGGAAAAGCTAAAGTAAGCTTCTGCAGCTCACTGTGTACATGTTCAAGTCAAACCGGGACTTTTGATTGTGCAGATTAATAGTCCGCACTACAGTTATTAGAGTAAAAACTCCCTTTATTTCTATATATGTTCCTCTAGCTACATTTATTATACCTTCACTAGTGCTTGGATACCATCAAGGTGGAAAGTTTTCTCAGTACGCCGGAGCCATGATCTTGCCTGCTTATAAGTCGGAAACACTGGCCTCCCAGGAACTCCAGGGATCATTAGGCATTGTATGGGGGACGTTGCAGTAGAAACTCCCAGGCAAATCCTTGTAATTTCCACAGTTGTGGAATTATCCTGCTAAAATAGAGTGCTTTTGGCAATCAAACTAGCCATTTTTATTTTTTGCTAACAGAGTTTCTTGGAGGCCAAGTTTCAAACTTGAAGCAGGCAGTACAATCGTGATTTAAGAGTACTGAGAACACATTCTACCTTGATGGTATCCAAGAACTAGTGAAATGCTAGGATTAGTGTCGGCCCAAGGATTTGCTCATTGCAGGAGTGGACCATGTTATGCCTGATCGTTGTAAATTATGTTGGTCAAATGACCTGAAATTAAAATTAAATAGTATCTAATAAAACATGCTATATATTAAATGTCGAACTCTGATAATAGTAACATACAACAGCACGTTGTTTGTGTTGTTATATTTTAAATATAAAAACAATAAATAATATGATGCCTTTCTGGTCTTCTAAGAGCTTTGTTTCACGTAAATAAAAATCGATAGCAAGAGTACATCATGTTTATTGTTTGAAGTGCTGTAATTTTATTCAAAAAGTTTGGAAATAAATATCATTAACTGAAATAAACTCTGATAGGGATTTTTAAAAGTGATGTCAGAATAATTGACAAACTGATGTTTATTGACATCTACTTTGACCCAGGAAGCCAGTCGTGTTTTCAAATTGCTGAGGGATAACTTAACATTTATATCTCACAGTAACTAATGTTTTTTTTTTTTCTTTTCTTTTTTCCAAAACCATGCAGATGGAGAAAACGTGTTAAGCCATACGTACCTGAGTGCTAAAACAATATGGATGCAGAATCATGGACTGCCAGTGGCGAGTATAGCCGTGGAGTAGCAGATAACACACCATGGGATTACCAAGCATTAAACAATACTAATGATATTTCCTCTCAATATGGAAAAGGTAAAACTGAGGGGAATTATGGGGAAACATGGGATGGAGACTTCCAGAATGCTTATCCACCATCACTACAGGTACTTGTAAAACATAATTTTAATGAATAACACACTTAACTGTCATTCAGTATCCTTCCTAAAAAGAAATAAAATCTCAAATACTCTTTTTAGGGACCAGTTGTAAGGATGCAAGGAATACTTCCTGAAGTTACATCACCATCAACTTTAACACACAATGGCTCAATGGCTTTTTCTCCAGATTGCCAGACCATTCCATCCGGAACAACACTTGATCCAATAAAGTATTCCAAATTTTCAGTCCTCCAGCAAGATAATATGGAAAACGAAAAAGATGATCCAGAGGATTATATGGAAAGAGGAGACTCAGTCATGAGCAACATGGACAATTCTGTGAATGACCAGTTAACTGCTGCACCCAAACAGGTTAATGAGTATTATACATATTCTATATAATATATTATGTTATATTATACAACAGTATCTGATTGGACGAGAGGCATTCACTGAGTGGCCATAATGTACGTTAATTCTGCGTCCCAGGTATTCTATTAACCGTGAATTACACTAACTGTTGGTCGCAGCATGGGTGAAAGCAGGTCTGTACGGTCCGCAGTACTGAGGAGAGAGCATCTGTCTGCCAAAACCACGTTCAAAACCAGTCATAGAAGCACTTTCAGCAAGAACACTTTGACTCTAATGGATTTATTTGCTTCTATCTTGTTCCAGAAGTGTTCCTTTATTTACGTTTATTTAGGATGTACAATTGACTGTCACACACTTGGAGTTTGTGACAGTCGATTGTACATCCTAGCACACTAGCTTTCCATTTAGTGCTATTTGATATTTAAGCTCAGAACCCGGAAGTTAACAGAGCTGATATTCTAAAGTGAAATAAGTGGAAATATATCAAGAAACTTACGATATTTACAGGACTGTAGACCGGCCACCTGCATGTTTTATTCTCCTTACCTTTTGGCTAAATAGCACCGGTAAGAATTTAAAACCACTTTCTCCCCCAATAGATACACAAGGTGTTAGTTACCAGCTCTGTCAGTCGCGGGTAGTTAGTTCCACCTGTCACATAAGGATATGTATTGGTGGAGTTAAAATAACTGGTTAAATAAAGGAACAAATCATAATATGTTGATGATAAATGGTGCTTGTGGAACAGTTGTATAAACGCAATATCACATTCGAGATTGTGCTGTTTTGCTGGATATAGCATGGTTTTGATATGGTCGTAGGCATGAGGGCGCAGCCCGAGGCATCAAAGCCGGGCTATATCCAGCAAAACAGCACAACCTCGAATGTGATACTGCTTAATTATTAACTCATAAGCCACTTTATTAGCAAGACCTTTATGATCGCTCATTCATGCAGTTATCCAATCAGCTTGGCTCCACTGTGACAACAGTGTAACCCCTCAAAATCATCGACATGCAGGTCAAAAGCATCAGTTAATGTTCAAATCAAACAAAGAACAGAACTCTTGGTTCCAGATGGGTTAGTTTGAGTGCTCCCAAAGCTGCTGACCTACTGGGATTTTCTATACATACAATCTCTAGAGTTTATACAGAAATGTGTGAAAAAGGTCTAGGGTTAGGTCCAGGTCTAGTGAAACCTGTTCATGTTTATTTTACCTTTGTTTTTTCTTTTCTTTCTTTCTTTTTTCTTTTCTTTCCTTTTTCCTTTGTTTTTTTTTTTTTTTTTTTCAATTCAGGACCTGAAAAGAGACAACCCTTTCACCTGGACATCTGTGATCAAGGAGGCTTTAGAGATGACTAATGGGATGGAATTGGGGCAGGATCTTTTAGCAGACGTGTGTGGAAACCCGCCAATCTACGATCCTCCAGCTGAGTCAGGAGCAGCGGAATTTGTAAAGAACAGTTTTGATTTTGCAGATAACAAGTCAGATGTCCAAGAAGGAAGTGAAACGATTAAAGCACAAGAGGAGACGACTGTTATTATTTTATCAGATGACACCAAGAGGTCTCACTTTGAGCCCAGTCAAGATTTCCAACAGAGGGTGGGTTATGACTTGCACCAAAAAATAATCTGTAAAACAAAACACCTATAGCTAAATGTATTAATGTAACTGCAATTAGAATTATAACTATTTGCTGTTATTTTCTTCCAGATCGTTACGCAGTACAGGGGTCCCCTAACTGAAGAATCATCACTGAATGACAAGGTACTCGATGAGACAAGCTGCAGGACACTTATGACTGAGGTTTGCTCTCCATCACAGAGTAAAACGGCAGAGACAGTCATTTCATGTTTTACCAGAAGTCCCTGTTTATCAGATGATATGCATGAGCAGTGCACAAATTTAAACGAACGAATGCCCTCTGTTTCTTTAGCTGCATCAAACAGTACTGGGTATGAAAATGATACATCAGTTTTGAGACAAGCTCCTCAACATAGTTCTCATACAACACCTAAAGAACATGCACAGTCATGTGAAAATGTCAGCACTGAGAAATTTATGGAGAGCCAAACTAAGAGCTGTACAGGAACTCTTCGCAAACATTTAAGCAAACCTGGTCATCACTTGAAATGTAACACTATCTCTGCTGAACCAAGTCCTGTATGTTCATCTACCTCAGTCAGTAAACAAGAAGACCTTGTACATAACGTTGTACAAAAAGAGAATCCTCCAAATTTAACGCACAACTTTATGGCGTATGTCCAAACGTCAAAGGAAATTTCAAAAACTTGGACAGAGAGTAAGGAGTCTAATCTAGTGCCTAAGAAAGAAGAATCCAGATCGTACACCGAATGCACACCAGAAAAACCAGAGGTACTGACCGTTTTCGCGGAGGATTCTTGCAAAGTGGTAAGAGAAAAAGAAAATGTGTTGGACACGCCTACCTGTGGTCAAAGTCACTTTTTGTGTGAGCTTTCATCATTAGATACAAACAATACATCACTGATGATGAGTAACATCGACAAGGAGACACGTGATGGCCGAATAATCACTCCGAATGTTATAAATGTTGGACCCGTTAGGAATGATACTTCTGCTCATTATAACTCAAAGGTGCAGTCACAGTCTTTGATTATCAGCTCAAGCCCTGAGACAGGGGTGACCGATGTTCTCGTTTTGGAGAACACAAGTGAAGACAGAAAGTCTGAGGTAAATTTTCGGAGTTTACAAACATCCACTGATTTGTTTGAGAAAGAAACAACCCAGTTAGAGCCTTGCAAAGACCATACCACTTGCCAAACGCAGCATGAATGTAATGCCAGGTCTCTGGCTAAAATGAAAAAAAGAGTTTGGCGCACCTTTAGAAAGAAAAAAGTACTGAAAATTGCAATTCAGGAGCCTTTCAAAAACTTAGCTCAAGATGTGCAGGATACTAGAAAAAATTCTAGAGGGTTGAAGCGTAAAACAAAGACAGAAAAAATGCGATTGCGACTCACGAATATTAGGAAATCACACCGTACTGCCATCACTGTACGTAAAGAAAAAAGACTTTTACAGAACCGCCAAGCAAAAATAAAAGAGAATAAACGTTTCAGGAAAAAGCGGAAAGTCAAACGTACAGCTTTAGTTTCTGACAGTGGACAGAATCAGTGCATGAATTCAAGTAAAATGTCCACCAATCACACAGGCCAGGTGTTCAAGACATCTTCAGGTCCCCAACCAAATATTTTTCAGAAAGGGTCGAGCAAAGCCAGAAGATTATTAAAGTGCTTTGAAGAACCATTAAAGACTGAATCACATCTTGAGAACTTTGATGACATGATGTCTCAAAGCGAACATTCAAAGGAATTCCATTCAAATGGCAGTAATACACTACTGAAAGTGGCTTCTGATTCACAAAACAGCACAAATGTGACAGGAAGCAGAAAACAAGCATTGTGGAATAAAAGTAGCAAAGAAAAACCTGAAATCACAGAACTAAATGGTGATGCCGGTTTTGAGTTGTCTCTGCAGTCCACTGTTAAAACTACAGGATTCCATTCCTGCCTTACAAATGCATTTTACACAGAAGTTGAGGACAAAAAGTCAAAAAATCTTTTGAAGGATGTAAATGTGAAGGCGTCTGATAAACATCAGGAGAAACGATCGGAAGGGGATGTTTGTGGATCACCTTCTGCAGTTCATAATGTAGACAGATTTACACAGTATTGTGATGAGGACTGTGTGACCACACATAATAAGGACGTTTGTAAAGTACCTGATGCTGTTAGGAGCACAAAACTAGCAAAGAAATGGATCAAATGTAAGTACTGTAGTCTATCCTTCCGTCATATCTCTGCTTATACGGTTCACCAGCGTATTCATACAGGCCACAAACCTTACAGGTGCGAACTCTGCAGCAAGAGCTTTGCTCAGCTGTCCAAACTCAAATCCCATAGACGTGTCCATGTCCATTCTGTGTCTCTGCCATGTCCATGCTGTGGAAAAAAATTCTCAGAAAAAAAGGATTTGATAGCTCATTTTACAACCCATGGAAAGGACACCAAGAGAAATAAGGAATCAGACCAACAAGACAAACCAAGCAAATCTGATGCCCCATGTAGCAAGACTTGCAACATTTCTAGCAACAAAATTCCTGCTGGATATTTGCAGAAAATCCATAAACATGACCAGGATAAGCTTGTGTCCTGTATGAACTGTGGAAAAGAATTTTCGACATCTTCAAAGCTAGCAGTCCATGAGAAGACACACTGGCCTGTTAAACCGTATGCCTGCTCCATATGTGCCAAAGGTTTTACTCAGATCAAAGCTCTGAAAAAGCACTCTCGAAAGCACACAGGGGAGACGCCTTTCTCCTGTTCTCACTGTCATCTCGCATTCTTTGACCTTCCTGCATTGCGGGTCCATCAGCTATCCAAGCTTTGCAATCGCAAACAGAGTTGTAATCTCGAGGGCTTCCTAGTCAGTCATGGAGTTGACGGAGAAGTAAATACACCAATGTTCTTCAAGTGCCAAATATGCAAACAACTCTATCAGAAGTGGTGTCAATATACTCTTCACCTTCAAACCCACACAAAGTCTTCATCCTATCTTTGCTTTGCTTGCGGGCAGAGCTATGAAAAGGACTCTGAAGTCAGCATTCATTGTAGGGTATGCTGTCAGAAAAGTGGGGAGGAGGTGGCTTGTGGGTCTTCACTTTCTGAAATCTTGCATAGTGACCCCAGAAATTGCACCAACTTGAAAGAGGGTACACCAACTGGCATGTATTCTGTAGAGGCTTCCAAAAGCTATTCTCCATCGAGTGCTGATTTACACAAAAATTCCCAAACTTTAAATAATCTGCGTACAGAACACATTGGGCCAGAGTCTTCTCAGCTGGTAAAGACTTCAGATTTGCCTGAAACCGAGACAGTGCATCTGTTTAATGACGATCGCGTACCTGCATCACCCACCTCTTCTCTCATGAGTTGTGCCTCCTTGAACGAGTCTCTGGAGTGTGTTGAAACATCACCAAGTCTCTGGAGATTTAAATGCGCACATTGTGATCAGAGGTACAAGCGATATAGAACTTTGCGCCTTCACATGCAGACACATGCCCCTGCTTTCAGGTACGTTTGTAGTCATTGTGGCCGTACCTTCAAAAAGTGGAACAACCTGTGGTTGCACCAGAGGATTCATCGTCGGAAAGGCCGTCACTATTCTTGTCCACAGTGCAAAGTCCAATTTCACATCTTTAACGCTTATAAAATGCACCTGCTGAACCATGCTAAAGAAAGACCCTACTCTTGTCCTCTTTGCCCCCAAACCTTTTCTTATGAAGAAGCCTTGCATGTTCACCAGTGCACTTCACTTCATCAACCGGCAAAAAAATTAAAATGTGATGTTTGTGCAAGTAGCTTGAGTAGTTCGACAAACTTGGTTAAGCACGGTCTCCTTCACAATGGTGCTACATCTCTTCGGTGCCTTCTCTGTGTTAGTTCCTTTGCAAATAACGAAAGCCTACAGGCTGTCCATGACAACACTGCCAGCCTCGTTCCTTCCATCCCATCTGAGCCCATAACATTTCTACACAAATGCAATAGATGTAAGAGCAGCTTCTCGACCGGGGATCTACTCTATGCTCATCAGTTGTGTCATACCGGAGACTTGAGGCAAGTTTGTCCTAACCAAAGCAGTAAATCTACCTCAGTTAGCCTTGAAGGCGCACAGTCATCCACAAGCACTTCTCTGCTATCAAGTCTTAACCTTGATGCCATTCCAAAGGAGACACTTTTTAAATACCCCCACCCAGATAACCTCTACATACCACCTCATCTTTTAAGAAGATCAAAAAACCTCAGAATCATTCACCAAGATTCAATGGATGAGGACCTTGAACAGAAATCAATCAGTAACCCTGTTACTCCAAACAGTATCGCTGGACATCCTGGACAAAACATTCCTCAAAAATATTCTGAAACTACAATGTCAGACCAACCTCAGTCTTTGGAAAGCCAAGAATCTGTTCAGTCTCGAAATATTGATGAGATTCCAGTGCTTTACCTTGACCCAGTAAGCGAGAAATCTATTCATAACGTTCCGCCTCAAACAGCCGAGTTTTTTGAGACAAGCGTAATCTTGGAGGAACCGACAACCACTACTGTGAAACCTGCTGAAAATGAAAGGCAGGACGAGATCTTTGAATGTGCAGACTGCTCCGAAAAGTTACACAGTCTTATAGGATTATACGAACATTATTTTCTGCATGCAGTAGGGACTACAAACCTTTACAGATTTCTTTGAAAGACAATGACTCTTTCAAGCTCCCACTACACCCGTGCATCAAGAGGTTAAATGACTTTTGAGGATTACTTTGAACAAGTAAATGATGCGTTCAGATTTGTTTTTACTAGTTGCAGTATTATTTTTAAAAAAACTCAAAGAATGTAATGTGAACATCACCAGGATGTTACACAGGTGCTCCACACACAGCATGTAATATCATTGCAAAAAGTTTTATTTTTTACTCTTCAGACAAATACAAGAAAGTATTTCCCCATGCTACTTCTGTGCCTTATTGTTATTCTTTTTACAGTGTTCATTTCAAAAGCCTGACTTTGTATTTTTTTTTATAAAGTAGAAACCTTTATGGTTTGGATTTATGTGAATTTTAGTCATGAATTGATGCGTATTGTTTACAAACTGGTGTCATTCTGTAATGCCAGCAAAGTTATACTCTACAGTAATATCTCTACCTGCACTGGAATCTTATCAGAAAAGAAATTAATTTTATTTGATAGCTTTTGTTGTTAAATGCATTATATGGCTGAATACTGTATCAGTAAAAAAATAAAATAAAAAAGTGACCATGTCTGTTTAAGGATCCACGAACAGAAGCTAATTAGTTCATTTATCAGAAATTGCATTTCATGAGCATTTTCTAATTAACTTCAAGTCTTTTAATAATCTGTAATAAAACTACTTAAACTCTGCACAGTGGATGTGTGTGTGACTAATATCAAAGAAATATTGCAAAATGCAGTGTGCACTAAATCTATATTATCAGTTATGTATTTTACCCATTGAGTTCAATTTTAAAACACAATAAGAAGCAAAAACAAAACAATATGAAACTGTTGTAGTATTCTTAAACAAACTCGTTTTTAATGAAAACAGAAAGGTAATAGCTATGAACATGGAGAGCAAGCAACCACGAGAGAAACAGATAATATGCAAGCTGTGTAAAACTGAGGTACTGGCTTTGCCAATTAACTTCTTAGCAAATTAGTACTCATCCAATGCTTCAAAATGTCTCATTACCCATAATTCATTCATTCATACACATGTGACTACAGAATCTTGTGTATATACTGTATATGCGTCTGTCTCACTGCCTGTTTTTGTTGTGAGGGTGTTTTTTTTTTTCCATTTTTTTATTTTATTATTATTATTTTTTTCTTTAATCAAAAGGACCTGTCTATGATCTTCTATAGCGATCATTTTTTCTTCTCCTCATCCTTTTTGCCATCTGGCTTGGTTCCACTTTGAGAAGCTAAGGAGCCCATGGCGTTACGGATGGCCTCGTTGTTGGGGTCCACGCCAGGCAAATTCTCTAGGACACTTTGGAGGAATTCAGGATCCTGCATTACATCGTAGTCATCCTCTTCCTGTTGGTAATGAGAAAACATTTTATGAATAATGACAAGACAACTCAGAGTTAGGACACTTTGACCGCTGGTGCACATTTAACTTTTTTTTTTGTTAAACATTTTAGCATTTTCTTTAATTTAAACTTTTAAATACGTTTTAGTAATGGATCCAGACTTTCGAGCAATGTTATGTACAGAGATGTTAATTAAATATAATTTAAATTGTGCCAACATTCCAACAACAATAAAAAAAATTTATGGCCCCACATTAGTTGAAGCTGCTAACAGTGGTTCCTCTTTTCTTGATATCCTGCCTCCAAAGTTCCACCAATCATTTCATTTTAAATGTTAAATGTGCCCACGACTGCACACTCATAAGTGTGTATTAAAATTGGACAGCACCACCTGTTGAAATTTAAGATGAACTAATGACGTTTCCAAGGTCTATATATATATATAAAACTTGGCACGTTATATGGCCAAATGTATGTGGACACTTGACTAACAACTAGATGTGTGCTTGCTAGATCCCACTCCTGTTTGCACTAATACGAAATTTTATTCACCTTGAACAGTTCCACTCTTCTGGATTTATGAGTGTAGCTGTGGGGATGTGGATCTCATTTAGCTTGCTCATTAGGGACAAACTGATCATTTTGATGTATACATATTCTCACATTTCATAGTAATTTTCCTAATTTTCTTTTAAATTCTGAGCTGCTTTGTGACACTGACCACTGTTATAGCAGTAACTCCCCGAGTTATGAACATTCGAGTTACGAATGTCCGCTGATACGAATGGAAAATTCTCAATAAGACAGTTCACAGTTCAATACAGCTCTGAGACAAAATGGTGTCCATTCAAGCACCCAGTAAACATTATGCAGTTGCACCTCCCCAGCCGTCTTTCTGGGTTCCCGTTAAACAAGGTCAGCTGACCCTGCTGCGTGACCGGGATTCCACTTGCAATTTGGAGGCGCAGGTCTCACGAGAGTATAATGCGGAACCAAAACACCAAACCTGTATATTTGTGTCAAAGGTGAATAAGACCCACTTTGTCAGACGTACGAACGAATCCAACTTATTAATGTGATCCCAGAATGGACCTTGTTCATTAGTCGGGGATGTACTGTATAAATAAAATAGAATTCAGCCACAACAGCATTAGTGAAGTCTGAGGCCAAAGGTGTTCGGTGAGGTTGAGGTCAAAGCTCTGTGCAGGAAACTAGATATTTTCCACTCCACCCTTGAGACACCATGTCTTCAATGGTTTAGTTCCAGTCAAGGGAAGTTGAAACACTACAGCATTATACAAAGAAATTTTATACAATTGTGGGATTCCAACTCATGGGCGGAAAGCTTGGGAATCGGGACCCATACAAGCGTGGTGTCCACATACTTTTGTCATACTAGCCTGCAGATATTTTCCCTCCAGTTTGAACGTGTCTGAGCGCTGATTAATGCAGAGTAGATTTTAAATCTCTCTTCTGTCCTATTATCACAATATTAAACCTAAGTGTTAAATCCATCACTTCGCCAGAGACCTATTAAAATTTTTTTTTTATTAAAAAGATTGAATAATAAACAACATTTGCTGCCATATTTGGCCAAACTCAACCCAATTTAGTGAACTAAAACCATCTGTCATTTTCTTTGACGCAAAGCGAAAGAGGCACATCATTCCATCTTTCATGTTCATGAGACACAAACATTACATTATTAGTGCAAGACAGTGAAAGGGGGCAGGGCTTCAAGAAGCATCAGGAAACTAGATATCTTCAACTGAGGAAATTTGTCCTTTTATTTTGGATATTAATTTATTTTTGAAGTAGATGCAGAGTTCCTATGCAAACATGTGTGAAGCTTGCCATACATGATTCTAATACTACTACTACTAATAATATTTAAATGACTATTTTTCATCTCACCCTTCTGCAATCCTTTCCCCACAATCTGACTACCTCTCCACCAGAATGTTCCACATTAGACACAAAAACAACACGCACGTTTCCATGTCAAAACTGTTTTCCGGAATTACCCACAAACAATTCTCACACACCTCTCTCAGAGCTGCAGTATGAAATTATATAATTGCTAAGCTTGACTGGTGTCTTAAATCACACAGTATTTCTTTAAACTTACAAATAATCTAGAAAACTACTATATGATATGTTTTTATAGGTTAAACCAAAAGTCTGTATCCTCAGACAAAGATATTTGAAAGTGTAAATTACAGCAAACGCTCAAATTGGCGGCCTTGAGACGCTCGTTCATGCGACACTGAATAAAAAAAAAAAAGATTAAAAACATTGTCTTTTTTGTGTGAAATGGATCAGAGCGGATGTTACATGCAACCAATGTTCTGGACCGATTCTGATTGACTACTGACTTCAGTAACCCTGAAGAAAAAAAAGGTCAAGTGGTTTAGGTGTGGTTCTGTTCTATTTTCTAGTGTTAAAGCAATTTTGTATCTGGGGGAAAAAAGAACATTTAAAACTTTTGAAAAGTAAATAACCCTATTCTATTCTGCTGCAGACATCAGGTATCACCTTACACTGATACTGCACCACACACACTCATAGCCTTTTAAAAGACTACAGCCATCTTGTGTACTGTAGGACTTGGGTGGCTTTACCTTTGCCGATTCGGCTGTGTCCATCGGAGCTCCCGTGTCCATCGATTCACCAAATTCTGTAAAACAAACAGAAATCTAATTTAGCATGCTGTATTAGAGACAGAAGTTACAACTATGCTGAACCACTTGCTTTTTAAAAAAAAATTTTTTATAAAGCTTTCCTGTTAATAAAGTAATTTGATCAGTAGTATCCTTATGACAACCGTATAGCTGCCAACCTAATGCATTGATTATATTATGCATCACAAACTTCAGCATTAGGATATAAATACTTAAAAAAAAAAAAAAAAAAGTACATTGCATTTTTTTTCCAGAACAGGACCAGGTCTAGCATTTACAAACTGCATCAAGTCCATCTTTTAATGTATGACAAGCACTCATTCCACTAGGAAATCAATGTAGAATATGCCAATAATTCAATTACCACCTTTATATTAGTCATTTCCGTTATTTGCTGCAGACAGAGCAGCCACATTTTGGAAGTGTGTGAATTAGATTTCAAGCACTGCTTGGTGCAGTAAAGTGTGAACGGAGAATCAGACATTTAGGCATTTGGCAGACGCCAAGTGCTTAGAAGTTTGCATCAATAAATTTATCCTTAACACAGTTTTTTTGGGAGTGGCAGGGTGGGGGTGAGTTTAAGCTGAGTCTATATTTCAATCAGTCTGTTAGTCTATATCATAGATGTCAGTCTATATTTCAATCACAGACTGACATCTATAATACAATCCATTGTGGTGGTGTATAGAGACAAAAAATACCAAGTGTGTTCTTGTCCAAATACTTGTAAAAATTACTGTATTCATAACATTTGGCCAACGTTACTTCAGAATAATCCATAATTTCAACAGAAGTAGTTTCAGTTTTTGCCCTTAAAATCTATAAAAGTTTTAAATATGGTTCTCTTCTGCAACCTAGAGCACATAGAGCTATAATAAGCAGTTGGTTTCCTTTTTATTATATTATACAGTCCTTTTTTTCCACTCTTATGATTTATCTGAGATGTTGTTTCTACAGTTTTTTCTTATTATCAGACATTGGCAAAGTACGCAAAAAGGGCAAATATTACTCAAGTAAAAGTAGAAATCCTAGATTTACTTAATTACCTGAGTAAAAGTACTTAAGTAGCAAAAGTACAGGACATGTATTAGGTCACGGTCACCTTTTCCTTAGTATCAATATAAAATACTAAGCGAAATATAAATCTCTCTCTCTCTCCCCCGGTTGTGAACATGCTGTTTTCTGATTTCTTGAATGAAAGGATAGTCGGGCAATTACACATAATAGTCAGCAGGTGATGAAGTTCTCGCTTCAAATACAACACGCCAGTGTCATTAGGTAACGCGCTTAATTAGGTTAAGCGTTAAGTAAAAGTACAGATATTTGCTGTATCTGTGAGCGGAGTAAAAGTAAAAAGCATCCTCTAAAAAAAAACTAAAATAAATAATTTATAGACATGTGAAACATGTACTTAAGTACATTACATTAAGAGTACTCGGTTACCTCCCACCTCAGCTTATTACACACAAACTCGCACATTAATTGGAATGAGCCTCGCTAAGCACTGGGAACATGTTACAGCTGGACTTTGTAAGTGAAACATCATGAGACTGGAGTGACCTGGCTGGCTCATTTAAACACTGGTGATTCAGATAAGCCTCGATTTTATTAGCTGACTCAATAGAAACATCAGATTATGTCCATAAAACCAAGTCAACGAACCTCCTCCTGCCAGGGACATCTGCATGGCATAGGCAATCTGCTCATCCTCGGTCATGCTGCTGAAGTCTGGCAGTGATGTCACAACTGTCTCAGGCTGAGACACAGACATCTTCAGAAGAGCTTCCTCCGATTCTAAAAAAAAATTAATAAAATAAAATAAAACAGATCATATGCAAAGCATTCATTCTTATACAAAATGCAGCCTGGTATGGCCTGGAAACAATGTGCTTTTTAATATAATATTGTGTTAATGTCAAACAGAACAAGATACTAATTTACTAAATATCACAGAACTAATGGTATTAATATAAGACTCACTAAAACACTACACAAACATCACCCAAGTCCAAGGTGTGGACTTTCACAATGTACCCTTACCGTCAGCAGTAGGAGAGGTAATTCCTGCTTCGGCAGCTGATTGGGCAGCTGCTCTCCGAGCCTCCTCCTCCTGCCGCTGCCTCTGTTCCTCCATGGAGACACGCAGAGCCTAACGGAGACGGACAGAAGACATACATGCGATTTGTACACAGACACTTGCCATGAATTTCATCCTGTCTAGATCGATTCCAAAATCTAATCAGTTTATCTGATTATGTAAATACATCTGCTGATGCATCTGGACACATCTTCAGTAATGTTCCTGGAGTCATTGGGTGTTTCAGGTCTTTCAACATCATACACCGTCCACCAGGTGACCGAGCCGGGGTTGATCAGACCCCAGCTTGTGTCCAGATGGCTAACTAGCTACCACGACTCCATGGTTGACCTCTCTTAAGCCACAGCCATCTTGAGGCCCTCTCTGCCGCTTCGGTGGTAAGCTCTCCTCTTTCGCTCTCCAATGATGCCTAAACTACTTATGGCTCGGGCTAAGGAATGGGCCACAAAACCTCTGCATCCAACCTCCACTGGAAGGCACCTCACTCTCCACCCAGCCTGCTGACAGTCACTGACCAGTCCCACGTCCCTGGATAGCTTCCTCTCAAAGGCTTCATCCAAGCGTCTTCGCATGGGACTGTAAACTCCAACAGCACAACTTGCTTTGTAGCCTCAGACACAAGTACCATGTCTGGCCGAAGGGTGGTGACAGCAATGTGGCTGGGGAACTTAAGCTGTCGTTCAAGATCCACCAAAATCTGCCAATCTCTAGCTGAGGTCAGAATCCCTGCCGGAGTTCTTTTGACTGAGGCTACCTGGTCTCCAACTCTAACAAAGGCAGCTGTTTTCTTGGAGGGACGAAACTGCTTTGCCTACACCAGTCCTGTGCTGATAACTTCAGCGATGGTCTTCAGGACTTGGTCATGTCTCCACCGGTATCGCCCTTCTCCAAGTGCCGTGCTGCAGCAGCTGAGGATGTGCTCTAGGGTGCCTCTCTTGGAACACAATGGGCATGCAGGTGTTTCTGCTATGCCCCATGTGTGTAGATTAGATGGACTTGGAAGCACATCATACACTGCTTGAATAAGAAATTTAATGCGGTGAGGCTCGGCTTTCCAGATCTCTTTCCAGGTCACTTTCCTCTCAACTGCATTTTCCCATCTTGTCCAGGCCCCTTGTAGCCACAATACCACAGCCTTGCAGGATCACGTCTCCTCCACTGCTGCTCTTACCTCCTCGTGAACAAGGCACCGCCTACCCTCTCCTCTGGTGTTTATTTGGGAAGTTAAAAAGGATCCTAAGCCGGGCTCTGCCTTTTGAGACCACTCCCACCAGGCTCCTATGCCGCAGCCTTGCCTCAGCCTCCTGGACCGCCTCCTCACTCAATCCCAGCTTTATCCACCTTTAGATCACTAGAGTCCCTGTACTGCAACATTCTCTAGCCTTCGTTACCTTGAATTCCTCTTTCAAGGATTTGAAGGGCAGCTGCAGCATGTTGTTGCGCCCATAAAGTGCGATGCTACTCAGGCTCTTTGGTAACCCAAGCCATCTCCGGAGGTGGTTGCTGACTTTCCTCTCTAGGATCTCAACTGTAGAGATTGGGACAGCATAGATGAGGGGAAGGATGCCATGCTGGTAGACCCAGGCTTTGAACTTTCCAGATAGACCAGACTTGTCCACAGATTTCAGCCAGCCATCCAACTCTGCACAAGTTCACTGGATAGATGATGAGTCTCTTGACTGGCTTCTCTGAAATTGTTGGTATGGCTGTACCTGTGATGTAAAACCTCCACATTGCCTTTCTTCAGCACCATAGATCTTGATTTGGAAGGTTTGAAATGCATCCGGGCCCATTCCATTAGCTTCTTGAGTCCCTTCAGAATCCATCGGCAGCCTGGCACTGATTCTGTCGTGACTGTTAGGTCATCCATAAACGCCCTGATGGATGGCTGCCGTTGTCCAGAATTCATTCGGGGCCCTCTGCACTCTGGTTCAGCGGACTTGGTCAGCATATTCATGGCCAGGGAGAACAGCATCACAGAGATAGTGCAACCTGTGATGATACCTATCTTCACCTTATGCCAAGCTGATGTAGTTGTTCCAGAAGAGACCTTCATCCTGAAGTTGTTGTAGTAGTCAGCTATGAGGTCTCTGCACCTGTTTGGAACATGATGCTTTATCAGAGTGAGCTGGACTAACTTGTGTGGAATGGAGCCAAATGCATTTGCTAGGTCAAGCCATAACACTGACAGGTTGCCTTTGTTCTATCTGGCCTCCCGAATTAGCTGTGACACCACACCGGTATGCTCCACACAGCCAGGCATAACTGAAATGCCGCCCTTCTGCACTGATGTCAATGTATTTGTTCTTTGTAAGGTAGGTGCACAGTCTCTTACTGAAAAATATCTTTGCCTCCACACACAGCAAGGAGATGATGTGGAACTGGTCTAAGTGGGTGGAGTTTTCCTCCTTTCACACACCTTCTGCCACTCGCCATTGATCTGGGATCTTTCCCTTCCTCCAGAAGACCCGCAGAATTTTCCACAGACGCTGTAGGAGTTTGGGACAGTATTTATACACTTTGTATGAAGTGCCACTAGGTCCCGGAGCAGAACTCGACCTTGCTTTGTGAACCACCTCTCTGACTTCCTTTAGCTGCAAATCTGATGTGTCAAACTGCACCTCTGGTTCTGGTGCATCTATGAGTGTATTGCACTCTCCCAGCTCATGCTCTCTACAGGAGTCACTGTACATCTGTGTGAGATGATAGTTTATTTCTTCCTGAGAAGAGACAAGCTTTCCGCTGCGCTTTTGCCCCAGCAGCTCTTTAGTGAACTTGAAAGGGTTGGCAATAAAGCTTGCTCGTTTGCGTGCCCTCTCGCATCGTCGCCTCCTGTGCCACTCTGCCCGGCGGAGAACCCTAATCTTCTTTCGGAGGACGCACATCAACTGGTCAAGGCCAATGCGTTCCTCCTCCCCTGCCCCCTTATACTGGGACTTCAGAGCTTTCATCTCCTTCCTGATGTCATTTATCTTCGCTGCTCTCTGATTTTTCGTGTATGAAGTCCCGGAGCTTCGCTTCTCCTCCTCACCAAACCGTTCAGCTGCAATGCTGACAATGATTGTAGTCATAACTTGAAGTTTCCGGTCAGCCTCTCCCTTTGTTGTTACCTCCAGCATTTGGTCAACATCATCGTCAAACTGCTTCCACAGTGACGTCATGGTGGCTGCAGGCCATTTAATCCGCCTCCGATTTGACTTGATGTTTAAGGGATTAGTCGACAGCACTTGGAGGTTCTGGGCACTGTGGGGTGACTCCGGACCAGGCTCCTCCTGCGTCTCACCAGGTTGAACACCTGTGCGTTGTGTTGCTCCTGCTCCCAACTAACACTTCATCTTTGTTTGGTGGATTTTTAAGCCATGGAGGTTCTTGCAGACTTTACCACATGTACACTGCTTGCTCACTGTCGTTTGTCCATTACCTGTGTCTGTTACCAATGTGTCCATCAGTTTGGGATGCTCATCTTCCCCCCTCTTGGGCACCCCTGGAGGTATTTTGATTAGAGTAACAAAGTAAGTTACTTTTAGATGGACAGTTTTTTGCTCAGGTGTATTTTTTTAATTCATGTTTAAACATCCTTCTGCTGCTAAGATTTCTTTTAAGTTTTATGTTCTCTATTATCCCTCATCTGTTGCTGCAACACTGGGATTAGCAAAGGCTTATCATTGTTTAGACACAACCAACTTACATAGCAACTTGTTTGGCAGACGCTCCACATGCTTTTTAAATCTAGTCAGTATAATCACCGATATGGTAAAAATACACGCACTGAGATGCGTTACACTAATAATCTTTAAATTTTTTTTATTATTTGATAATCTGTTACATATGTAAATATTTGCCATGTAAACACTTAATATGATCATTTCTCTTTTTTTCAGTTGGAATAAATATATTCTTTCTGCACACATGGGGGCAACATTACATAACGTGTCAAGTTTCCAGGAAGGAAATTTTGCTTTCATTCCCGGTCGGGAAACTCAAGAGCAAATGTCTCTACTTTAATCCAGCGGGTCTCTGGCTGAGGAAGGGACATTGAAATTGAAAGATTGAAATCTTTTAACCAACCATCACATAGATGATATGCAGGATTTATCGGAAAAGATAAGGAAGTATAACCTAACCTCAAAGTTGGTGAGAAAAACAACAAAAAAACAAACAAAAAAAATCCACAATATATTTCAGGCAGATTAAACGCTTCAGATCAGCCAGAACTACTTATTAAAAAGCGTTATATTCTGATTAAATGTTTTGAGCATGTAAACTCATCCTATTGCATTTGCGTCTGCATAAACACTCGAATTTGAAATCTCTAATCGGAATTATTTCAAACTGATTGAAGAAATATTGTCAATGTAAAGGTAGCTAGTGTTTGTGACAGATGTTGCAGAAGACTTTGTGCTTTTCACTTGTTATAGGCAAAATGCAATTGACATTCCACACATGAGAACTTGAATTAAAAAAATATGATTGGTTGAGTGTTTTTCCTAAGAGTTCTCATATTTATAACAATGACATGGCAAAATGTAACTTTTGTTGTTTGTATCATTCCACTCCATCTGTGTCTGTTCTCCATGCTAAATTTCACTTTCTAGTTCGGTACAGTAAAGTTAGTGTTATCAGCGTGCATGGTAAATAAAGTTTGACTTAAAATACGAGAGCTGATGACGATGATGTAAAAGGTGGCTGTTTCATCACTAGAAGCATCCTTTAACAGGAATGTACAAATTAATGTGAATTAGTTTAAGAGAATAATGATTGAATAAATGACAAATTTTTCTGTGTTTGCATCCTTTCACTGAGGAGGGATAAGATGTGAGGAAATGAAGTAGGAAAGGAAACAAGGCCCAAAATAAATAAATAAATAAATAAATAAACAAACAAACAAATCAAGTGTCTTCTAGCTACACTTTTGACACACTGAGTAGATGAAATTGGACAAAAAGAGCCTCCAAATCCAAATCCTTTATTGCCATCTTACCAGGGCAAGCTCGGGGTCAGCGCTGGGATCCACTCCGAACTCAAAGTCGCTGGCTCCCAGACCCATCATGGTGCCACCCTCGCCCGCCAGGATAGGAGAGGAAAGCAGAGCATCTGCCAGGCTGGGGCCAGGAGGCACTGTGACAAGATGAGAGCCTGTTCCTTCCTTTCCATTCAGAGTGTTTACGAACGCAGTCAACTTCTCGGTGTTCACCTCCTACAGGATAAACAAGAACAAGGCGGACACAATGAAACAGGGAACATGTGTAACACATCTGTAATAAATGGGGTTATACTGGCCTTTTTACTGTACATAACAAGTATATCATATCATTAAATCCAAAGCACCAGTTACCTCCTCTCCGAAATTAATCACATCCACATTGACCTTCTCTTTCTTCAGACGCTTTGCAAGTTTCACCAACTGTTAAAGAGAAACGTTTTGATTTAAATTGGACAGTTTCAATGATGCATCGAATCCAAGTCATGAGACACACAGCAATCTTACATCTTTCTCATTGTCTTCCACCGGGCTGCCGACAAAAGCGATGATCCTCATCTTGTGGTTCTTCCCCTGTCTGTGCTTCAGTGCCAACTGTACAGACAAACAAACATTAATCCAGCGCCACGACACAGCTCGTGTAAACAGCATGCATGTGTGGAAGTTAGTGCACTGAACAATAGAGACTGACTCACATGGGCTACTCTGATGCCAGTACAAAAGCTGATCTTGCCGCGGGGTTGAACGGCGTGCAGTTTGGAGAGGATGCGCCCGGTGTCTGGCGTTAGAGTAGTCAGGACCTCACAGTTACTGCACAAATTACAGACACCACCATGTTACACACTTACAGCTACACTCAATGGAGTTTTAACTGCACAAGCAATAAAGTATACATACAGCTTGTCATGCAAATTCTAATTCAATCAGAGAAACCCACCGGATGTTATTAGAGTACCTTAATTCAGCCATGTTTACACTTACACTGTATGTTTTTGCCACGCATGTGTATTTCAATCTCACAGTGTGTAAAAATAAACAATATTTACTACCTGTTTCACTGAGCTCCCACAAGTCAGATTGAATTTTCCACCATGTTGTGCAGTGAGAGCATGATCACAATACAGTGCACACTTTATGTCCAACACCTGACCATCACACTAGTATGTGCTTGTTGAACACTTTGCGCATTATTTATACTGCTTTAGCTTGAGCCTATCCGAGGAGACATAGACACAAGTACCTTTCTTTCTTTCAAAATAAAATAAAAACCTAAATATACAGTTGTTATAAATAATAGCAGTGTGTTGAAAAAAGTGAGTAAAGCTCCATATCCATATAACTTTTAATTTAAATCACACAAATGCATTGGACACCCTGCAAGTTCTATTCTGAATCACAACATGAAGAAAAATGTGCTAAATGTATTATTAGTTTAATGTAAGTGAAGAAAAACAAATTAGTTTGTTAAAAAAAATAGTAAATTCATCACTTTACTGTTTAAACAAAAATGCTTGAAGTTTAATCATCTTTGTGCATCTCTGAACTAATATTTAGTTGTATATCCATTGGTTTCTGAGAACTGCTTTACATCTGTGACAATTATACTACACGCCACAATTCCTTTGCATTTCTGCGGCCTTTAGACCAAAAAAGAACAATCTTGCTTACATCAGTCCACAAAATATTGCCCTGTTTCTCTTTAGGCCAGTCAATGTGTTCTTTGGCGAACTGTAACGTCTTCAGCACGTCTTTTTTTCAACAATGGGACTATGCGCGGGCTTCTTGCTGATAGCATAATGCTTCACATAGCCGTCTTTTAATAGTAACAGTACTCAAAGGTAACTTTAGATGGTCTTTGATCATGTTGGAACTGATCATTGACTGAGTCATCCATTCGAATGGTAGTTTTCCGTTTTCTTCCATGTCTTTCTGGTTTTGGTCTCCATTTTAAAGCATTTGATATCATTTTAGCAGAGCAGCCTATCATTTTCTGCACTTCTTTGTATGTTTTCCCATCTCTAATCAACTTTTGAATCAAAGTATGCTGTTCTTCTGAACAATGTCTGGAACGACCCATTTTACTCTGATTTTCAGAGAGAAATGCACAGGACAACCTTTTCTGCATTTATCATTAAATAAGGGGAACTTGTTTGACACTCGTTTTTTACAGAATAATTTACCTCCCTAATTGAACTCCACACTGCTATTATTTTAAACACGCCCCATTTCAATTAATGATTCAATTACATAGAATCAGGTGCATGCAAGTCATGACTGTTGGGTCTGTTGGTTTTATAAATAAAATATTTACCATGAAGAAATATAATTTCTCCCTAAAACAATTGATCTGGTTACTAATGTTGGACTGCTATTATTTTTAACACAACTGTAGGTATGCAGGTGGTAATTTGTTTTACACGTTTACAGTATGTAGCACATACTGGCAAAAACTGTTCTTTTAAACAATAGACATATATTAAATGAGTTAATCCGAATATGTAAATTATTAGTTTCAGATTAACCAACATACATATACAAATGTATTTGTTAAATCTAAAACAGTAACTACACGGCACTCTGTTTTTAAAAGAAAATACACGTCGCTCATCCAAGTTAGCTGTCTAGCATCTTACTAACTAAATCTTAACACGTCTTTCGGATACATTTTAAAATACAAAATCACCACCAGAGTCTTTGCGTACTCACTTGGCCATAGTGATGAGTCCAACATTGTTTTCGGGATTGCTGCGTGTCTTTGAGTGACAAACGATATTGACAGCGTCCTGCTGTGCCTGTAGTCGGGTGGGCAGGAAGTCACCATTCCTCATGTACTCACTGTTGTCTACACTGTAAAGAAAAAAAAAAAGTATTAGTATAAAGATTATGTGCATTGCTTAGGCCATAGAGGTACATGTTAAACTGAAAAGCAAAACAAACAAACAAAAAAATCATATCACTTTAGGGTCTGAGATCAGTCTTCAGCAGTGTTTACATTTCTTTAGGTTTGTCATTGACATTAAATTGTTAATACAAGTGTGTAACAGGTAAACAGCAAAAATGGTTAAAATTATGTTATGTTAAATTACCCGATTAAGTCATAAATAAAAAAAAATGTTTAAATTAAAAGATTACTATGCAAACTTTGTTGCTAGGGCCCTTCTCTTCTAACCCTTTTTGGTTGCTAGGGTGTTAGGTGGTTGTTATTATATTCAAAATGATTTATAATGTGTTGCTGTACTAATCCAATTAGCTGCAAGTTTGTTGCTACACTATCCCAGTTGGTTGCTATGCTACTCCATTCAGTTGCTAGGGTGTTGTTAAGCTAGTCCTGTTAGTTGCTATGGTCTAGCTACACTATATCCGTTTGTTTGCCAAGCAATTACTAAGCCATTCCATTTAGTTGCTAGGGTGTTGTGTTTGTTAAGCTGTCCCAGTTAGTTTCTAAGGGGGTGCTTCATAATCTCTCATGGTTGTTAGGTGGTTGCTATGCTATTCAATAGGGATGGGAATCACCAATCATCAACTGATACAATATTATCTCGATACCTAGATGCAGATTCGATATTATGATTCTATAAACAATGATTTTCATAAATATCCTGCTTCCATATACAATTTATTATAACTCTACAGTTTTATACTTTAGCTTTAATCATCTGTTTCACAACTGAATTGAACACGAATAATTAAACATAGCCCATTCCTAATAACATTAGTTTTCTCATAAAAATCAAGCGCAGCATTTAAACAATACAAATTAACTTCAAATACAAGAGTTTAAAAGTTAAGTTGACTTTAAATTAAACAAAAAGCTACAATTTTATTCAGCGTGTGTTTGAAACACAACTAATTTGCTTGCAGGTTTTGCAGAAACAGGCCGATCTGAGCCTTTTTAATGCCATGTGGATTTTGATAATGCAGCACCATAAAAATGGGTATTCTGTTGCATGTCTTGGAAGCTTGTGCAATCGGCATAGAATCTGTTATGTTTGAGGCTGATTCCGGTCACAGATCGGTGTCTTTCTATTGTAAATGTAAAAAAAAGAATTCTATTGCATGTAAAAAAAAAATCTATTTTCATGAATCACCACAAAAAAGAAGTTATAACTGACGTGTTCCCCCCCCCCCCCCCCTACATCCCTATTCAACTTCGATATTAGGGTGATGCTACACTACCCCACTTGGTTGCCTGGTGGTTGCTAGGGTGTTTTACACACTTTGATCAGGTTTGTGATTATATATTTCCTGTGGTTTAATCTACATGGCCTTTTGACTTAAAATAAAAGCACCATCACCATTCTTCCCATTGCAGATTATTGCCAAGCAGCAACTGAAATGCCAATCTTTCCCAAAAGCATAATTCACGGGGTCTCAGCGTGTGCTGATTTTCATTACGAAACCCATAAAAACACATGTCCTAATAGAATAAGATGAAGATTATGATGCCACTGTCAATTGGCATATTGCCTATTTGTTCAATAGACACCCGATCCAAGTGAGAAGACCAATCTCGGTTCTTTTCACAATCTTCATAACCACGTGACCATATTAATAATTGAAACACAATTAAAACTGTTGATAAAAGAACTCTTAAATCACAATACCAGTTTCCATGGCAGATCGAGAAACCAAAATAACATGTTTTTAATACAACATTCACTGAACAATAAAAGGTCCTCGGGAACCTACATGAGATGGAGGTTTTTGTGAGGAATAAAAGGTTTCTGATTTCACTGTAAAATGAGAGCACGAAACAGAGCTGCAGACCCTTCCTACAACAAAACAGACCCCTCCTCGAGTACTGGAACAGCAAGGTCAGTTCTTTTTTTTTTTTGCTATACTATGAAGATCTTTGGATTTGAGCTGAAAATATAAATACGAGCTGATGAATTAGACTTTTAGATTTTATTTACAGATATTTTTAGACCAGCATGATGACCAGAGAGCTGCCCATGTGCTCTCTTGCAAACTGAGAAAAATCAATCAGAAGCACTACACAAGCATTAATCACAGCAAGTACAGCAATATGGACGATCAGGAAAAATTAAGAACCCACTGGTGTAGGAACAATCGGACAGTGGGTTAGCCGAGGAAAATATCAGCAGTTGAGGACAAACACTATAACAGCTGTGAAGGAGTGAAGGGATCTCAACCAGCATTCAAACATGGCTCAGAGAGCAGAAACATAGAGAATATACCATAGGATGCAAACCACTGATCACCAGTAGGAATCAGAATGAAAATTTAAACAGAAATACAAACAGAGATGAGCCACAAAATGTCTGGTACCAAGTTAAACTTCTATCGAAGTGTAGAGAAAGAAAGAATCTGTTCATGATGCATACGAGCTGTAGTGTTGTGGCTTAGGCTTGCATGGCTGATTCAGAAACAGACTCACTGATCTTTATTAACGATGGCAGAAGCAGAATGAATTCAGAAGTCTACAGAAACAAAGAAACACGCCCAATCTAATCGGGAGGAATTTCATCATGGAGCAAGCCAACAAGTCAAAACACAAGCAGCACAACGAACGACTTCATGGGGAAAATGTTTTAGGACGGACTGGTCGATCAGCCTATGTTAACACAACTGAGCGGCATTTCACTTCACGGAAAGTTCAAAGTTAATGAAAGCTAAGTAAATGGAACCAAATGGTGTGTTATTGACTTCAAATATGTGTTCTGATACTTTTGATCATCTTAAAAATCGTGTGGTTGTGAAAATTTTTTAAAAGCATGGTGTCTTATTTGTTAATAAATTGAACACTGTAATCCTGGACAAAAGTACTGTGGTGTACATATAAGGAATAAACATGACACAAATACAAGAAAATTCATCAAAAACCAATCAGATTTGATGTAGATCACTAAGGCTACGTTCACATTTCCAGCCTAGAGGGACTCGAATCCGATTTTTTTTTTTTTTTTTACTCTAATGTGGCAAACTTTATGGCTGTCTGAAAGCATGAATATGATGTTTTTCAGATCGAATCTCAGTCACTTTGGCTACATTCACAGTAATAGCAACATTTCTCAACTTAGAATTTTTTAGCCAGATCGATTCACACTCATAATTACAATTGACTTTTATCTGACTCTAATGTGGACGCGCCTGTCTGCAGAAACAACATGTATGTGCACATTGATAATTCTATGCTCAGGTTATGAGATAAAACCCATCTGTGTCCAAACAATGGATGCAATTATAGCCAAAAAAACAAACAAACAATAAAACAACAACAACAACAACAGCGCTGCATTTGTTGGAATCCAGAGGAAGGAAGAAAGCCAGACACCTCAATCGCGTATCAGATATGTATCTAATCTGGGACAACACATGAAAGTGACTCAGATCCAATCTGAACAATATTTGTGAACAATATGTTCAGATGCATCTACATTAGTCAGATAGATAAAAGTCAGTAATTATGAATGTGAACAGTCATGACATCTAACAAAAAAAAAAAAAAAAAAAAAAAAACAGACAGACATGAGACGCATCCAAACAAACCCAAAACCAGACTTGCCCCCAAACCCCCCCCCCCCCCCAAACAGGTCTTTGTGCTCAATCCTGTATTGTATTTTAAACATGTTTTATATCACTTACATATTTTTTGTCCTAAAAAGAAAGAGAGGACGCTCTTGTACCTTTAAATCAGATTAATTTGTATTTAATAAACAGTGGCATGTTTTTTTTTTTTTTTTTAGGATTTTAAGGTTGAAATAAATTACAGGAAGGTACAGATGGAAGTTTCAACATTCATTTTCAACAACAACAGGAAACAATAGGTAGCTTGGTGGAGTGTCAGTAATAGTAATAATACAATTATTATTATTGCAATTATGACAGGAATTTAATTAATAATGAATAAGCACCATAATAATAATATAATTAATACCAGAAGGAAAATAATGGGACTGTACGGTTGCTAAGCATAATGTCAGCTATAGAGCTAACTTCACTGTGTCACTGCTGTGTAACACTTTCACATTAATATTAATATAATTTTTTCAACAAAAATACTCTTCATCCATTTTAGTAAAATCGTTTTTTGAAAGTACAGTTTGTTGACAAAGCGCCGGTTTAACCTCCAAAGGCTAACATCATGCTAACACGATAGCTTAGCCGGTAGCTGGGAGACATAATGACTCAGGAGAACACCGCTATTACCCGATTCCATTACATTTCCCGACCCTTTCACCCCAAACCGAAATCCCACCCGCGTCTCTAAATACAAAAACCCCAAGAAAATCTCAACAGCTCATATAAACCCTAAATATTTAAAAAGTATAAGCATATTTTTTTATTTCTTACCAGACCATAGTGCTTTCGAGCACCATCTTGGAAACTTTCTACTCACGAACAACGCGGATTCTGATTGGTCCAAACCATGCTTTTCATAACAACACATCCTATTGGCTGACAGTTTCAGCGGTTTATTTGCTGTCGCCCCCAATCGGTGACACACTGTATTACAGCAGCATGTGTACAGCGACTTGCTAACAATGACACCTTTTTACAGTGTCTTGCAAAAGTATTCGTGCCCCATGAACTTTTCCCACAGTTTGTCACGTACATGTATTTTATTGGTATGTTATGTGATAGACCAACACAAAGTGGCACATAGTTGTGAAGTGGAAGGAAAATGATGAATGTTGTTAAGTCTTTCAGCTGTTCCAGTCTACGGGTCGCCACAGCGGACCATCCAATCCGCACAACAACTTAGCACAGGTTTTAAGCTGGATTTCCTTCCTGTCGCAACCCTCCCATTTTATCCAGGCTTGGGCTAGGCACTGCATGCCGTGGCTGGGGTTCTGGGCACTGGCTGGGCCTGAGCCTTTTGCATGGCAGGTGAGAAACCTACCACAATGATTTTCAAAAATGTTTACAAATAAAAATCTGAAAAGTGTGACTGTGTGACAATGGCTGTGTGTTAATACTGTTTGTTCACTAATGTTCTCTAACAAACCTACAAAGCACGTTCTCCCTGTGATTGGTGGGTTTCCTCCAGGTACTCCGGTTTACTCCCACAGTCCAAAGACATGCAGATTAGGCTAATTGGAGTTCCCAAATTGTCCATAATGTGCGAATGAGTGTTTGTGTATGTGTTTATGCCCTTCGATGGATTGGTGGCCCATCCAGGGTGAACCACGCCTCGTGCCCCAAGTCTCCTGGGATAGGTTCCAGACCCCCCTGACCCTGTATACAGAATAAAGCAGTATAAACAATGAGTGTGTGTGTGTGTGTCAGGGTTTGGCATTGGCACCCGCCCCCCCGCCAAATGCGGGTAAAATTCCGCTGTGGCGGGTAATAACTTAAGTCTCACTAGCCACTTTGGCGGGTAGTTTATTCTTTGGTATGACAATATATTTTTGTTGTAGTTTTCTCTAAAGGCATCCGATATAATAAACGCATTGCAACGTAATATTACGC
>JAQMYG010000021.1:12966973-12979405 GCA_030014215.1 Clariallabes teugelsi | reverse complement strand
TGCAGAAACATCTCAAGGATGATCAGGGGAAACAGGATGCGCCTGAGCTCAATTTTGAGCTTCATGGCAAAGGCTGTAAATACTTATGTACATGAGCTTTCTAAATTTTTTTATTTTTAATAAATTTGCAAAAGCTCAAGTAAACTTTTTTTCATGTTGTCATTATGGGGTGTTGTGTGTAGAATTCTGAGGAAAAAAATGAATTTAATCCGTTTTAGAATAAGGCTGTGACATGACATAAAATGTGGAAAAAGTGATGCTGTGAATACTTTCCAGATGCACTGTATTCCGCTTCCATTTTCCCCAAATTTCTTAAAATTTATCTTCCTGTAGCCTAAAAGTAATTTTTCCAATACAAAAATGTCAAATAATGACAGTATTTAGTATCTAGTTTACACCATTACACCACACATAGTGCTTTTAACAATGGTCATTGTCTCAAAGCAGCTTCAAAAAATGAAAAGAAAATTTATGGAAGTGTGTATGAATTTTAAAGAGATGTTTTGATTTCAAATTTTAATATTTGCTTTTCAAGGCAATCCAGGCAGCATTCTTCTCCTCATACACACAATGCAGGATTTTGCATTGCAGTAAACACGCCAAGGTTTAAAATCAACCAAAGTCTCAAAGTGCTTAAGTATGTCTGAGTGAGGACATGGACATGCTTTTTGATGAAAAACGATCAAAGGTGAAGGTGCGGACTCCTATTAACTGTAAAGAAACTCGAATAACCACTCTGTATAACCGTGGCGAGCAGAAAAGCATCTCGGGTCAAACCTTGTGGAAGGGTTGCACATTCTGTGCGATAATCCCATTTCTTGATAGCTCTCTCAGTTGGATTCGTTTGATTATTAACAGAAAGTAAACAGATTTTTGCAGCCCTATTGATGTGAATGTCACATGTACACAAAGTGGAGGAAGAGGAGTTTAAGGAACTTGTAAACCTTGCAAATGTGTGGTATGAATCTTACCTTTTAAAGTGATGTAGCTTCTGCTATTCCTCTCTGAAAAAAAGATTAAAAGGCAGATTACACATAGAAAAGATTTTTTTTTGGAAAATAAAATGCTTGCCGAAAAACGTACATACCTTGAGAGTGTTGTGTCAGCTGAGCCGCCTGCAAGAGGGCTCGCAATCAGGTCAGGGAAAGGATCGTTTTCTGTAAACACGCACAAAAAAAGTAGCGCATTCCCATAATGTGCATAAAGTTCCTTGTAATCTCCCAGCTGCATTGAAGCTCCTCAAACCCCTTACCTCGTCTTCCAGGTGGCTCAGAAGTGGGAGATTCGACAGTGTCGCTCTTCGTCAGCTCCTTGTTCGGTGAAGTTTGTTCCGCGGTTGTTTGTTGTCCAGTCACTGTAGCGTTTGCCTTGCGTTGCCCTGAGATGACTCCTCGTGTCTTCTTAGAAATGGATGTTTTTACTAGGGAGAAGAAAGAAACAAGAATTCCCTTTTTTTAGAGGTCGAAGCACAGTGCTGTCAAGCAATAACTTTCCTCATTTGAATTCTTCTCTGAAACAAATCAAAGAGCAAACTATAGGTCATAAAGAGAAGATTACTTGGTTGATGGGTAATAGCTTTTCCTGCTACTCAAGCTAATGAGATGAGCTAATCGGCCTAAAAGTAGCGCTATAGAGCAAACGTTTGTATTTTGGCTCAAATCTCGAGAACTGTGCGCTCTACAATCTACATAGCAGGACTAAATTCTGAGGTCACAGGCAAAGTACAATGGAGGTCGAGCTAAGAGGTGCAAGGAGAGGTGCCACATGTGGCTCTTTCATCCCGCTGCCGTGGCTCCCAGGTGGCTTTAAAAAATAAATAATGAGTATTTAATTGAAATGTTTTCCATTTTAGTTCATTGGCTTTTTCAAATGTATTTCTAAATTTGAAGATTATGGTGATTTTCACTCACTCACTCATCTTCTATACCGCTTTATCCTGTATTCAGGGTTGCGGGAATCTGCAGTCTATCCCAGGAGGCTTAGAGCATGAGGCAGGGTACACCCTGGACAGGGTGCCAATCCATCGCAGGGCACACACATACACACACTTACACACCCATTCACACACTACGGGCAATTTGGGAACGCCAATTAACCTAACCTACATGTCTTTGGAATGTGGGAGGAAACCGGAGTACCCGGAGGAAACCCACCAAGGACGGGGAGAACATGCAAACTCCATGCACACAGAGACAGGAATCGAACCCGGACCCTGGAGGTGCAAGGCGACAGTGCTTGTAACATTCAAATAAAATGTGTTTTATTTTTTGTCGCTCAAAATATGCATCACAACCGCTGATGTGTGAGAACCGCCGGCACGCAATTTATTGAACTTTTCGAGTCCCAAGCTGCGTTTCATACTGAAGTGTAATTCATAGGGTGCCCCCTACTCCCTGCGTCGTTTGCAGTTAATGTCAGTAAAGGAAACTTCCCTCGACAAAACTCCACCATTCAGAACGCTCCGTGAAGTCGACAGCGACATACAGTATAATAATGGATTAAAGATGTACCGAGATTTATTTCTTTTTTTAGAGATTACTAGCCTATATAATATTAATGATTTCTTGATGCAATTAAAGTTTCATTTATTGTGTCATATTAATATGACAAATTGTTGTATATGATGTCGTCGTACATAATAATGATAATAAATATATAAATCTTTTTTCTAGGTCCATTTTTTGAGGGTCATGTAGTACAAAAAAAAAAGCATGTGGATTAATAAATCATGCGTGTGGATTAATAAACCGAAATAGACATTGAGTATTTTACTTGAAAGTAACCCTCAACCCATTGTCTTTTTTTTTCTCCAGAGTTCAGAAATGTTTTTTGTTGCATGCAAATAAAATGTATTTTTCTCTGTAGCAGTTCATTGATTACATGCAACACTGTAGTTTCTTTATGGATACAGTAGCATAATGGTAAAAATTATATATGCAGTGTTATCTTAATTTTAGATGTCAAAAGGGTTTTGTGGATCCTGCTGTTTTCTTTTCTGTGGAAAACGGGTCCAACTGGCTCTTTTAGTGTTTAAGGTTGCCGACCCCTTCACTAGGCCACCATACTGTACATCTTATCATCAAGGACAAATTTGGTGTATTACAACTAATGCTAATTTGTAATTTACAGTATTTCAAACCCAATGAAAGACTGCTGAATTATACAGTACTGTGCTCTCATATTTTGCTTCCAGAGAGCCAGACTTCCTTGTATTTCTAATGTAGTCTTGAGGAACAGATTTCCAAGGTTCCTTAAGGACTTTTTTTGGCTCTCATTTTCAATCCAGTCCCTGTACATGATCACTTTAAGAGGAATGTCTAACTAAATGCATGAACCAGTGAGAAACAGGTGCAGATGATGACTGATGATCAGGCCAGTGATAAGTATACTGCTGATGCTGAATGCTGAGTGATTGAAAGAGATGAGTGGGGGAATGTGGTTGGAACACTTATAATTCTTTTCCTGCTTATTCTGTATCTTTAGACAAATCAATCCTAACTCATTTTAACATATATTCATTCATTCATTTTCTTAATTATATATACTCAGCAAAATCCAAACCTCAATAAAAATCAAGAACAGTCTGACACTTGCACGCAACATAGGTGTCCAATTTACTGAAACAGAAGTAGCTCAGGAATGGTTGCGCAGATGTGCACAAAAATGCTAATTTGTAACTTATTTCAAACTCATGCTCAACATCAGCTAATCAGATTTCAGCAAGGCATTTCACAATAAAATAACTCCAGTCACCTCGCTACTTAACAATAAAAATAAACTGTACGACTGAAAACCATAGAGGACATCTGAAGACATGACTTACGTGACGATTTCATGAAAACGGTATTGCACATGAACTTCTCGAAACGGTCTGCGTAGAAGCCAGGCCTGTGTACTGACACTGTATCCTGAGGTAGAGAAGTGGAACAATAATAATGACGATAATGATGTTAATAGAAGAATAAGAAGAAGCCGTCATATACACATGTTCTACAAATGTGAAAGCATTTCCTATAAAAAATAATTCCATGTACTTACATTATTATTTTATTACACACTGGTGACTGTTTTATTTGCAATCAGAAGCAGTAATGCAATGTATAACGCTACATTTTATAAATTCATGAGTTTTCAGCTGGTAAAGACACCTCTATGTATAATCCACATGCATCTTGTGGTGTCTTTTGGTATTATTATTATTATTAACCATTAAAAAGTGTAACATGGTGATCATTAATAAATAAATGGTGTTGATTCTCTGTGGTAAAAGCAAAGTAACTGCACAGTTTTGTATATTAGCACACAGTCTATCGTGTGTTATTCCTTATACGTATGGTATGACTTGTAGCCAGCTGTTGTAGAAAATTAATCATCACTTTCTGACTGATCGTAAGTTCAACAACCCATGTTGTCATGCCAAAGATTATTATGGCTTGATTTCTGTCGAAATAAAAACAACCATACATAATTTTATTTTAGCATTTATTTCATTCAGACCCTATTTACATATCTTGGACAGAACCATTCCCTGAAAGTCTACGTGGAAGCCCCACAATAATTGGGGATTGGGAAATAAAAGATCAGTTATAAAAGATCAGTTATGAATCCGGTTTCTTTTGAGTGGCGATTCACATATTGTCAAACTGACTCCAAAACTGACTTTTGAAAACCAATTTTTACATTTATAATAGATCTGAATCGGTTGATCAGCCAGGTTGAGCGGTCATGCAAAGTTTCAAAACTTTGGAGTTCTTCGAGGCGGCAGTTCATTTATCATCCTAGAGGTGGCGCACTCTGAACTATATACACATTTTCATCCCGTGTTTTAGGAGTGAATTATTTCCCAAGTTTGTTTGGAAACAATAATTATGGCGAATGAGAAAGATACATGCTGCTCAGTTAAAATGTAGCTTTTTTTCTTAATTTAAGTTGAAGGTAAACGTTAAACTCTTGTATTTGAAGTGAGTTTGTATTGTTTTACTGCTGCACTGGTTTTTAAATGAGAAAACCAACATTATAAGGAACGGGCCACATTGCAACAAAATTGCAACAAAATCGCAACAAATTGCAACAAAATCGGGAAAAATATAATATCGAATTGGAATATTTAAAAAAATCTGAGTTTTAATCAGATCAGCACCTAGGTATCATGACAATATTGTATCGGGAAGTGACTTCTATTCCTACTATACAGTTTGCAGTAATTATGCATTTACTATAGTATATATAGAATGTGCAAAAAATTTTATTTATGGGAAAATTTTTACTGATTTATTTTAAATAATATGCACTGTAAGTATTACTGTACTGTATAGACGTAAACAAACTACATACCCCATCATGAACAAAGGATTTCCACGAATGCTCCAATTTTTTCACAAACCTAAACATATAAAAAAAAAAGAAAAAATTTTTAAAAAAGGATTAAAGGATCAACATGTGACATGATTAAACAATAGCATATAGCAATAGCAAAACTGACTGAAACCTGGTACCTGTAGGACTGGAGGACGTCAATAATACCAATAAAGAGCAGTAACCTTTCCCCCTTCAAGCTATGTGCCGGCATTCCTCCCGTGCTTCAGTGACAAACAAACAGAATACAATCATGGATCACAAAAAAAAAGGTTCAGAAGATCCAAGTGAATGCCATAACGAAGGTCGTGAAAAACTCCAGGACATACCGGTATTACATTAGAAGTAGCAGGGATACCAAACTGAGCCTTAATCTACCATATACAATTATGTTTAATTGTAATTTTATTAATAATTAAGCGTTTCCTATTAAAGTTGTTTCCAACCTCTCGCTGCACTGCGGTGCAGCTTTGCCCTTGACCTCGCCTTGGATCACCTCCATGGTCGTGCAGTAGAGAGGTTTCTGGCCTTGATTCTTCTTCTGATCAGACGCTGGCACGGACATCTCATCTCCAGCCAGGTCCATATTGTGAATCCCCAACAGCAGACTATAGTCCATGATCTTGAAGCTCTGTAGCAACTACAATGTAGACATAGCATGCAAAAATAAAGATCCTCTAGCAGTTGACCATATGTGTGAGGCTTCAAAGAGTTTCTAATTTACTTAGGTTTTATAGCCAATTATTCATTAACCGATTACTGATTCTCATTTGGGTCCATAAGTATTTGGACACAAATTATGTAATGCTGGGGGCACACTAACCTATTTTCACAATCCTAGAAGACTTTAAAAGGACGGCGTGTACAGCAACCGATGGCCTTCCGCAGATATCTTTATGATAACTCAAAAACGGTGGTCCATACTCTTAACAGCTGTACCAGATTAACAATTATTATTTTATGATGGATCATAAACTACATGACTTGTCCTCATGCAAAATAAATGAATTAACTAATAAACTCCAAATAAACGTACTGTACGCTGCAGCGTCCAGAGTCAGCTTTGAAAAATCACACGCTTGAAACACTGCGACTTACGTCAGGAGGAGTCTGTTCTCAGTCTCCTCTCCTCATATACTTGCCGATTCAAGCCTGTACCACCGCATACACTTACAGATTTCTGTGCAAACTTGCCTGTGCAAACTTACAGATTTCTGTGCAACTGGACACAACTTGTGCTGACTGGTACAGACCAAGATGGACTCAGTACCATTTTAAATCCTTTAAAAATTGTATAGTTTACAGGTAGTCCCTGAATTACAAAAGGGTTCTGTTCCGGGAGCACGTTCGTAAGTCCGATTTGTTCTCAAGTCCGACAAACTGAGTCTTATATGCCTTTGACACAAATACACAATGTAAAGCATACCAAGCCACTTAACTAAATCTGTCCCCTGTCCCTGTAATTTCCCTGTGCCTAAGGAAATGAATTAGGAAATATATCAGTATTGTCTCTGCGCCTATAAATCGCAAGTGGAATCCCGGATGCCATTTTGTCTCAGAGCTGTTTTCCACTGTTTTGGACTGTGGACTCTGTTTTGTTGTGGATTTACCAAAATTAAGATTATTCACCATCAGGACAGCTTTACAGGACAGATATTATCTATCATCGTGCTCCCGGACTGATTCATTAAACTCAATGAAGCGATTCATTTCTCCCACAACCCCACACGCAGACATATACAATATACTGGACATTTTAAACATTCACTTACACACTGAAAATATTGTATATCATTGTAAATATTAGTATCTGGTGCACTGTCTATTTTTTTTTAAAAAAGTGTCTATTTTTTGTACATGTGAGCTACTTCCTTTGTAACACAAATGTTCGTAAGTCGGGAACTACCTGTATCCCCATCTTAGCTTTGGTTCCATATACCACTACAATGGACGGGAAATGATGCCATCAAGATGTGTTTGATGTGTAGACTTTAACAGCTTTGATTTCAAGGGATTTCTAAAGATGTGCAGAATTTATAGATTTTTTTAACGTTGCCTATAGTTATAAATGAATATACAACTAAAATACAAATCGAAATGGAAAAATATTGCATTGACCATTTAGAAATTACAAGTAATCCCTCCATTTTTCACAGGCTGGAAAAAAGTAATGGGAAAAAATATCATCATTAATAATACAAATAGTCATAAGTCGATATTTGGATAAATTTTGATTCACAGAAGCCAAAGGAGTGAAAGTGGCCACTCTCACTGGGTGGGACTGACAGCACTCTCACTGGGTGTCTCCTGTTAATCCTAACCAATCCTCTTCATCTGTGAGCTTGTGTATGCAGAAAATGGCAAATCTATTCAAGGGCTTTTAAACACGTCTCTTTTCTCTCACCAGGCAGTCTCGATGGATGGTCTTGCACAGCGCATTGTAGTGATCTGTCTCCAGTTGTAGGCCTTCAGGCAGGTCCTGCATGAAATCTAAGTCTTTATAGGTGGGAACGCTCTTCATTCTCTCCTTAGGCGAGGCCCGACGCTTGTACGTGGAGCCTTTCAGGTCGTATTTGAGGTGCATGGGAACAGCGCGTGGCAGCAGGTTGTTCATTACTACAATTCGGATGTTCTTCCCTCCAGCCTGAATGCAGTAGAGCCCATAGAACTTCGGCAGCAGTGTGCGCTTGTTTTGATTCAGGTTCTGGGAGAAAATAATTTTTTTATTTTTTTTGTGAATTTGTGAATCATTATATCAATAATAATGCATACAAATATCATAACACATACAATTAGTCAATAATATGTTTATCCATAATTCAAATAGGCATAATATCATTAAAATCAAAATAGCCTCACTATTTATGAATATCATCGCATATCCTGTCACTTACATACGGATTCACTTATTGGTGTGTTTTAGACGCCTATTCATGTACCGCCAGACTGACTCCAAAATAATTTTTTTCTAAATTGTTTTTTTTTTCATATTTATTTTTGTTTAAGATATAAAATGCTGAAATTCCTGTATAATCCTACAGGTGGTGCTCTCTAAACTATTCATACATTGGCAAGTAGCACAGCATCGTGTGTGTGGTATGTTCGAAGTTTGTTTAGAACTGTAAAAAAATAAAAAATAAACCAGTCTGGATATTTATAAAATCGTGATACGAACAGAATCGAAATCGCCACCTAGGTGTCATGATAATATCGTATTGGGTGGTCCCAGCTGATTCCCATCCCTAATCTTGATGCTATGAAATGCAATAAAGATGCAGTAAAGCCTCACCCATTTGGAAGAACTTTTTTTTCTTATTTTCCTTAGGACAAGTTAGATTTTTTTAGTAGTCTCAACTTCAGCCAAGTCCACAACTTACCAACGAGTTCCGTTCTGGGAGCATGCTCATAAGTCGGATTTGTTTGTAAGTACGACAAAGCGAGTCTTATACACCTTGTATAACAAGGTCCCGCATTATATTCTTGTGAGACTAAGCTTTAAATCGTGAGGGGAATCCCGGATGCAGCAGGGTCAGCTGACCTTGGAGGACAACCCTACATGGTGTTTACTGCGCTCTTGAACGGATGCCATCTTGTCTCACTGTAAACTGTCTCGTTGAAGATTTTCCAAAATTAGGATTATTCACCATCAGGACAGCTATACAGGACAGACATTTTCTATGTCTGATTCATTGAAACCGGTGAGGCTGACTCATTTCTCCCGCATCCCCAGATGCACCCACATACAATATACCGGACTTTAGACATTTTATACATTCACTTACACACTGAAAATATTGGATATGATTGTAAATATTGGTATCTGGTGCACTGCAGTGTCTATTTTTGTAAAATACACGTGAGCTACTTCCACGATTTGTTCGCAATGTTCGTAGAACTGCAATCTGTTCATATCTGCGGAAATTCATAACTTGAATGTTCGTAAGTTGGGGTCTTACTCTATTTAGTTTGCTGAAAAGATTTCAGGCAAGTAAAAAAAAAAAAAAAACAACAAAAGAAAACCATGGGAAATATATATGTTTTTAACATATTAGCAATCCAGTGATGGTTTAAAAAGTAAGTACATTGAATTGTAATAATTGTAATCTATTGGCACAGAGCAAGAGAGATCGTTGTTATACAAAAAGTGAATAATGTGGATCACTCAATATTTGCACTGACCATGGCAAACGAATAAAATAGTATAAAAGCATTGCCGACTAACAGAAAAACAGGACGTTTTTTGCTCACCATAAAGTACCCGGGCAGTAATTTTTGCAGAAACTCTGCCTCCTTGTGCTGGACAGTTTTAATGATGAACTCATCATCGCTGGAGACATAAAACAGAGACCCACTCGCCCCTGGGTTCGACAGCTCTATCAGGGGATCGTTACAGAGAGAATACTGCAGGAGACATAAGCACATTCATTTCTTTGTGAATCTCCATGAAAATATGGAACAGTTCCATATTAATTACTAAACTGTCAATTATAACTTTTACACAAACATTGCTTAATGCTATACCATTTATATGATTTGGAGAGGTCAAGTTGAAAGGATTTTACGTGGTTAAAAATTAATCATCAACTAAGACAAATAACAAGCATGTAAAAGAAGGACAACTGTTTTGTGCATATCCATATGTTCAGCTCACTTTTAGTTAAATTAGTTACTGTAATATAGAACTATACAGTAATTTAGTGTCAATACAGAAGCAGTAAGACACTGAATGTAGAATTATTCACTCAAGTTATTAATGCAAGAATGTTATTAAATGTTTTATTAAAAAAGAGATTTGTGATTAAAGTAAGCTTCATTTCATGCTGAAATTAATTATGAGAGAAATCTAAGATTTAGTTGAAAAATGTTCTTTAAAAACATTTTTAGAAAACATTTTATAATGTGTGTAACATGGTTCGTAACCACAAGAAAATATAAACTAGTGATGGGAAGTTTGGATCATTTTAGTGACTCGATTCTGTGAATCTCGTTCATCAAAATGGACGAATCTTTTTTTTTTTGAGTCATTTAGTTCTTTTCATCAGAAATAAAATAAAAATTTTTATTTTATTATAAAAAAATATATATTTATTTTCAATAAACAGACCCCCAATACGTCTACATACACAAATTTTATTACAATGCAGCTAAGGACATATTATGATAAACGGAATGAGCAGCTCATCCATCATACCTTCTGGTCCGAATTGTTCGTTCTTTTGTCACCTGACTCTCATAGACTGCATGCAGTGCATTACACAGGAAACGGAATTGAAAGGTTCTTCTCATGAGTCTTCTAGTCCGAGTCGTTCGTTCTTTTGAATCTATTGCACTACATAGCGTCTACGGGAGTCATGTGACAAAAGAATGAACGATTCGGACCAAAAGACTCGAGAGGAAACTACTCATTACCGTTTCCTGTACATAACCTACGGCGGTTTCGCAATGCTTTGCGCATGCGCGTCAAGTAGAAAATAAACGATTCACTCTCTGAAACTACTCATTCTTCTGAGTCACGTTAAAGACTCGTTTAAAAAGAACGAATCGACCAATCACTAATTTAAACCCCATCTTTGCTAAGGGTGCCAATAATTCTGGAGCTGGCCATAGCTAAAGCTACACAATAGTCCACAAGCTTGCATGTCATATACTGAAAACTTCAGTCACAGGAGTCTGAATTAGACAAACAGAGCGACTGAATTTGTTCATTGCTGACATTATTCAAGCAGGTTCTGCAGTTACGTACAGGTTGCCATGTACAGCATAAATACATTTTAAGTACAATTTAAGATTAAATAAGTTTTTAAATAGAATTTAACTTTGTTTATATAGGCATGACACTACAAAGATTAACAACAAACAGGAAGGAATGAGGAAAAAAAGTTGCAGTAATAGAAGCAATGAAAAGTAAAAAGGGGAACATTACAAGGTAGTCATCAGGCCGAATCCCAAACATCTCTCTGAAGTAGCGGAAGGCGATTGGAGCGTAGGCTTTAAACCAGAAGTTGCCATAATGGTGACCAGGGGTGTAATTACTGCCCTCACTTATTGTGAAAGAAAACAGAGAGAGAGAGAGAGAGAGAGAGAGAGAGAAAATATGTAACTGTTATCAAGCAAATTCATGGATTAAGTGTGCAATCAGAACTGTATATATTGCACTAACAATATTTGCACAGCAAATCAACACTAACATCACTAACACTTCATATACAAGAACACACCTGGGAAAGAAAATGCTCTCCACTACTTCGAAGTCCTGCATGAGAACATCTCTCTCTGGTTTCTGGCTCAAGCTGCCCACTGTGTGCGCGATGCCCAGCTGGATCGCCCCTTTCAGGGCAGAAGAAGTTGTCTAACAAGATAATGTGGACAAAATAAACACTAAACACTATGGTCTAAGCTTTATCCCGTACAATTTGTAGTACACAGTTTATGGCCTTCAGTAACAGAAACAACAGGCTTGATGCAACAACAAAGTACAAAATAATTGTTATTGCATGATGTTAGGCAACAATCTCGCCCCGTCATGCCAACATCTAAATTCTGCTTTCAATACTGAAAGCAGTAATAAAGACATCAATTGAACTTTGGGTGTGTTACATATTTGGTAAAAGTAAGAAAGTGTTGAGAAAACATACAGTGCAGTTCCCCAATTTCTGAACTGATACATATAACCAGATACACTAAACTATTAACTAGTATAAATAAATAAATTCATTCATTCATTCATTAGTTGATTTGTTGACTGTGTCTATGGAGGTTGACCATGAAGGTGGTCTTGGACTTGGCTGTTTTTCTGAGAGTTGAACTGTACGCAGAGTACAGTTCAATTCTCCCAAATGAAGCGGACACGGAGGGGGGATAAATTATGACAGTGACACCTGACTTTCTTACAAATAACGCACATTTCATTCAAAATATTATAAACACAGACCAATAATATGTGCTTTTTTCATTTATTTAATTGTGTGAAATGGCTAATAAAAATAGGTAATAAAAAATTATTATGATGTGGAGGTGAATTGGTTTAGTCTTGACTTCTGGTCGTGAGTGACAGCGTTGGGGGAAATCTGTTGATTG
>JAQMYG010000021.1:12933024-12945823 GCA_030014215.1 Clariallabes teugelsi | reverse complement strand
ATAAATATTTATTAATTGGTTTATTTTACATTTTTTCTCCCAACTAGGAACCATAGATGTATTTATTCCCATTTTAATGACCATGATAAGACCTCCGGTCGACATTCACACGCTGATTCAGACACTATGGGCAATTTGGGAATGGCAATTATATATGGACATATATTACATTTCTGTAAATGTAGACATGTAGACATGGTCTAGCCTAAGAACAGTTTACAAGTCTCAATTAGTTAAAAAAAATATCAAACCAGTTTTATATGACACATACTTAATGTGACTTTTAACACAAATAGCACTGCTAGACTCTAGTATGCACTTATAGAACCATTCTTCCTTTCCAGCCTTCTTCATGTTATAGACAAATGTCACCTCGGGTTTGGTCGTCAGGGTCAAATTTCTGAATAAAAATTTACATTTCACATCTGGATTTCTGTAAAACTCCTGTCCATTCTTAAAATAAATAAAATAATTAAATTGAGCAGAACATCTGCAGGAAAACTACCAAAGCTCCTTCAAGTTTCTCTTTATTAAAAAAATCTACAGTCAAATTGTAACGTTTCAAATGTAACGTTAATCTATAGTTAATTAAGCTTTAGTTTTTGACTGTTTGCTTTTCAATATATCATATATATGGCACGAAGGCATGTTTATCCAATATGACTTTTGCTCCTGCCATTTCCATTGTTTTGCTTCCTGATTATTAATTAATTGCCCAGCTCTATTAAAACAGGAAGATGGTTTAACAATCTATTGAACACCACCCAGAAGAATGACACAAAAGCACTTTTTGGTCTGCACGCCACCTATGGACTGGACTGCATACAAGGAAAAGTTTCCAGTACGAACGGGGGAAAAAACCCTTTGTGCTTTAAAAATAATTTAATCACGAAATACATTGTGGAGGACTGTATTTAGTGTTTCTTGGATTCCGTAGTTTAAACATTTGGTAAATGATTGCATCAGCATGTCCTCACGCATTTTCAATCATTTGAAGTTTTAGGCTCTGTGTTCTTTTTCTCACAACGTTTGTAATAAAAGCAAGGCACATCACTATCACTCTTTCCATTTAGTACAAATTCCTTCAATTTGAGTTCATGTAAAATCATTTAGGTGCAGTTGTGATTATGAAAAAAGCTGTACAGTTGATTTTAAGTATTGTTAGTCCTTTTGAAATCACATATTTACATAATCTTACAGAAATATGAAATTCTGTACAAGAAGGGTATAAAACCATTGCTTACGGATAAAACACAGTATTGGTGCTGATTTATAAAAAAATTTAAGCTATACATAACAATACAGAAAATGTGTGTGCCAACTACCTCTGAAGTTTATGCAACAGGGAAATGACCAATCTTGCTTTCCTAAAGATTTCAGCAGTTTTGTAGAGATGATTTTATACATGCCTTTAAAAGGGCCATTTTTCGCATTATACTGTCTTGCTTCAAACAATAATAATTTAAAATGTACATTATTATTTTTTCTTTACAAATATTGATAATAAAATTGGTGTAAGGTTCTAAAAGCATGTGACTTGTAAAAAATTGTTGCTTAAATGAAAGCATTCCGGGCAAAATTAATGTTTTTTTTTTTAATGTGTCCGTAACCATGTCAAATTCATGTTACATGAATTTCTTAATTATATCTTAATTTGGCTAATTGGATTTTTTTTCAGGTTTATGTCTTTTCATGTAAAATATAAATTGGCCAAGTGTTATCTGAATGACAATTAAGATCATTGAAAATATTTAAATTCAAAGCATTACGGACACTACACCTACTGTAAGTGAAACGCTTTTAAGCACGAGTGTTTTGGACATTATTTCACATAATGTTTACTCTTTTTATTTAAAAATGTAAAAAAAATAATAATTATACAAGAATAATACAATATTTTTCGTTCTCAATTATAAACATCCCCGGTAAATGCCTATGAGAAAATATTCACAACTCTGTAATGAACAGCTTCAGGTTTTAAGTACCATGGAGTTCACTGATTCACATTAATCCAGAAAAAAATAAGTGATATTTAATAGACTGTTTTTTTAAATGGAGTGGTGTGCTGGAAATAAATACCTACATGCTAAGATTATTTTTTAATATGTATAAATTACCTTATCATATCAAAATATTGATATTGGCAGCAGTAACACTCATTTACTGCAACAAGCTGAAATTATTCATCGATTCATTTTATCTGGAGGAGCAACGAGATAGTGAAGGTGTGGACCAGGTGTAGGCACCGCCTTTGTTATCTTAGGCTGACAATAAGGGTTATTGTGATTAGTTACTTTTTTACCTGATTGCTGTTTGATCTACAAATAGTTTATTAATTAAATAAACCTGGTTTGGCTCCACACTTAATCCCTTCTGCAGCAGTGAAGGAACCACTGATTGGCTGCTGAAGAGGTGGAGACAAGAATTTAATACACAGAATCTAGTCCAACTTCAGACAAAGTGTCACAGCCCTGACACAGCTCTCTTACAGGTAAGAGCCGATGGTATTAATGACTGATCAAAATGAGAGAATGTTAAAGAAATTTTAGTTTTTATCTTCAGTAGCTGCTTGTCTGAGCCATTTTGTGCCATTTTATTTTATTTTTTGTAGTTATGGGGTTGAAAACAATTCTTCGTATTTTTGTTGCATCCCTGCTCTGTGGTAAGACTCCAGAATGAGACATATTTTTTTATAGCATAACAGTATTGTGATTATAATTATGATTATTATTACTAATTTCCTTAAACAATCTCAAAATGTCTTAGGGCCATGTGCTGCTGGGCCTGCAGGGAAACAGTTTGCAATATCATTTATGCAGAATTACAAACCAGGGAATACAGGAGGTCAAGCACAATTCATCGTAGAGGTCTCAAGCCCGCCGAGTTCTCTCTTAAGCACAAAGGTGAAGGTGACTGCCCTGGGAAAATTCTCTGAGACGACAATCCCGCCAGGAGGTGGCAGGGCTCTCCAGCTACCTGTTGAGGTAGAAATGATTGGAAGCGCAAGAAACAAACAGACTGTCCTGGTAGAAGCCGATCAGGACATTCTTGTGTTGTCACTTAACTCTAAGCCTTACTCAGCTGACACGTCAGTAATCTACCCTGTCCAAGACTGGGGGACGGAGTATTATATCTATACTCCACAAATGGGTCCACCTGACCAATATAAAGAGTTCTCCATTGTCAATCAAGGCATGCTAAACACTGTGGAAATTCAGTTAAGCGGTATGGTGACGTTTGAAGGGCAGCAATACCAAAAAGGCAGCACACTTGTGGTCAATTTGGAGCCATTTGAAAGTATGCTAATCCAAAGTAAAGAAGATTTGACTGGTTCCAAGGTTTCTGCCAAGCAACCCGTGGCAGTTTTTACAGGACACAGCTGTACCTGGTATTTTACTGACTGTAATCACGTGTATGAGCAGCTTCTTCCTGTTAGTAGCTGGGGAAAGGAGTTTTTAGTTGCAACTCTTGCATACACAAAACCTTCATACAGATTCGATTCAGTAATCATTCAGGCCTCAGAGAACACTGAAATCCAAATCACTACTCAAGATGGTGCAACTTCTCCAAAACAAATGGTGGCTGGAGAAACACTCTATATCAACCTCCCGTATCCAAACTCACTGAATTTGATGAGCAATAAGGGAGTTCAAGTGCTGTATGAGTTTAACGGTGGAATTAACCAAAATGGAGAAACTAATGATCCCTTCCTCATTACTGTCCTGTCGATAGATCGCTTTAGCACCTCATATGCACTGGGAAGTCAACCTGGCTTTACCAATGAAGGTATTATTATAGCTCAAACCTCAGACTTGGGAGGAATGACATTAGATCAAAATCCACTACCAAAAGACCTTCAATGGTCTCAAGTAGGGAAAAGTCAATACTCATGGACACAGATTAGTTATGATGCAGGCGCAGGCTTCCAACAAGTCTCCCATCCAGACTCAGCTTTTGCTCTATACAGTATCGGTGCAGCAAAGTACAATGGATATGGATCTCCTGCCCTTGGTGATCCTCCAGGTAAGGAAGTACAGTTATGAATTTAATTACAGAAAATACTTTTCCAAAAAGCTGTAGATTGTCGTGAGTCATGAGTTATATCATCAAGACTCAAGCAATGATCCATGCACCATTTCTTTTTTCTGACTGTCAAATTTGAAAAAATCCATGGAAAATATATATCTGCCTGGTTAAAAACTAAGTCAATCATAAATGTAAGGGGAGAGGTAATAACCAGAGTATTTAATATAAAATGCAGAAGAGACAACTGTTTGAATGCCGATTCCTCTCGAAAACGTCTTAACATTTTAAGCATTTTAAATCTGACTTGCACAACTATCCCCTGATTTGCAAACAATAGAAAAAGCTTAATAATCAGACAAGAATACAAACGCTTTTAGAGAAACAACATTAAATGAACTAATTCTCCAAAATTAATTTCAGCTACTGTTGGCGTCTGCTGGGTCATGGGAGATCCACATTACCGTACATTTGATGGAAGTTACTACAACTTCATGGGCAATTGTACATATATCATGGCTAAGAACTGCCATGTGGACAGTTTTCACCCTGCTTTTGAAGTCCAAACTGAAAATGAGCGCCTTGGAAGTACGAAAACTGTCACTGTCAACAAAATCATCGTCAGTGTCTATGGTACAATCATCACAATTGTCCGCCATGAGACTGGGATTGTACGCGTAAGTATAAAAAATGTGTTACACTGGTGGTGGGTAAAGTGTAATTGTACCCCTAGTTCATATCCTGACTTTCGTTTGCTAACTTTGTTCAGATCAGTGATTCACTCTGGTACCTTCCAATCTCCTTGGACAATGGCAAAGTAACTCTTCATCAAAGTGGCATGTCGGTCATCATTAAGACAGATTTTGGACTGTCAGTTCAGTATGACTGGGATCAATATCTGGTGGTGAAAATACCAGGAAGCTTCATGGGAAGAATGTGTGGAATGTGTGGAAACTTCAATGCGAAGAAAGAGGATGACCTCATCACTCCCAGTGGCGGTGTAGCAAGCAGTATTCCACAACTTGGAATGAGTTGGAAAGTGCCTGGTTTGCCAGGAAATGCCTACTGCACTGATGATTGTGTGGGCCAGTGTGAAAGCTGTCAAGGAGAATCATGGTTTGAACGTTTAGCTGCAAAGGCCTTCTGTCACTTGGCCACACTTCTCACTGAAGGTCCATTCAAAGATTGCCACTCGGTCATTGACCCCAAGGTTTTCTATGAAAATTGCCTTTTTGACTACTGTATGGGAAAAGGATATAGAAACTTCCTATGTAAAACAGCACAGATTTATTCAGATGCTTGTCAGCGATCTGGTGTCCATGTGCATAACTGGAGACATATCATTGGCTGCTGTAAGTATAAATTAGCTATATCATAGATTATAAAAATAGATGTGTACATTACAGTCACAATCATAATGCAAATTTTTGTATGTAGGGAACTGTTTTCATGGATGTTCCATTATATATGATGATTAATTACATTGAATTATAGGAATATTTATAATATTTATAATATGGAAACATTTCCTTCTAATCTTAGTGATTGATAGTTTTGTAGATAGAGGTTGCCAGAATATAAAGACAAATCATGAATATTTATGTTTGACATGCAAAAGAGATTTTCTTATGCAAAAGTAGCTATATTTAGGGGTAGCTCAGTGATTAGGGTGTTGGTCTACTGATTTGAATATACCAGGTTCAAACCCCAGCACCACCAAGTTGAGACCTTGAGCAAGGCCCTTAACTCTCAACCACTCAGCTCTGGATAAAGGTGTCTGCCAAATGCCAGAAATGAAAATGAATAGCCAACTAAATGTCTCAAATTAGAATTGGATGGTAGATACAACATAAAAGCAGAGACAGTTCAATGTGACTCATGAAGTGAGGTTCAAAGTTCCTTTTTTTTTTTTATCTTCGCAGCTAACCCTGCATGCCCAGCAAACAGTCACTTTGAGGCGTGTGCCTGCCCTGCTACCTGTGAGAACCCCACTCCTTCTGCTGCATGTAAAGCAAACTGTGTAGAGGCTTGCGTTTGTAATGACGGATACTTGTGGAGTGGAAACAAGTGTGTCCCTACAAATCAATGTGGCTGCATGTATCAAAGTGCAGGTGATGATCGTTACCTACAGGCTGGAGAATCCATCTGGGCTGATGACAACTGCAGCACAAAATGCACGTGCACCCCAACAAATGGTCAAGTTGTGTGTGAAAAAAGCGGCTGCCCAGGTGGCACAGAATGCAGTGTAGTCGGCGGTAACCGAGGCTGCCATCCAGTCCATCAGGCCACCTGTAATATCTATGGAGATCCTCACTACACCACATTTGACAACAGCACATATTCCTTTCAGGGCACTTGTACTTACACTGCTGCTCAGGGCTGCGTCTTGAAGGGAACAGATCTTACTCCATTTGCAGTGATAGTAGAAAATGCAAAGTGGAATGAAATACAATCCAAGCCAAATGTTTCTATGGCCAAGGTTGTGATTGTGCAAGTGTACGGCCTGACATTAATGCTGCAAAGGAATCAATTATATCAGATAATGGTTAGTACAATCTGTATACTATACTATATACATTGTGGTTTCAAGTATTTAGCTATTCCAGAAACAATCCCAGTGATTCACATTTCGCAAGTTGTTGATTATTGTATGCCATCAAAAATAATAATTCACTCATTTAAATTTAATTAGTACATGGGTAAATTAAGCTTTTTCTTTTAAAGTAAAGTGGGGTGACAGGAATAATAAACCCAAACCTGGGTTGCTAAAAAAAAAAGGACAGGGCTTAAACATTTTTCTTAAGATTATAAAGGTAAAATAGGTGTACTTTTAGAACTTTTTATTACATCTTAAAATCATTTCTCATTTTAATATGCAAAAATGTTTTTGTACCGTTCCAATGCCATGTGCCAGTATATCAGTTATAATAACCTAAAACACAGGATTGCTACTTGATCAGATTTGCTTTTTTCCTGATCTATTCCATTTACATTATGTTGAGTTACAGCACAGATCATATATATATATAGATCATCTATAACATCTATAACATCTATTATATTTTGCGTAGCTTGACAGCAGACACTGACTCTCATTCTCAGTCCTGCTACTTCTACTTAGATCATACTGAAAAGTTAGATTGATGCATCCCCAATTACAAAGATAGAATTTTGAGCAAGTTTCTTTTTTACTTTCTCACTTGCATCTTATTAGGTTAGGTATGAAGAAGAGCCAGTTAATGGGAAATGGTGTTAATCTCCAGCAGTCAGAAAGTATTGGAGACTTGTCTCTTTGTGTTGATGTTTTGTTTTTCTTGATTTCTTGCTGACCAAGTTAACTCAAATGTATAGGTAACTGTACTACCATGGCAAAGTTCTCCATTCTGTCTTGGGAGAATAGAGACCCTTGGCAAAGGTCTCCATTCTCCCAGGACAGAATGGAGACCTTTGGAATTTGGAGAAAGGAATTTGGAGACCTTTGAGGAAAGGAATTACTGTATATAACAAATGGTTAGTTAGGTCTATTTGATCTAACAATATAATAATCAAATCCAGAATCCTTCACGTTTTTATTCTATATTTTAGGTTAATGGAATATTAACCAACATTCCAGTAAGTCTGGACAATGGAAAAGTGAGGGTGCAGCAAGAAGGCAATCAAAATGTGATATTAACAGACTTTGGCCTGAGAGTTTCCTTCGATATGATATATCACGTCACCATTACAGTCCCAAGCAGCTACGCTGGAAAGACCTGTGGCTTGTGTGGAAACTTTAACGGTAACAAGAATGACGAGTACCTGTTGCCAAACGGCAAGGAAACCAAAGACATCAAACAGTTTGTATCTGCGTGGAAGGTACCTGTTCCTGGTCTTGGGTGTGATGATGGCTGCAGTGGTGACCTCTGTCCAAAGTGTCCTGATGCTAAGAAAACTGCATTCGAAAAAAGCTGTAGTATTATTACCAACCCTGCAGGTCCATTTGCTCCATGTCACAGTGTAATTAACCCTGAATCCTACTTCAAAGATTGTGTCTACGATGTCTGCATGGGCGAAGGAAATCAAAATATGCTCTGTCAAGACATTGCTGCATACATGAAAGCCTGTCAGAACGCCGGCATTAATGTTAAAAATTGGAGAACACCAGCATTTTGTCGTGAGTATGAAGCAAACTTGTAGAAAGCGATTAAGAGCCATAAGATGTAAATAATTTATAGATTTCTTTTCCTTAATCCTTGCAGCCTTATCATGTCCTCCCAACTCTGTCTATGAAATCTGTGTAAACGTCTGCGATGCGCCTTGCCCTGGCCTTACTAGTATAATGGATTGTAATATCCAGACCTGTTCCGAAGGCTGCGTGTGTAAACCTGGATTTTTTAACGACGGGACTGGCTGCGTCACTGCAAATCAGTGTAGCTGTTATGAGAATGGACACACCTATAAGGTAAGTCAAATCTGTAGTAAGAGTGACTTATATTTTTATACAGTCAACATCTGAGCAGTTGAGGGTTAAGGGCCTTGCTTAAGGGTGCCAACAGTGGCAACTTGGGGGTGGTTGGGTGTGAACCTGGGACCTTCCAATCAGTAGTCCAATGCCTTAAACACTAAGCGACCCCTGGCCCCCACTGTATAAATAAAATTGAATTGAAATAAATAAAGCATTAGCAAAACAAGTCCAGGTAGCTAATAAGCGGTAATGAAGCATATCTTCTCTGCATTATTGTTATCATATTAAGTTAGGTCTTGAATCTTAGCTTCTGCTTTCAGCATGATAAGAAAGCTAAAACAAACATCTAATATGAAAAATGTAGGCAAAACAGACAAAAAAAAATCATTAAATAAAGATTATTGCAGAGAAACTGGTGCTGTACTGTAGAATATGACAGCACGGTGGCTTAGTGGTTAGTACAATCGCTTTGCACCTCCAGTGCCCGGGTTCGTTCCCTGCCTCGGGGTCTGTGTGCATAGAGTTTCCATTTTCTCCCCGTGCATGATGGTACTCTGTTTTTTTTCCCCCACAGTCAAAAGACATGCAGATTAGGCTAACTGGCATTCCCAAAATTGGCCGTAATGTCCCATATGGTTCCTAGTTGGACTACAGTGGTTCCTAGATAGATGGACTGTACAGTATACTGTATATGCATATCTATTAGTATAAAAATCTGATAATTGAAAGGTTTTTGTTTTTATTATTACTTGAACATTATTTTAAGAACATTTATTTTTATTTAAAGGCAGGATTATAATCTTAGAGATTATAGCGTTCGTACATGAGTCCATTATAAAGGTAAAATAGGTGTACTTTTAGAACTTTTTATTACATCTTAAAATCATTTCTCATTTTAATATGCAAAAATGTTTTTGTACCGTTCCAATGCCATGTGCCAGTATATCAGTTATAATAACCTAAAACACAGGATTGCTACTTGATCAGATTTGCTTTTTTCCTGATCTATTCCATTGACATATTCATTCAAATATGACTCATTCATATTTCAAACTGTGGCCTCTTGCTACATCCTGCAGTTTCTGATATCATTACATGACCTTCTGTAGACAAAAGAATTGACATTATTACTATGTTTAAACGTTTGATTTCTTTTTTTAAATTTGAAAAAAAAAAAAAAGAGTAGACTGTAGAAGTGATTAAGTGTTAAACTCTTCTTTCAGATTAATGAGACTGTCATCACAGATTCTTGCAAGGAAAAGTTGACTTGTCATGCCTCTGGTGTAGTAAATCATGAAACCATGGAATGCAATTCTTTGGAAGTTTGTGACGTACAGAATGGGGTTTTGGGCTGCTATCCGAAACCTAATGGTGAGTAAAAGCATTTTTGCTCAAGAGTTGTCTTTCTTAAAGGTTTAGGATTAGCATGTGAAATATTGTAACTGTTAATCTCCCCCCAAATACTCCACAATACTATTATAACTGTAGTAAATTAAAATAAATGACTGAATGAAATAATTAAAAAGTAAATAGTTGACAATGACAAATCTCAACGTTTACATTTTTTGTGGAAAAGTTGATGAGTTTTCAGCTTTTCCTTAAACTGAGTTGAAAGTGGAACAGATAAGTGTTTGGTCAGCTTATGGTTTAAATTACGTTCATGATGTATTTACAGAAGATCATACTGAATTAGCAAAAATATTGACATTATTTTATTAATTTGACAAATTTAAAAATGATAAAAAACGAAATAGGTGACTGCAGCATGGTGACTTAGTGGTTAGCACTGCTACCTCGCACTTCCAGGGTCCGGGTTTGATTCCCATCTCAGGTCTGTGTACATGGGGTTTGCATGTTCCTTGGTGGGTTTCCTCCAGGTACTTTGATTTCCACCCACTTTCCAAAGACATGCAGAATAATCTAATTTTCAAGTTGCCCATAGTGTGTGTATGTGTGTGCCCTATGATGGATTGGCACACCATCCAGGGTATATCCCGCCTCGTGCTCTAAGTCTCCTGTAGTAGGCTCCAGGCTCCCACAACCTTGTATAAAAGATTAGGCAATGAGATAAGATAAAAAAGGTGACATTCTAAGCATGCATTTTCTCATCACTTAATTAATCAGTGAAAAATACTAGCAGGGATGGAATGAGGTCAAATTAAATGGAAAATTTAATTAAAGTATTTTTTTTCTTTGGTTTAAACAGTAATCAACAGAGCAATGTTCAGTGGTAGTCAAAAAAGCCACTGAATAGACAAAGATAAGATCAGCCTAATATTGAACTCAAAAGCCCGGAGCCGGGAAAACAGGGAAACACTGAATGATGACCATGATGAAAGGGAAGGATGACCTTATGATAGTTCTAAATAGTTAAGTTGCCAAAGCCAGGTTGTAAAACATGGAGTAAAATGAGTTTGAAGTAAAGAAAACATCCTTTCGGTGCTATATTTTACTAGCAGCATGCACATTTATTTCAGATTAGAAATACCATTGCACCAATAGATGTAAAATATAATTTTGTGAAATTTATAGCAATGCCTTAATTAGGGACATCTCCTTGTTAATTTTTTAATCTATAAATTCCAAATCATTAGTACATACATGTCTAATCCTATTCCCATATTGTAATTATTCTCCTAGGTTCACCAGGCATCTGTTATGTCATTGGAGATCCACACTACCGTACTTTTGATGGTGATTACTACAACTTCATGGGCAACTGTACTTACATCATGGCCAAAAACTGCCATGTAGACAATGATCATCCAGGATTTGAAGTCCAGGCCATAAATAAACGTACTGGAAGCTCAAAAGCCATTAGTGTCAGTGGAGTCACCATTCAAGTCTATGGTCAAACCATCACTATTCTCCAGCATGAGAGTGGACTTGTCAGAGTGAGTTGTTTTATTTCTTTTTTTCTTTATTTCAATTGCCAATATGTTGGTATTAGCAACATATTCAATCTTACTGTTTTAATATTTACATTTTCATACATTTCAGATCAGTGATTCTCTCTGGTACCTTCCAATTTCCTTGGTCAATGGCAAAGTAACTCTTCAGCAAAGTGGTCTGTCAGTTATTCTCCAGACAGACTTTGGATTGTCAGTGCAGTATGATTGGGATCAATATTTGGTGGTGAAAATACCAGTTAGCTTTACAGGAAGAATGTGTGGCATGTGTGGGAACTTCAATGGAATTAAAGGCGATGACCTCACCACTCCCAGTGGCAGTGTAGCAGGCAGCATTCCCCAACTTGGAAAGAGCTGGAGAATACCGGGTGATGCCTATTGTACAGATGATTGTGTGGGCCAGTGTGAGAGCTGCCAGGGAGACTCGTGGTTTGAACGTCTAGCAGCAGAGGCCTTCTGCCACTTGGCCACACTTCTGACTGATGGTCCATTCAAGGATTGCAACTCTCTCGTTGACCCCAAGGTTTTCTATGAAAATTGTCTTATGGACTACTGCATGGGAAAAGGGTTTAAGAATTTTCTGTGTAAGACAGCAGAGATTTATACAGATGCTTGTCAGCGAGCTGGGATTCGTGTCCACAACTGGAGACACACCATTGGCTGTTGTAAGTTTTATGAAGTGTGTGTATTCATCAGAAAACCCACATCTATGACCTTAGAATATAAAATTACATAGAATATAATTTAACAGCACATGAATGTATGAATTTGCAAAATGTAAAACAAATGCTAATTAAACAAAAATATAGCTATATTAGTGCTTAGTGATTAGCACTGTCACCTTGCACCACCTGGGTCCAGGTTCGATTCCTACCTTAGTTCTGTGTGCTTGGAGTTTGCATGGATTGGCACCTTGTCCAGGGTGTACCCCTAGATCTAGACTTAGGGCATTGGATAGGCTCCAGGTGCCCTACGACCCTGTATCCAAGACCTTGTACTGACCCTGTAGGCCAAGAGTGAGTTCGTGATAGATATATTTTGGCTGCAAATTCGCCCCCAAAGAACAATCTTTGAATGAAATTACAGCTGGAAGTCTTTTTGTGACACGTCTTTTTGTGGTTTTGCATTTCTGGATCCTTATGCTTTTACCCATTTTGGGACGCAACACGTAGGACAAACCGCTTAAGCTCTGTCAGATTTGTTGGAGATCATACGTGAACAGCAGTTTCAAGTTTTACAACGAGTTCTTAAAGGTCTGGATTGAGGTTTGTGTTTTGACTAGGCCATTCAAACACAAATTTAAAGTACTCCCATTACATAATGCTACCACCACCATGGTTCACTGTGGGCAAAGTACTTCTCAGAGTCATGAACAGCCCAACCAAAGCCAGAGAAGGCATGCATTTCCACATCTTTGACAAGT
>JAQMYG010000021.1:12814931-12844270 GCA_030014215.1 Clariallabes teugelsi | reverse complement strand
AGAAACTCTACTGCCACCTCTCCTAAGCACTTCCATACCTCCACAGGTATGTCATCAGGACCAACAGCCTTTCCACTTTTCATCCTCTTCAACCCTTCTCACCTCACTTTTACTAATATTTGCTACTTCCTGCTCCACAACAGTCACGTCTTCTACTCTTCGTTCTCTTTCGTTTTCCTCATTCATCGACTCTTTAAAGTACTCCTTCCATCTTCCCATCACCCTCATGGCACCTGTCAGTACATTACCATCTCTATCTTTAATCACTCTAACCTGCTGCACATCCTTCACTTCTCTATCTCTCTGCCTTGCCAACCTGTACAGATCCACCTCTCCCTCCTTACTGTCCAATCTGAAGTACTGTAGTTTAAATCTTTGGTTCTTTTAAGAAAACGCATCCCGATGGGGTAACCAACTTCGACACCGGAACGCAACAGGAGGGTTGATGTTCTGTCCTTTGCTGCCCCCCAGCGGACAAAAAGCAAAAAAAAAACAACATCCAGAAACCCAAGTTCTGCACCTTTCTGACCAAATACTAAATCAGGTTGATTCAAAGGGTCAACACTCGAAGTTCTCCACATCCCTATCTTTAATCTTTAAGGCCTAATGGTTTTTAAGATATTTAATTTTCATGTTTTGTTTAATAATTATTTTTTATATAAGCACTGTTTGTAAAATAAACAAACAACAAAAAATGCAGTTATGTGAAATGCTATGTCTGTAGTTATCTGGAGCCAAGCTAGGATTACATTTACAATCATAAATATATTTTATTATTTAGAAGAATTGTCTGTTTATGAATACAGTGCTTTGAAAAAAAGTATTTCCCCCTCCTAAAGAAAATGTCTTTATTTATTTATTTATTTAATTTTTTTGCAGATTTGTCACACTTAAATAATTAAGATCATCACTCACTCTAACTCATGGTCTATACCGCTTTATCCTGCATGCTGGGTCATGGGAGGCCTGGAGTCTATCCCAGGTCGGGTACATCCTGGATGGGGTGCCATCCATCACTGGGCACATACACACACACTACGGGCAATTTGGGAATGGCAGTTGGTATAACCTGCATGTTTTTGGATTGTGGGAGGAAACCCACCAGGCACACAGACCCGGGGCAGAAATCGAACCCTCGAACCCTAGAAATGTGCTTAAACCGATTCATTTCGAATATTCAAAAATATTCCTATTTTATTTAACATTTTCAAATGCCATGTGTGAACAAAGTCATTAAACCTCATGAGAAATGGATACAATTTACTGCACTTTTTAAGAGAGGAAACTTGTAAATATAGTAAACATAACCTTGAGGGTGAAGAGGGAGAAAAGGAGGCAATTACTTTTTCACATAGGGCCAGGCAGGTTTGGACAGCTTTTTTCCCCCTAAATAAATGAAATCATGCAATAATAAATACCATTATCAAGGGAAAAATCTGTCCAATATTAATATTTGTGTAATATTATGAAATAAATGTGTTGAATGATCTGAAACATTTAAATGTGACGAATAAGCAAAAAAAAAAAAAAAAGCAGCAAGGGGCATTTCAGCATTACATCAATCTCTTTGTTGAAGTAGCATGTTGGCATTATAAATCACATTTTTAAAAAATTCACACCCATGTGCCTTATACAGTGTATAAACATGCAGATGACAAATCTACGACTGTGGTTATGCTTTCATATCAACATGGACCAGAATATTAAAGAATGTTTCCAACACTTTGTGGATTATCAAAGACATGAGAAAGTCAGGCCCTTCTGACAGTGTAAGGACGTCCTTCCCAGTATAAGTATAGTGTTCCTAATAAAGTGGCTAGTGAGTGGCTGTTATACTCTAATGGATAGGGAAATTATTATACATGCGGCAGAACCTGGAAACTTCAGTATCTTCAACATCTGTAGATTCCTTGATGTAAGAAATGTTCCATGTGCCATGCAGTCATTCACGTGATTATTTGCATGTGCAGGTCACACTCACAAGCCACGTTCCCTCAGCCTGGGCCACGCCCAACATGAGTGACACACGTCACAGGATGTTTTGCATGGTTTTAGCCAAAAGACCAACAGAATGGGTTAGTTTTATTGTTTTAAAAGAACAAAGGGTGTTCAAGTCAAACTGGGAATTTCTCATGAATGAACATTTAAAAAGAATGACATTTACTTCAAGCACAGTACGGTGATGAGACTCTTAACTGCAGTAAAACATTTTAATGAAAACCGTATGTCCATTTTTGGCTAGGACTCCCGCTGCAGTCATTCCCATGAGCACATTCACCCTGATTCTTGAAAATCGACAACTTGCAATAGGAGATGCATCTCACATGAAAAACAAGTCTGTGCTGCTGTAATTCGACACGTGTAAAATGCAAAGAAAAAAAAATTAGGAAAGGGGATTTGAACCAGGAAATGCTCACTCACTCATCGTCTTTATACTGTATTCAGGGTCGCGGGGGGCCGGGAGCCTATCCTAGGAGACTTGTGGCACGAGGCGGGGTACATCCCGGACCCAATCCATAGCAAGGTACACACACTCACTCACTCACACACACCATGGCCAATTTGAGAATGCCAATAAGACTAATCTGAATGTCTTTGGACTGTGGGAGGAAACCGGAGTACCCGAAGGAAACCCACCAATCACAGGGAGAACATGCAAACACCATACGCTCAGACCCAAGGCGGGAATCGAACCCAGAACCTGGAGGTTCAAGGTGACAGTGCTAACCACTAAGCCACCGTGCTGCCAAACAGGAAACAGTTTTAAGTAATTCCATTAATAAATTACATTACATGTAATTACATGTCTGAAAAGTTGTGGACGCCTGAACCTAACACTCGTCCTTGATAAACATCCCATTCCAGATTTAGTCATCTTTGCTGCTGGGGATCTGAGCACATTCATAGCCACCAGTGAGGACGCTTGTGGTCACAGTCAGCTTTCCAGTTCATCCCAATGCTGTTGAATCCAATTGACATTGGAGATGAGTTCTTCTACTCCAACACGTTGTTCTCGTGGAGTTCATTGTGTGTTGGAACAGGTTTTGGTTTAAGTAACGGAATCAAAAATAACTTTTTAGACAAGAAGTTTTTCACTGTATTTGTTAGGTGGTCTAAAGTCAATTCAATATTCAATTATTTATCACATGTACCTTACAGCACAGTGAAATGTTTTTTTTTTCTACATATCCCAGTGAGGAAGCTGGGGTCAGACTGCAGGATCAGCCGCCAGGATACAGCACCCCTAGAGAAGACAGGATTAAGAACTTTGCTCAAGGGCTCAACAGTGGAACCCCGCCCATCCAACCAGTAACCCGCAGCCTTAACCAATTTTAGCCACCGCTGCCCCTCATTTCTCATTATATATCTAACAACTTGAGGGTTAAGGGCCTTGCTCAAGTGTCCAAAAGTGGCTGCTTTGTGATGTTGGAGTTATAACTTTCCCATCAGTAATCCAAATAAAGCAACCCTGGATCATAACGCTGCCTCCAGAGGCTTGCACAGTGGGCATTGTGTGATGGGTCCTTCCATTAAAGACTACAAAGGTTTTGCATAGCCATAAAATCAAACATGAAGCCAAAAGTCATTGTTTCAGTCAAAATTTGGAATAACCTTCACTAAAACTGAAGCTGATTTGATCACAGTTTGCTCAGTTTCAAGTCTAGTCTTTGTAGGGCGTAATCAGTCAGGTCACACACTGCATGACTGAAGGTGAGGAAACATTTGAGCTTTAGATATAATAACCTTTAGGCTGTTTCACAACGAAAAAAAACATTCTATATATGGGTCACCCTATCTAGTCTAACCAGTCTAACCCTCACTTAGTCACGCTCTCTTTACAGCATTTATCCCGTACAGGAGGCCTGGAGTCGATCCAGGGGGACTCGGGGCACAAGGTGGGGTAGACCATGGACGAGGTGCCAATCCATTGCAAGGCATGAAGGCACACACACACTCTATGGGGAATTTGGCACCGGCAATCAGCCTACTCAGCATGTTTCTTGATTTTTGGAGGAAACTCCCCAAGCAAGAGGTTGAACACCACAAACTCCTCACACACATGCAGAGCAGAAGTGGGAATCAGAACCTCGAGGCGTATCAGACGAGCCTTAACCTCAACCATTTTGATACAGTGTGTACATGCAGATTTTTTGGGTTGTTAGGACACAATTAACCATTTATTTCTATTCCTCTTCACGCTGCTTTTTATCTGGCTGTTACTATATCGTTTACATTTTTTCACTTCTTGTACCACATTAAGTGTGGGACTTTTCAAATTGTTTTAAATGTGCTTTAGAAATAAATCTCACCCACTTAAACACACCAAGACATCTGGTCAAAAACAAACTTGGTTTTTAAAAAAAAAAGGTTTGGGGTGAAATTAAAAACCATGGTTTTTATTTTTATTTTTTTTAAAAATGCATCATTAAAATGACAGTAATAAAGTGATTATATATGATTTTTGAGTTTTCCAGTTAAAAACACACATTTCCCTTAAATCCTTTATTTTTCATTTTTAAATGTTACCCTTTTTTCTCCGTTTCTGATCTCCAGCTATGAATGATACTTAGATGTCACAAATTGAAACATCCAGCAGTGATGCCACTTAGTTGTCTAAAAAAAATAATAAAATAAAAAATCCCCTTGCTCCAGTCAGGAGCATATTGTTTGTTTGTTTTTTATTGCTCTATTAAAAGCAGGCACAGTTCATCGTTGACAAACGCATAGGAAATTTCAGTTCAGGCCTTGATGTTTGCCGTGAGCCCTTAAAAGTGGAGTGTTTCACATGTAGTGGTTCAAACAAGGCAAGTGGGTTTTTTTTACTTGTACACCAGTGACAAACATCGTGCCCGGACACAATACATAGCTGAACTTAAACAAATATTAATGAGAAAAGGGAAACCACACAAATTAAAGGCTCTCGTTTTTTGAAACCAGACCATTTTAAGACATCACCTGTAGAAACTCTCCGAAATGCTTGCAGAAAATGGCGATAAGTACAGAAGAAAAAGAGACAGACAGGTGCATCAGCACACACATTTACCACAGAGCAAAGATTATACTTAATAGAAGAAAAGAAACAGGCTTTTAGGGAAGGCCGATGTCTGGAGATCACATGTTGAGATTTGGGAGTGGGGGAGTGAACTGTACCTATGCTTTGTCACAACCAAAGCAACACACATTGAAAGCCTCAGATGAAACATCCCAGGGATTTGGCACATGAAGAAAAGCACCAATTAAAAAAAAAAAAAAAAAAAAAAAAAAAAAAAAAAAAAAAAACTTCAGACAGTTCAGGGACCAGAGCGGTGCTTAAATCGGCCGCACTCCACACTCAGAAATCAGTGAACAGGAAAAAAAACATGGCATGGGTCTGTTGAGAGCTTTGCTGTCAGAGCTGGTTGGTTCTGAGAGCTCGGCTTTAACAAAGGGTGAAAGAGAGAGAAAAAAAAAAACGAGGTGAAGGAAGTGGAAAGGAGATAGGAAGCAACGCCAGGGTAAATTACACGACTTGGACCGAATCGGAGACATGAGATGAGTGTGTTGAAAAGGGGAACGAGGGAACGTCCTGGTCCGAGATGTTTAAAAATCGTTCAGATCGAGCAGGGTCTGGTCCAGAGTGGCGTGGATCTTGAGGTTCTCCTCCTTGGCGTCTTTTAGCTTTTCTGCAAAGTGAGAAAGAACATAAGGTGTGGGATTTAAACAGATTTCTGAAACGTTTTAATATTTAGTTACATAAGAAATAAATAAATAAATAAAAAGGGAAACCACCTACAATAGAAATATTCTTTATTTAAGTAGAACTATGTTAAAAAACATCAAGGGTTGGAAAGACAAGAGATCAAGAAAGAGAAAAAAAAAAAAAAGGAAGGGAGGCAACCAACCCACCATGGTTGCTTTGAGGGCCATTATTACCATTAATTATATGCGTTTAAAGCTCTGTGTGTGGCATATCATACCATTTTAACCTTTTATAACGTTATAAAACATCCACTGGTTAAACAAGTTACTGTACGGTTCCTCTTTAGAGAAGGAACAGACGACTGGTTAGAGCGGAAGACACACCAACAGTAACAAACAACCACTCTTTCCAGCCATAGTGAGCAGAAAAGCATCTCATCAGGCTCTTTTAGCATCAGCCAAGAACAGGAATCAGAAGCCACCATGTGCACTGTGTCAAGAAACTTGAAGAAACATTGTCAGCAATTTCAATGAACTGAAAAGCATCACTGAAATTAACTTAAGAGTGGTTATTTGAGATTAAGATTTCTTGTCAACTCAAACCCGTCTTGGCTGTTCAACAAGACGTTTATGGCTGCAGAACTTCTGCTCATTCCACTTTTTTTTGGTTTTTCCCACCATTACAGTACATGTAAACTAGAGATTATGTATGAAATTTTCAAGAGTTTCTAAAATACTTAAATCATCCCATCCAACCAACAACCATGCCACGATTAGAGTCACTCAGATCACATCCTGATGTTTGATGACCTTCAGGATTTAATGCCTTAAATGACTGACTGGCTCATCGGAAAATTACATCAGGAATCAGAATATTTTGGCTGGTAAGTGTACGCATCAAAGCGTGAACCAATTACAGGATATAACACTCTTTTGATGACCATTTTATACAAGATTTAAACCAGGGGAGGGGCATCATACTACAGTACTCATTTTATTTTTAAATTTTATTTTGTTTCACAGCTGGATCAGCATTCTCACGAACGGACAATCGTAATTGAAAAGAAAATGCTAATAAATCTGTACTTTGACCCGACATGCTTCTTTCCTTTCTATTACGGAATCTAAAACCTCTCCCTTTTAGGATTATATGAATGAAAACTCACCCTTTTTATACTCATCACCTTCCTCGGATTGTAATACGGTCATACTGTATTAGGGTTCGAGCTTATGCACTGGCAATGTAGTCAATCAGGTTTTTCCTGACTTTCTACTGACACGTTAATGCAATGCAATACACTTAATTTTAATGCATCCTATGATTTTATTGTCAGACCTTTGAGTTTAGCTAATGTAACGTTTTTGCAAGATACCTTAAGACATTCCATTGCAAAGTAATCATCACGCTCACAAACCATACAACTCATGTCTCCGCAGAATTCTGCATTTCTAGGACAACCTCTAGGTGGTGATGATTTATTCATGAGGCGTACTGTTCTACACGTACGTGAAAGTGCAAATTCCTTTCAACACGCGTATACGTGCTTGCATGCATAGTTCTCATACTTGTGCGAGTCTCTAGTGTACATCTGGAGGCTTAAAAGAAATATCTAGGAGGCAGATTGCCAAAACATCTAACATCTGGGCTGTACATCAAAATATCATGCTAAGCCATTTAAGACAACGCCTTTGACAAGTTCCGATTCTCTTTAAAGGGAATTGTGCAATTTATCAAATTATATTGTGTAAAATTCACCTTGTCATTTTAAGACATTTTAAACAGGTCTTTTTCTGAACCAAAAAAAAAAAAATGGAAAAGGAGAAGAGGACAAAAAAAAAATAAAAATCCCTGCTATTAGTCCTTTCATTTCTTTTTTTTTTGTACTGTCCACAGCTTAAACTAGCCAATTAGACCCCTCCTAATGTGACCTCATATAAGAAGACACCCTCCTCCCCCTTCTCAGCTCTGCTGTTCTTTAGAGGGGTGTAATTACATAAACATTGAGGAAGGAAAAAAACATTAGGCATGAAAAAAAAAAGAGTTTAAGTTAAAAAAAAAAAAAAAATTTTTACATTTAAAAAAACCAAAAAAAAAGCATTACGTAAAAGTTATTCCAGCTGGAGAAAAAAAAAAAAAAAAAAAAAAAAAAGTACTACTAATAGTAAAAGGGAACCTTTAAACCCTTTCTGATGTCATAGTTTTTATTTCAATGAGTATGCAAATCAAAATCTCTCTCTGAACATTAAATAATTTGCAATCTAAAAAGTCCAGAGGAATGACACTTAAAATAGACCTTTCTGGAGGTTTAAGTAACTGCAGTACAAAATCATAGTTTAGTGATAGTGTTTAATAATGGTCTAGGGTAGTACACAAATATGTTATCCGAGACCCATTAGTTCATTAACTTGTGTACACTGTTGGTGCTTTACTGCCTCTATTACTCGTGTGATGTTGCACTACATTGCATTAACTTCAGTTGATGTGCACAAGCCATGTACCACATGACCGCCGGACTTGAATTTAACAGCAAGTTCAAATCAAGCATTACTGTGTTTTATGCCTGAGAGCAGGTTGAAGGAAAAATTGTATCATCAACGTCAGCCTATATGTAAAGGGAGTAAGGACGTGCATAAGGGAGTAAGGATGTGGTGATGAGTTTATTATCCATTACACCGGGATCCTGAATAAAAATTTAAGAAGGTCTGGTTAATAAAATTTTCTTCGAGCCGAGGTCCGAATGTCATGTTTGCGTAAGGATTCAGATCTCTAAATACGTGGTTATTGTAAATAGTGTAATGTATTTCCAGTAGCAGCGTCGAACATGTGGACGGTTTGAACTAAAATGGTCTTATGCTGTACATATCTTTATATTTATATGGAATAGTAACGACACCATTTAATCAATCTTTATTTGATTGAGAATGTGAGATGAGTCTGGTTGCTCTGTTATACTGGGCTCTCAGTTCAGGTATTTCACACGCCCTCACACCGCATTTATTTTTTTCATCTTCATGGTGCCGCTTGACATTACAGCTTTTTATTATCGCCACGGTTTCCATGGTTTTAAACTTCCCACAGGAACAATAAACATATACTGATCTGTCCATTCATCTTTGAAGGTTCAGTTTTTATAGTCTACTTCCCTTTTTCCTTGAGTGAGCCATGCTGTCGTACTTTCGATTCTGTTTCTTCTGTGCACACGGTAAACTATCGCATTGATTCCTTCTGGTGGGTGACGCATATAGCCACACCCACCTCATCTAGCGGGAAAAAGTGTTAGATTACTGGTATATAATTTATTAAGGTCCAGATAGAACCGTGATGCCTGTATTAGACCTTTACTTCTATGAATAGGATAAGCACCAATTGTTTTGAACAATAAATGCTAAATTAATCTGATCACTCATATTACACTAATTTGAAATAAGGAAAAAAAAATGCCATTTTATGCAATGACATCACTATGAAAAACCTAGTTTTTTCTTTTTTTTTGGCCCCCTGTGCTACTGTACAAATATCCAGCAGCTATTTCACCCTGTTAATATAAAACCCCTTTGCCAATATTGGTATGTCCATTAGAAAATATTTTAATGATTGTTTTCGGACATTCCTATTAGTAGTCTCTTGTGTGTGTGTGTCCACACATACGTGTTTTGATTGGCTAGAAAAATGCCCTGCCACAAAGGGACATGGAGGAAGGAGATCATTTACATTTAAAGCTACAAACACTAAAATGGCGTGATTGGAAAACAAATTTTTTAGAGATGTCAGAATGAGCGATACTGTTCTGTAGCCGGGACATGAAGCCTGATTTAACAGACATTTTGGTGACCTTTAAGGGTTAACTTGTGGGGGGGAAAAAAAAAAGAGAAAAAAAAAAAAGTACATTATGGAATGTTTAAGCAGCAAGAAAGGAATCAGATGAGATTTATAAAAATCATATGTAGAATATTGGTGGGATACAATGACATTTTTGGGCCTTGAAAATTTCAAGTGCTTATTGTCTGATTTGTCTCAAGCAGTCTGTAAACTTAAAAGCAGAAGTGGTTCTCACACAAAGCATGAAAAGAGGAAGCAGTGTGCATTTTCTCCAGAAACTGTGGTATGTATGTTCAATGAATATCAATTTTAGAGAATTGAACACTTGAAACAGTTTAAAAAGGGCGAGTCTATCCTGAACCGAAAAATCAATTCAGCCGTTAATTAAATCGATAAAAAAAAAAAAAAACTTCTTTTAATTATAATTAAAATAGTTTATATTTATAAACCAGTTTCAGTTTCCATAGTAACAGTTAAAGCAATAAAAATGTCATCTCATTAGTAAACTAATCTGTAAAATTGCTGTAGTATAAGAGTAATAAAACTCCTCAGGACACGGCGTTACTGGAAATCAATCAACTTCATCACCACTGCTATATTTATTCGATTTTCTTCCTATACCAGGACGACCCATCATGCATCACATAATGAAATATGATCCACTCCAGATCAGGCCGCATAGGGCAATAAGAATTTGTGTGTGTGTGTGTGCGTGTGCGTGTGTGTGTGTGTGTGAGAAAAAGTTTGTCTAGCCGCCAGAAAAATAAGTGAGACACCAACATTTAAAACACAGGTTTCTTTACCCCTCCCTTCATTTAGCATGTACACAGAGCATCAAAATACAGCCAGAAGATAAAGAACAGCAGGACAGAAAATAGATAAAAGCACAGACAAATGACAAAACAAGTCCAGGATCTTTCATAAACTCCTGGTATAATTACAATACAGTGGGGGGAAAAAGAAAAGACAAAGAACACAAAGGCATCATAAATATGGACGAAACATAAAGCAGGTAGGAGAGAAGGGACATGGACCTGAAGATACAGAGAAGAAACGGGAGGATGAAGGAGACACGAGCGCGCGCAGTCAGCATGGAGACAAGCAGGATTTCTTGAAGAAAGCAAGTCCAGAAACTTATCTGCAAACAAACAGGGATGATCAACACCGCGCGACAGGGCGAAATGCTTCCCTTTTGTCTAACTTCATCAAGGAATGCTGTTCAAACAAGCTTCGCCATTTTCCACACAAAACAGCGGGGTTAGGAACCGGGTGAGTGCGTGATCATAATGCAAGACGGTATTACAGGTTACACCACAGCGCTGCTTTCTGATTGGTCAGAAGGGGTTCAGTCACTTTTAAACTAATCGACTTGGACTATAGTTCCTGCTGCAAGGTTGATATTAATTTAAATTTTTTTAAAATAAAGTGTTATTTTTGACTAGCGTAAAGAGTAGAAAGTGTTAAAAGATTAAAGCTAAAAAAAAAAAATAAAAAAATAAAAAAAGATGACCAGCTTTAATGTAATCAGTGATATTGATATTATTTCAGGCTGAAGCCCACATACATGTCTGTCTGTCTTTCTGTACGACAGAACTCTCTCTGCCTAACTTACATCAGTTAATTTCTTTGTATTAATGAATAAGTTGTACTTCTTTTATCGTCATCAAACAAATACACACTCCCTGTTCGTTAATCGAAAATGAAGATGAAGTTTTGTCTTAAAATGACTCCAGTGAGTTAAAATTCACTACCACTTCAGAAAATATAAACTAATCCAAGTAAAAATATTCAGTTTAGCTTTTCTAATTAATATCAATTGGTGCAGGTGTGTTGTTTACATTGAGCAAGCAGCTTATTTTAAAGTAGATTATTAAATTTGGCACATAACATCGCTTTTACTCAACATTTTGATTTTACTTATGGTATAGGTTTAACTTTTAAAAATCTCTTACTCTAAACAAAGTTTCATTAAATTCTGTCAATTTAAGCGGTCGATTTAAGACGCGCCCACAGTTTGATGCATGCGCAGTACGACGTCAAATCTTCCGGCTTCTAATCCGGCGCATGACGGCTCATAACGTCACTGTGATTTCAGGCAGATATCGAAGAACTGCAAAAGTTTCATTAAATTCTGGCCAGCCAGTTTTGCGTGATGCTGGGACACAATCTGTTTGGACAGGAGAACATTTCTGAGACTGGTTACGGGTCAGACATCCAAGTGGTCAGAACTCGTTCTTTCAAATGTACAGACAAAACCTCTGTTCTATTTATATAGACACGATGAGGGTTTTGCTAATGCAAAAGTTTAGTGACACGACGATGAAGTCTTTCTTGATTTAAATTATTCGCTGCATGTCTTCATCTTTGTCTTACTACCACCAAAATCAGACACTTCTGAACAACCTACTTATAAGAACAAAAGGTAACTGACGTGTCTTTTTATTAACTAAAGACAGTAGTGAGTGCTGTGGTGGAAGAAAAAGAAAACACTCCAGGACATGCGGTTAGTGAGGAAACAACGCCATTAGGATGGTAAAAGCATCACTTCACCACATTCTTATATAACTGCACGTCATGTTTTATTTCGCACGTTTCTATGATTATCGTTCTTTCCAGGTTTCACACAGTCAAATATAACTCCATGCAGTGCCTTTTTCAATCACACACACACGCAGGCAGTGCACCAATCGTACCAACATTCCACTTGCGGTGCCAATAATAATAAGATTTTACGCAAAATCACAAAAACACACTGCGACTCTGTCACACAACTAGTGCTGAGGCTCAGGCACTTTGGTGGTGCGTAAGCGTCGGACACATCGAGCACGTGCATGTGCGCGCACACAAAATACAGGCCAAGTAATTACATAGAGGTCATGTCGTTGAGGGCGTGATCCAGCTCTTCGCTAATGGCCTTGTACTTGAGTTTCTGAGCATAGAGCTCATCTGTTTGCACGAAAAAAACAGGAACAGAAAGTTTAGCACCAAGAGTGGCAATAGAGGCAAAATCAGAATAGAAAGAAGAAGAAGAAGAAGAAAAACAAAAACAAACAAACAAAAAAACAAAAGTAAAGAACAGAAGTTGAATAGAGAAAATGTGAGCATGAAAATAAAGACTAGGAGCTTCGCAGACGGATTTCTTACCTTCCAGATCATCGATGGTTTTCTCCAGCTTGGCTACGGACCTCTCTGCAAACTCGGCACGAGTCTCGGCCTGGCACGGACGTGATGATAAAAGATTACATCGGTGTACAATCGTCAAACATAAAGCGAGACATGCATGCATTTCCAAAATCCAGAACGTCAGCTCACCTCTTTCAGCTTATCAGTCAGGATCTTGATCTCCTCCTCATATTTGTCTTCCTTCTGGGAATACTATAGACATACAGGAGGGGAAGAAAATTTAAAAATCATGTATTAAAAAAAAAAAAAAAAAAAAAGTAAGAAGTAAGCGCCACATCTCCTTACTTCAAAATGTGAACACTGAAAATCATGTTTATCGATGCACACGGTGTAACGAACGCCCTGTTCGAAAACCTGATCCTGATCTCTAAAACAAAAGTCCCTTTGAGGCCGGGAGAATGTGCAGAAGGAAAAAGTGGGTGTGTGTTTTTTTGTTTTTTCCCCTCCTCTGCCAGAACTTTAAAACAGATCAGGACATGTGCACAGGAATGTGGCTGCAACAGCAACGTTGCGGAAGGTACGACGCAGAACGTCAAGCCTGTACAGAACAAACGTCCTAGCTGAGGGAATAATCACAATCGCGCACACTAAGCATTTACTTGAAATAACAGACATGTCTAGCCTTATCTACAGCAACAATAATACATTTTTCTACTTGTTAATGTGTTGACAAGATGAAGTACTTCTGAAGTTTTGTGGAAATTCTGCCACATACTGATATTATTATTATTATTATTAATAATGTGGTAGAATATTTACAAAATGTCACAAGAAGCTCATTTTGTGAACATGTTAACAGATAATAATAAAAAAAATTATCAATAATAGTAATAATAAGAATTAATAAATTTTTCTACTTATTATTAATAATAACTTTTTATACTTCATGTAGATGAAGTTTTTGTGAAGTTTTGTGGAAGTTCTGCCACATACAATAATAATAATACATTTTTCTACTTGTTAATATGTTCACAAGATGGTTCTTGTGAAGTTGGTAGAAATTATGCCACATACTGATGATTATTTATACCAATAATAATATTTACACCGCAGTGTGTTATTATTCCACATACATCGCCGCAATTTGTCAGTTCCTTGTGGCATTCCTCTGCATGTTCCACCACGTCACATGACCCTGGCGTATTAGTTGCGTGGACTGCAGCTCGTCCGAACCCTAACAAAGCATTTTGGGTAACGTCATGAGATTGACAAACCCCTGCATTGAGGTCAGTTTATTTTATCCTGAAGCAGTAACGTTACTGATTTTGCCTGGCCTGCTGGACATTCCCATGTTCCTCGATGCAGAAGTGTCGTTTATTATAATCCAGCTAAAGGGAGTTTCCCTATGAAGAGATTTAACTTAAGAAGGCTGGAAAGGAAGTAAATGCTAAATAAATGGAAAAAGACCATCAATGTATCTTGAGCTCAAAATGCACCACATACAAACATAACTCTGATCTGCACCCACCAGAATTTCTGTTCCCCAATCGGTATCGCCTCCAAACATAGCCTCGTGTTGAAAACATGACTTCATCTTCAGCTTGGATTTCCTTATTTACTAACTGATCGGCAAACCCGTCTTCTCTGAAGTGCAAGGTGTATTGTACAACGACAGGGCTTTCCTTTTTTACAACAAACCTGGCTAATTTGCATTCATTTGCGTTCCAAGAAGAAAGCTGAGCCTCGTCGGGTTACTATGGCAACATGTGCTTTAGGCAAAATGTATCCAGCTCAGACAACCTTAGACAAGAACGTCATGAAAATCTTTTGCCAAATGTTTGGATAACGTTAGGTTTTATTTGAATTTTATACAATACATTTAAGTACTCTTCATACAAGCTTATAAGCTACCCTTTTTTATTGGATGGGCATAAAATATAATACCTACATGAAAGTCTAATCATGGGTTTTATTCTTCAGTAACCACTACGGTGCAAGCTGGTTGATAATCCAGAGTATACGGTGCACATGTGTGTGAAAAGGCCACCTGCTCCTACATACTCCAGTAACAGGAACGATCGTCATACCTTTCCTGGTGAATCATACAGCAGGCGGATTGTCGAGTTCATTCCATTTTTGGGCATTGCAATTTTCAAGTATATTCAATAGCACTGACATGTTACTGTCTCACTGATCTCACAACCAGCTGTATTTATTATGCACCAAGAACTGAAACCCTGTGCAGCTTTGTGTCTTTTTTTTTTTTAATCATTTTTTTAATATTATTATTTAAATGTCATGTCTCACACAAAGCGCTAATCTTTTTTAGCACTCCAGTTCAGAATGCGGTCCAAAAACTCAAAAGGAGAAGCGGCGATACTCTCGTAAAACACGAGTATTTGCAGACACTATGTGATATTCTTAAGGAATTCGTCAATTTTAACATTCGTACCATTTACCTTTTTTTAAAATTATTTAGGAAAACGAACAAACGTGTACATCAATTCTGAACCAAAAACTGAGACTCGATTCAATTAAACGAACAATCAGTCGGTCACTCATCTTCTACATCGCTTTATCCTGTATGCAGGGTTTGCGAGAGGTAGCATATCCCAGGAGACTTGGGGCACGAGGGGCATTCCGTCTAATCTGCACGTCTTTGGACTGTGGGAGGAAACTGGAGTACCTGGAGGAAACCCACCAAGCACAGGGAGAACATGCAAACTCCATGCACACGGACCCCCAAAGCAGGAATCAAACCCAGATCCTTCACCACTGTGCCGCCCAATTAAATGGACATACCAACAAAATAACAATTAAATCGTGCAGATTTTTTTACTTTTACAATCATCAGAGCGTGCTCCGGATCACTGTATTAAATCACTCTGAACCTATACTAAAGCAAATATTCTAAACTACCTGTATTGCTCTACACTTCTTTAACTGTGAGGAAGTACGGCAACGTATGACGCAAAAAGCAGAAAACACCACATCCTTTTCAGTTGTATTACTAACTAAAATATGTAAACGCGGTTAGTTTCAACAGTAGAAACACTTGTTCAGCAGTGACTATAGATAATTTCGCCCTCATGCTCAGCCTGCAAAATAAATGACTCTCATAACCCTATATTGTGAAGTACAAAATTATGCTCATGTTGTGGTTTCTGTATCTGATTATCAGGGCTGTTTTCATACCGCATGCCAGTGTGTGTGTGTGTGTGAGAGAGAGAGAGAGAGAGAGAGAGTGTGTGTGAGAGAGCCTGGATTACATCATAAATCTCCACCTGAATTAGTCGGAGCACGTCGCAGCTCGAGTTCATCAGTGGAACACACGGAGCCTGAAGTGATCTGTAAGACCGATTTAAAGTGAGCCTGTTACAAACAAGCCAGGATTAAGAGCTCACTTCATACACCCTCCTTTCGTTTGCAGAAAACGATGTATAGCTAAAACGCATTCACGTGTAGATCTGATGAGCTCCAGTTTGAACCTCCAGGACAGTGAAGCCCTGGATAAACTGATTAGTGACGAAGGATCCGCGCTCACTTCCCTCCATAAAGCTGAATGTAATGTGACTGGACATGTTTGGCCTTTCAGCGCGGATGATGAAACGCAGTTATAGTACCAGGAAAAGGCCACTGGTGAAGGCATGCAATCACTTTATGTTCAAACGACCGGGCAGGAGTTTCCTGACTAGAGAATTAAAAGGGTTCGATTGGACGAGGCAAAGGTAGGAAGGAGGCGGCTTCTTCCGAATACAGGCGCTATTAATACTATTACTATTATTTCACAATAGTGTCTTTTGAGTGTGCTTCAACTTGAACACACCTGATTTCACTCACCATGGAGAAAACAACCAATTTAACCTCAGGAAACCAAGACTCTACTGCACTCTACTCTAATTTCTCCTCACTGTACCCGATAACTAGGGACGTAATGTTACGTCCAGAACGTTTTCCCTCAAACGACAGTGTGGTGGGAAGAAAACGTCTTGTCCTCATAGAGGTTAAGAATGAGGACAGGGACAACCTGTAGAACTGGTAAAGGAATTACACTAACGTTTGGCTACAACCTGATTAATGAACAGATGCACTTTAATAATAATAATTTTAAAAAAAAAGACATTATCTTCCCTATGTTCATGCAAGTTCTCAATCTCCTTACTCGTACCCTGACAATGCATTACCGTTGTTTTTACTGACTTGATTTGGTACTAGGGGATCGAGCTGTCTCTACACGTTCCTAAATATACACATCTTGCCTCAGAGACAAAGCCTATTTTAACTTGGTTTACAATACACAAGATTTTCATTAAAGGCACATAAAAGATGAATTCACAGATTTCATAATCAGAATGAACCCAAACATATACCCCTGTCTTGGGTTAGAGTTTTCTGCTGAACTGAAAATATATTGTGAATAACCTCTGTCCTAATTTCAAGAGGCCTATTTAAGATAGAAGAGAAAACTGTGCTAAATATGGGTGAGTTTTTACACACATGAGCCAAATTTGGTGTTGGTAACTGTACTGTGAGATAAAAAATGTCCCAACATTAAGCAGCCACATTTACAGCTTTTAAGGTTAGGAATGTAAGCTAGGCCTGCTTGGTTATGACAAAAAAAAAAAAAAAAAAAAAAAACTGCATCTCTGATCCCAGCCTACTAACAAGAAATTGGGATATGCGAAGAATAAAGTATTTCACTGTGCAGTAATGTGATGGAAAAAAAGCTGGTCAGTATCGAAATCGCAATTATTTATTTGGAACCAGTGTGGGAATAAACCATCATGTTTCACAGTAAATTTTAGTCGTACCTGAAATTCAACTAATTTCTCAGTGAGCCACACATGGCCCAAAAATACTTGTGGATTATTTAACATTAGATCAAATTTAAATTTACGCAAATGTAAATATGGAGTTGCTTCCAAGCGGAGTTTTAAATCCAGGGTGATATGTGGGCTAAATAACATGGTAGGTGTCAGGGTCATCACATATGCATTTGCTATCAGTGACCGCCTAGTCTTCATGTGCCAAAGCTATAAGATTTGGGATTTAGTTTTAATTCTAATATAATTGTAATTTGTTGCAGTGTAGAGGTGACCTGAACATGACCAAAGCCATGTGATGCCTGTAGGAAAAAAAGGCTCTAATTTGGTGTACAGAATGTAAAATAAGGCTCGAGATATATATAAAAAAAATATTTAAAAAAAACTAAACACGCTGATCCACGAAAGGTTCATGCAGCACACACTGCCTACCTTCTCGGCCTGAGCCTCCAGACTCTTTAGATTGTTGGTGACATTTTTCAGCTCCTCCTCCAGCTCGGCGCATTTACTGAAAGCAGGACGAGTAATTTTGATTTTCGGGAAAAGCAGCACACAGAGAGAGAGAGAGAGAGAGAGAGAGAGAGGGGAAAAAGGAAGAAAAATGCCATGAAGGAAGGAATAAGCACAGAAACAGTACGAATACAAAGTCTGTGAAGAACAAAGCTCAGGAAAAGTGAATAGTAAGGGACAGGTGCACCAACGTGAAGCTTATTAGGTGAGAAATTTAATAAGAATCCACAGATGCATTTTCATCGTGGGGTGACTGAACAAGCCCTAAACCGTGTGTGTTCAGAGTCTCGGTTGAGTGAGCTGCTCCTGGCGAATGCACGGCGTGCCGGTGGTAATGTGGCACTGACATGTGAGAAGCACTTGTTCATGCTGTGAGGAGCTGGCTATGGTTTCAGGCTTTAAAAAAAAAAATTAATAAATCTAGCGTGCACACAATCACACAATCCTGATTGCAAGACCGTTAGCCAAGATAAAGTAGGAGGAAAGTGAAAGAGACAGACTGAAAGCTATGCAAACCAGCACGAGCAGAGATGAAAGATGGCCATGGCTGGAGGAAGAAGCCTTGAAGACTTTTTTTTGCACAGGTACGCACGTTCGACTCGCTAAACCTGCCTCGATAAAAATGGTCACGGAGGCGCTACGTCATTTGTTCTGATTTCACCCAAAACACACAATATCAGAGGATCTCCACAAACAAACAAACACACACTGCAATTCTACCTTGTTTTCAGAAGCATGCAGAGACTTCAGTGTTTGGTCCAGCACTCTTAGCTCCTCCTCCAACTGCTTCTTTTTACTGTTAGTTTTATTCAAAGGAGGTCAAACATGCACAAAAACAAAGGGATAAGGGACGAGGGATGGGGCGGGGGGGGACAGTTGAGACAACACACACACACACACACACACCAGAATTCAGGTTAGGATAATGTCATGCAAATGCAAGCATTTTTTTTTTTTCCCCTCATGCCTAAACAATTTAGCTTTACTGAAACACACGGCTTGAGGCTCAGCTGCAGAGGGTCACTGCACTAATAAAGCACGGTTCACAGATGATGATCTGTCCGTTTAAAAGATGCATGACTCACGCCTCGGCGAGCTCGGCCCTCTCCTCAGTACGCTCCAGCTCTCCCTCAACGATCACCAGCTTACGAGCCACCTGTATACACACACAGTCAATTACTTCCAAATGCCGGAACGAGCCACACCATCCAGATGGTGGATGGGTGACATTTTAAACACGCAAGTGTGACCTCTACATTCTTCAGACCGCTAATGCATGCCTATACAGTATACTGAACTCAAGTCAGGACACGCTGGTGACAGGGACGAGTGTAATGCTCACCTCTTCGTATTTGCGGTCGGCCTCCTCTGCAATGTGCTTGGCCTCTTTCAGCTGGATCTCCTGCAACTCCATCTTCTCCTCATCCTTCAGCGCCCTGTTCTCAATCACCTTCATGCCCCTGTTTTACAGATAGAAGGAAAAAAAAAAAAGCAACAACATTGGCACATCCTGAGTGATCCGATTGTCTATACGATCTGACCGCGCTATGTACGAAAAGATCTGATCACAGATCAGATCTAAACATGTTTAGAGATGGCCCAAGATGCATATGATGATTTAACAGGTAGGCATCTCCGTTGTGCAACACTGTGGGACGAGTTTGGAAATGCTTGGAAATGATACAGCTGTCCTGAACACCTGAGCTTGACGATAATACCAGGTGTGAACAGGAGTCAAATGCGTGCCCGGATTGTTTCGTCATCGGACATGTGCACGCACGTACCTCTCGCTCTCGTCCGCTGCCTTCTCCGCCTCTTCCAGCTTCTGTAAGGCTGTCGCAAGTCTCTCCTGAGCTCTGTCCAGCTCCTCCTCAACCAGCTGGATACGCCTGTTCAGAGAGGCCACCTCGGCTTCAGCCTACAACACACACACAGGCGACACAAAACGGTTACCACAGTTATGAATAAGAAAGGGAGGATACACAGAAGACGACACATATTGTTGACTGTCCGGTCCAGGTCGTGTACCGACACCCTGTTTTTAATGCACAAGAGTTAACTATCCAGACTTCCTGTGTTCCAGTGCATGCACAATGTGAGGGACTGGGGACGAGAGTTGGGAACGTGTGACTTAAGGAAGTGACAAACACCCTCACACATTCTGGCTCGGGTAAACTAAACAGTTTGCATTACACAGCATTATAATGACCATGTACAGTAAGTTCAGAGAAGTCAGTTTATTTAAATAATTTTTAAAAAGCCTGTATTCATACATCATCTAAATAACACACCACCACCACGACAGTGTTTAAAAAAGAAAAAAAGCAGCATGCAGGCTTCACCCTTGCTCAGCCCGGATATGACGCAATCGCTCACCAAGACTGGCGTTTCGCTCCTAATAAGGTATGAGGAACTGCAAAGTCCAAGGAGGTGAGCTCATCACCAATAAGTGCACTAGAGAGGCATTTCAGACATTTCTACAATCCCGGAGAGGTGTGGAATTCATGCGAAAAAGGGTCCGGGTGCACCTGAGAAAAAGCGCCGGTGCGTCATGGCACACCTGGTCTCTAGAGAGGCTCAGGTGTCCGAAAAGTCAGTGAGGTCCGAGTTCGAGCTTCCTGATTCAAACAGGATGGAAAGGGAGAAAGAAAAAAAAAAGTTTGCACGACTGTGGTTCATTCTTTTTTTCCTCCGCGATAAGCAAACACACATAAAAAATTATAATAATAAATGAATATAAAGATCAGGTTATTAATAAAGTTTTATAAGTTATTCACGTATAAAAAATTTAAAAAAGAAAAGCACAGGAATTCCTCGTAAAATCCACCATTATATATTATGTAAAAACGGATACATTTCTATACAAATTATCTGGACGGAAATGACTTCAGAGTGTGACTATGCTACACGATCTTCAAAGCAAGATGCTGCCCATAAGTGCAAACCGACTTCAATCAACCGCGTGATTCGAATCAACCGACATTTGTTTGCTTTTTTGAAACATTTGTTTTTGAAACATTGTATCGCTGCGAGTTTTACCTGCTCCCGCGCGCGCTTCTCCTCCTCGACTTGCCTCTGCAAAATCTCGGCCCTTTCCTCTGCCTCGTCCGCTTGCTGCTGCAAAACTTTAATCTTTCTCTTCACCGCGTCGATGCTGTTCGTTCCGGCCATTTTGAATATGATATCTAATTTGTTTCTTCGTATATAAAAATAAAATAAAGGGAGAGTAGTGTGATGAAGGGATTGGGGTGATATCCTTCCTCCTGAGGCTGTGGAGAGTCTGTGCTCAGTAGAGTGATGAGTGTTGGGGAGGGCTGGGGGAGAACAAACCAACGCCCCGCCAACGAGTCAACTTGTAGCACAAGTCGTAGTAGAAGAGAAGATCCCTCTTTCAGCTTGTTTTTAAATAGTCACTGCGCGCGACTCACACTGTTTGTTTGTTTTTTGTCCTTGACATAAACAGGAAACACTGAATGAAGCTGTTGTTTTTTCTCTCTCTTTCTCTTCTTTCAGTAGGACGTGGCAACTTATCCAAATTTTCACACTCTCTTCCGCGTCTCAACTCCCACTCAATTTCTTGCTGTTATCACTATAATAAATAAATATATATTGTTCGTTTTTTGTTGTGACACAATCTTCCCTCACCTCACACTTAAATCTGTCTTTCTGCAGAGTTTGTTAAATTTTTCCCCCTTTTTTTGTCTTCACCCCACTTCCGGCTCGCTCCACCCAGCCCCGACGGCACGCGCAACCGATCCTGGATCAGATATCACGCGCTCCAATCGAAAGCGGATTGGCCGGACCTGTGAAGTCACAGGTGAGTGACGTCACCAGAAGCATTCCAAGACCGCTCCTTCAGCTCCTCGGCTTAAGGTGTGGCACCAAAGCTGCACGCGCGACGTCAAGGTTATACAGGGTTACAGGACTCGACCCCCATTGGTCTGCTTTCCCTTATTTCATTTTTTTTTTTCATTATTTTAGAAGAGTTCACACTCAGAACCGGAAAGTGTTACACAGCAGCATTGCTATTGTTCAAATACTGAGTCTGTCATACCAAGCATGAGAAAGTTTAATACACTTGAATTTTGAGTCATTCACCTTTTCCCTCTTGCGAAATGATCCAGGATGATGAACCACACTGACACACTTATAAATGTTATAGTTACCACATGCACAAATGCTTTAAACGGTGTGTCACACCTGCAAGACCCTTCTTACTCAAGACTGAATGATAAAATTGATTTTGATTTAAAATAAAAATAGATGTGTAATCCGCAGCATGGCAGACGGGACCACCATGCTACCACCATGCAATGGTGACTCAGTGATGGGTTTCTTGCCTGCCGTGCGGAAGGCCCGAGTTTAGTGCCCATACCGAAGCCACTGGAAGCATTGCTACTGGGAGGGTTGCATTAGGAAGGGGATTAACTGTGCCAAAGTTGTTGCACGGATCGGATGGCCCGCTGTGGCGGCCCCTCAACGGGAACAGCCGAAAGACTTAACAACAAAAACAACCTCGGTTTAGTCAATCTTGTTCATTGATTGTCTTATTGATTTATATTAAAGCAAGAATTCTACTACTATGATGTCAAACATTTACTTCACAGCTGGACGGATCAAAAATCCAAGTAAAATCTCCATCCACTCATTTAGACATCCATAAATCTATGACTGTTGTTCTTCCTTCTACAAAGTTTCTAATGTGCCATAGTTTTTTTGCGCCATCATGTAATCAAAGCTATTTGACGTTTCAGCTGTAAAACATATACAAGCTGTGGATGAGGTGGCTGTGAGGGAGTGTTACATGACCGCTTTTGCTTGGTTCTAATACACCTGCATGTTCTTGATGGCCTGACACACCATACGGCTGAAAGCATGTACACACCTGACCATCACACCCATATGTCTTCCTTCCCCAAACTGTTGCCACAACACTGGAAGCAAACAAATGTATAAGCTGCAGGATTCCAGTTTCCCTTCACCGGACCTAAGGGCTTGAAACCAAACCTGTTCCAGCGTGACAATGCCCCTGTGCACAAAGCGAGCTCTGTGAAGATAAGCTTGGACTGGAAGAACTTGAGAGTCCTGTACAGATTCTTGACCTCAAGCCTGACGAACACCTTTGGGGTGACCTAGGGGGACTAAATCTAGAATGTGATGGTAAAGAGCAAATATGGGAGGAATGATCAGGTGCACAAACCTTTGGGCCATATGGGTTGCTCAGTGGTTAAGATTTTGGACTATTATCATAAGGTCATTGGTTCTAACCACTGCACTGTTGGGTGCACGGAGCACGGCCCTCAACCCTTAACTGCTTAGATGTGTAATAAGACAACTATAAGTTGCTCTAGATAAAGGGGTCTGCCGAATGCCATAGATGTACATATATATATTGTTGTACTGTTTATACTAGGTATATACTGTATCTACAAACCAAATAAAACATTTTGTTTGCCAAATCCAATAAGGACTTTTTTTTCTGGTTTGACCCATTTCTCTGCTGGACAACAACAATAAATAAATCCATAATGCTAAGTAGTGGAATGTTTTTATGTGTCATTTTATTCCTCCTCTGGATTTAGGTTTGCTTCTTTTTAGTTTTACTTAGTATAAACCCATGGACCAAAAATTAGGGCCACATTACACTCACTCTTTTTCTCTATACTGCTTAACCTGTTCAGGGTGGACTATCCCAGGGGACTCAGGCCACGAGGCAGGGTACACCCAGGACAGGGTGCCAATCCATTGCAGGAGGAAACCGTGGGAGGAAACTGGAGTACCCAGAGGAAACCAACCAAGCACAGGGAGAACCTGCCCTCTTCTTGCACTCAGACATGAGGAGGGACTCAAACCCTCAACCCAGGAGGTGCCAATACGCCACCATGTCATATTACCTTTTAAATAAATTCAGAATGGAAGCCCTCAGTGGAGAAACACCTTTCCCAACAGTTTTGAAGTCTGGCCAATGTTAGACACACTACCAAATAGGATAAGAAATCCAGAATCCAAAACCTGGTGTTAACACTTCCCAATGCAAATAGACCTTGCCTAGAAATAAAAGATAGCATTAGACATAGTCATCCAGTATGTGTAACAATGAAGAGGGTGAAAACAAGATGAAGCATGAAGAATTCTGTAGGAGGAACTGGAGATCCCAGAGGAAAGAACATATGAAACTCAGAACATACTGAATCTCCATGGAGCTATTAGACGGCAATTATTTCCACAGCCCCAGTGTCACCCCTGACAGCAGGTTGTGCAACTTGAAATGTAAGACAGTAAGCCCTGATGTAGTTGCAGTGGAACGTGTTAGACCTTGCCGTAGTTACATATCATATCCTGTCACTCCTTCCTGTTCCTCTCAAGGCTTTCCCATTGTTACTGTGTAATACTGTAAGAGGGTTGACCTACTGCAACCTCACCAGCAGATGGAGACAGAGTTTGTGGCTAGATTTTGCCTCTTTTTGAAAAATAACTTATTAGCAAAAGTTCTCTGTACTATGTTATATGTCTTTTGATTTATTTATTTATTCATCTTTACTAATGGCTTTGTTCTATGTCAGGTTGAATCCAGAGCCTGTCAGAGCATGAAAGAGACACTAGTCCGTCGCAGGTCACACATGCATTCATACACCCAGTGATGTACGGTACTGTGCAAAAGTCTTATGCATATGCAGATAAATGTTGTAGAGCAAGGCCGACTTTAAAATTAATCAATTAATTAATTAATAAACTAAAGAGCCGTAGAAACAGTAATTAATGAAGCAAAGTCAGTATTTGTGTCAGTTGGTGTGACAACGCTTTGAGGAACCATGCACAGTTCTCCTGAGGACTGTGCCTGTTGCACCTGCTCTTTTTTTTGCATGCCAAACCCAGCTGCTTCCTTTTTTTTTGTCTAAAAAGTGGTCGCTTATATTTTCTGGCATACAATTAATTTATGTTTTTTTATTATTATTATTATTATTATCATTTTGTAATGGAGTACTGATTGATGTTTGAAAATCAGAAAAGTTTTCACACTGATTCAATAAAAATTAAAACTAATTATAAAATGAAACAAAAATAGCAAAGTTTGACTATCTTGAGTTAAATAACATCCATTTACATAACTATTCATTCATTCATTCATTTTCTATACTACTTATTCTGTACAGGGTCACGGGGGGCCTAGAACCTATCCCAGGAGACTTTGGACAGGGTGCCAATCCAATCCATCGCAGGGCACAAAAAAACACACACACACTACGGGCATTAGTGGGACCACCAATTCACCTAATCTGCATGTCTTTAGGTGTTAGAGGAAACCCGAGTACCCAGAGGAAACACACCAAGTATGGGGAAAACATGCAAGTCCATATTGCTAACTCGGATTTACAACACCGTGCCGCCTCCATTATTCACTGTTATTTAGTATATTATTATCAGCATTCTTTATAAGTGTGTGTAAGTTATTTGATTACCCAAGGTATGTTGTGTGTTAACTGGATTTTGTTCTATTTTTTATAATTCTTTAGGCTGTACACTAATATGACAAATTAGGATGATGTGCGTTACTACAAACACACCAGTAGATGTCGCTTGAGACCAAGGCCAGGGGTTATAGCCAGTTTTGAGTTTGTTCAGGATTGCAGTCTTGTCCTAAACCATGTTTATATATCTAGGCTATTTAAACCAGCTTTTTTTTTACTAATTAGACAACAGGATTTAAGGATTCCTCACCCGTCTTATTCTGCGTCTCGTTCCACAGTGTACTTTAAAGTGTCCTCCCTACTCCCTGTGTTAAGGGAACGTCCCACTATACCAAAGTCCTCCATTCAGGACACCCCACGACGTCACCAAGACAGACATCACTTCCTCTGTGCGTTACCCTGGTAACGTAGGCACCTCGGATACCTGTGGCTGTTCTGTGAAAATTTCACACTACTGATATTAAATATTGAATATGTACTGAGAAACAAACCGATGTGTTATAAAAATGTATGCTATTGAAATGTGCATAACATGAATAAATGTGATTTGATTAATTATGGCAGCACTTTGGCATAGTGGTTAGCACTGTCACTCTGCACCTCTGGGGTTCGGGTTGTTTGTGGAGTTTCATTCTTCCCAGTGCTTGGTGGGTTTTCTTGGGGGACTCTGGTTTCCTCCCACAGTCCAAAGACATGCTGATTAGGATAATTGACCTTCCCCAAATGCCCATAGTGTGTGAATGAGCGTGTATAGGGTTGCAGGAAGCATATCCCAGGGTAACAATTATGAATAGAACTATGTAATAATTCGTTATATATTGATTAAATATATCTCTGTATTAATTATTATTATTATTATGTAATATTAATATTACATCACACTTGATAACGATGCATAAGATTAATACCAGGTCATTTTCACCTGTAATGTCCACTTCTGGCGAACCATTGTTCATTGTTCACAGTTCCCTTTGAAATGAACATTTTTTGCTCCCTATGGTTTGGAATCTTACTTAACGTGGCTGAATACCGCATGCAGTCCATTAACTACTAGCCAATTATGGCCCTTATCACCAATTTGCACACAAATGACCTAACGTGATGTTCATCCATCCCTTATTCATCTTTAGTAATTGTTTCATCCTGAGTTAAAGTGGTGGATCGTAATGTACCAATAACCTTTCAAAGTTGAACTAATGTAATAAGCTGCTGTGTAGGACTTACCAAAAAAAAAAAAAAAAGGACAAAAGACTGGCCTGCTATAACAAATGTATCTAATTGCCACTATATGGAAAGAAAGAGACAGGTGGACTACTGTAAAAACATCCTGTGGAAACCTGTCCATCACACTTGGGTGTTCTTCCCCAAACTGTTGTTTCAACATTGGAAGCACTAGGATTTATAGAAAGTATTTCGCTTCACTAGCACTAGTTTTGGCATCGTAGTTCAAGTACAACAGTGTTTCTGTGCATAAAGCAAGCTTCTTGAAGACATGGTTTTGCCAACGTTGAGGTAAAAGTGCCAGAATGTCCTGCAAAGAGCCCTGAAGCCTCTTCTCCTGACTTAAGTACCCAACCTCAATAATGCTTTTGTGGCTGAAAATGCAAATCCCAACAGCCACATTTCAATGCTTTCTTGTAGAAAGCATTGCCAGGAGAATGGGGACCATTATGGTAGGGAAAGGGGGATTAAGTTGAATGATTTTGGAATGCCATGTTAAAGGACAAAATTGGGTGTAAAGGTCAGATGTCCACAAACATCGACTATCGTGTTGGTAGAGTACAACTCTTGGAAGTTCTCTTGGTTGCTTCCTTCACTGATATCCTCCTTACCTGATCACTGAGTTTTGGGGACAGCTGTCTCTAGACAGACTCATGGTTGTGCAAGACTCTTTCTATTTTCTTAAGTAATGGAATTTAATATTTAACCATGATTGATATATTCAGAACCTTACATTCTTGTCTGAGTCGCTCATTTATGGTGTTCATTAGGGGTTTCACAGCAATTGGGGTGAACGTTTTTCAGTATATATGGATTTATGAGCAATACATTTTCTGTTCCAGACTGTAGTAATTCAAAATGTGGAAAAGTGAGGTGAACTAAGAGTGTACCTAAGTTAATACACAAGTCAATGGAATTGTGTATGTGTGTTCACAGATAATAATGATCAACTTGTAGCCAAACCATTTATGCTAGCACACTTAGTCATTAGTCTCAGGAGTCACTGGTCCTAGGAGACAGAGTGGTTAGGATGATCTCCACCTTGCCAAATACTTGACACTGATTCACATATACGTCGACCAGCAAAAAAAAAAACATAACCACTAACAAATGAAGTGAATTATATTGATTATCTTGCTGTGATGGTGCTTTGTGAAAATTTTTCCTCCTTATTTTTCTCTCGAATTTAGTTGTGGCTAATTCCCACCCCATCTTAGGGCTCTTCGCCATCATCCTACAACCACCAACTAGGCAGGATGAAGGCCATCATGTGCTTCCTCTGCTAACCATGACACCAGTTGTCCACGGCTTTAGAGGCAGCATGACATAGAAGAAGGAAAGTGCTATTCACCCTCTCCACCTGCATGAACATGTAATGCAATGGAAGAATGTCTGACGACTCTCATTGTCTTTCACACCATGTGGACCATGTGAGGAACGGCTGCGTTGCTTACCTGGGGAAGAGATGCACCATGGGAAGAAGTCAAGCAAAACCAACGGAGGCAGTGTGATGTACTGGGAAAAGTTCTACTGGTAAACCTTTGGTCCTAGCATTTATGTGGATGTTCTTTTGACATGTTCCTTAGACATGTAGCACTTATGGTTGGCATTAATAGCACTTTATGGCAAAGGTATTCCCTAGTGGCAGTGGAATAATGAGAACTACAAACATTTTTCAGGAATGGTATGAGGAACAGATGAAAGAGTTTACGGTGTTGACAAGGCCCCCACAATTAAACCGGTAATCTGTGGGATGTACTTGACAAGGAAATCTGATCCATGGAGCACTCACCTTGCAACATCTTAGTGCCAGATACCACAGCACACCTTCAAAAGACTAGTGGAGTCCATGCCTTGATGGTCCAGAGCTGTTTTTCAAGGGGGCCTACACAGTATTAGGCATGTGGCTTTAATGTTTTAGGTGTTTGGTGTATGATCAATCAGCTGTTATAGTCGCAGAGTGATGGCATACCAGTAGTCGCCGTCTCATCGTCTATACCGCTTTATTCTGTATAAAGTCTATTCCAGGAGCACAAGGTTGGGGAAATCCCACATGGGATGAGAATCACATTGACATGGCATTGGGGGCAGGGGTAGCTTAGTGTTTAAGGCATTGGCAAAGGTTCGGAAGGTCCCAGGTTCAACCACCAAGTTGCATTTGTTGGGCCCCTGAGCAAGGCCCTTAACCCTCAACTCTCAGATGTACAATGACATTAAAATGAAAGTAGCTGTGGAGGAGTGCGTCTGCCAAATGTTGTAAATGTGCATTACATTTAGATTTACAGGCATAAATTAACAGTTTCTATTATTATTAGAATTAATAATAATAGACACTCTTTGGGGAAATAAAAATCTTAAAATTATTTGTATGCAAAGACATGAACAAATCTTATAAAGAAAATATTATAGCACTTTTCTTTATTTTTATTATTGTTCCAAAAACTTTTTTTTGGTTTTTGTATAGTTTAATGATCTCATGATACTAAATTTGTACCTGTATGACTCTAATGTAAATATTTTGAGGTCAGGCAGTCAGTCCAGCTGAACAAATAGATTGATCTTTGTGGACTTAGGGAAGCTGATTGACCAACGGTATGCTACGCCTCGAATTACATTGTCCTTCACCCTTCACATTCTGGTGATACAGTAGTCCTCCCAGTGACTCAGAGGTCTATTTAAACCAGCGTTCTTCAT
>JAQMYG010000021.1:12778691-12814831 GCA_030014215.1 Clariallabes teugelsi | reverse complement strand
CCCCCCCCCCCCCCCCCCCCCCCCCCCCCCCCCCCCCCCCCCCTCGGTCATCACATGTGGCATGGCCTTCTTTGTGCATGCCGTAAAGCAAGATATGCTAGGATAATGTGCCAGATAGTTCTTGGAAATTTTTTAAAAACTATTGATTTTGTATTGGCAGACAATAACAGCTTGGTTGGGGTTTAAACAGGAGTGAAAATGACAGCTGTAGCAATGGCAACACACACTTGGTCTCCGATGGAAGACGACTGGTTGAGTTGAATGCCATAAATCTTTTTCAGATGACCCTGAACAGCGTTTGTCTCTGTCTCTGGATGAGAACAATGAGTTCTGCATTGCCCAAGCCAACACACATGCCTGCTATAATGAGGAAATATCTACGTTCTGCAAAACCATCATTATGGTCATGTTTATTACTATATGCAGGAGTGATCATTTTGGCAAAGACACCGGAGTGGAGACATGTCTTCAAATTCCAAAGAAAAGAAAAAAGGATTATACATATACACACACTCACACAGCATTAACCCCCCCCTTGCATTCACGCCATGAATAACTCGAAGGACACACATTATGACAACAGGTGGACCTGCTATATCCAGACCTCTGACGGAACAGTTAATCATGAGGGTGGAAACAAAGAAGAGAACAAAAGGAAGGCAGAAAGAGAGACGACTACTGTAACTAATTTTAACACGGCACCCACTGCTGAAAGCATGATACGGTAAGCATACGGTATATGCCGTATAGAACATGAATGCACATTTGAATAGGAACTTTGAGACTAAAAGTGCAAGAGGAAACAATAAGGGATTAGGAAATGAGACTTATTTCCCAGATGTCTTCCATTGGGCTAGAAACCAATGTAGTTCTGGGGAAAGTCTCCTGATTGGCTAGTACCCACTGATTTATAAGCATAGAGCCAAAAATGATGGTGGTCTAACCATGCAGTAACTACCCAACTTGAGCATACAAGGACTGGCGAAGATAAGGTTTACCGTTACGTCTATGGAACCTGGCATTTTGAGAAATATTTGGACATGTCGAGAAGCGATTACAAGGATAGAGGTTATAATGGTGGATGGAGAGTCCAAAAAAAAAGGAAAGACAGAGGCAACTGTACCGGGATAAAGAGATACAATGAACGTCAGGGATGGGAGACAGATTTTGGGGGGGGTGGGTGGGATATGTTAGTGGTGTGACGGGACTCTTTCTACGGCATGGCATGTTTTGTGCTTAGTGGATTGGTGTCACTCACATCAGCAGCCTTCTTCTCAGCTATTTCCAGTTTCTCCTGGGCATCCTTCAAGGCCTCGGAATACTTATCGAGCTCATCCTCGGTAGACTTTAGCTTCTTCTGCATCTGAATCAACTCATCTTCATGCTGGAAAACAAGAGAGGTAGAAAGAGGGAATAGAAGTGTGAACACTCATCATTGATGTAATGCTCTAGTGAGAAGCTTGCTAAGTTGCTACCTCATTACAAGTTCATGCTCCTATGTGTGGAAGGACATCTGTACATAGAGATAGTGTGAATGGGAAGTCCCCATGTCTCACAATCCAGAGGTCCCTTCTTCCTTTACATTCTTCCACAGGCACTTAACAGACGTCTGACGAACAGCCCTGCCGTTCAGCGGATTACGTTCGCAGTTTGATTCACGTTGTGTTAGTTCTGTTGTATTTGAGTTTGATTTCACCCCCTTACAGTGTTCATGCAGTTTTATACGCTAGAACGATATAAGCTTATTTATTGCTTGGCTGCCTTTCATGCAAATGGCTTAATGTAAAAATCTGGCAGTTTTTTTTTTTATATAAAGTGATCCAAATGCTTGGATACTGAGCTTGAACAGCTTGAAATTGTATTAGTCATTACCATAGCCATGAAGTTCCAGCTGCATTGAAATACGCTTACATTTGGCCATCTATATATCAAGGAAAATTACACCATATGCAAGATACGCTTTCGACCAAGACTTTCCCTCACCTGTTTGCTCCTTTCCTCTGCCGCTTTCCTGTCGGTCTCGGCCTGCTCCGCCTGGTCCAGAGCGTTCTCCTTATCCAGCTTCAACATCATCATCTTCTTCTTGATGGCCTCCATCTTGGCTGTGGTGACTGAGTGGTGCTTAAAGTATGAGAATTAGATGAAGTTAAAAAAGAAGTGAGGTCTTGGAGAGCAGGAGGGAATCAGACAAATGGATGGAGCTGACCGACTTCGACAAGAGGAAGGGAGTGAAGGGAAAAGGAGCCCAAACTCAGCCGGAGATAAGGGGAGGGCCTTTATATCAGGGGGCGATGTTTCCCCTCCCATCTTAATTACACCATGCCCTCTTTATTGCCCCCACCCAGTTCTCATCAGATCCATGTAGGTACCTAATACAAACACAGAACCAATCAGACCTTTGGCCATAATAATAAAATTGTCGCTGAAACAAAGATTAGACAGATTTATTATATATTGTTCTTTTTGTTGTTGTTGTTTTTAGAGTTGTAGTCTATTTTATTTCTCTCCTTTGCAACTTTTCCGTTCTCTTCTTTTTATTTTTATTCCTTCATGTCTATTGTTTAAATATAAGTACAACACCGAGTTTCTATATATAACATATGAGACAAAAGAAAGGATCAAGGGTGAGGGAGGGAATATGGCATCTGCTATAATAAGACAAAGCCCATTTGTGACAGGCACAGGTGTGTGTGTGTTAGTGTGTGTCGTTGTCCCCCAGTCGTGCAGTACATGCATGGCATTCCAGTGGACACACTGCCTGATCTATCCTACTGTATGTGTTTGTTATAACACAGCACTCAGGAATAACAGTTTATCCCTTTTACATAAATAATGTAATTCTTACAAATATAATAAAAGCACTTTTCCTTTTCACATGATGAAAGGCTGAAGGTGCCCGGTGTAGTTTAAGGGCGGATGGTGGGATAATTTTAGGCGATGACTTGGTTATAAAGTTGGCACATGGATTCTACCCTGGCAATTTATTTCACTTGTAGGAATCATTTGGTAAATTCTGGAAATCGACATCAAAATCAAAGGATCTATACAAAATTATTTGCCCCCTTGCCTGGTCACTTAAATGATTTGGATGACCAAACTGTTTTTAATATTACACAAAGATAACCCGAGTAAATACAAAATGCATGTTGTTAAATGATGTCCAGACTTAAATACGATTGAGACGACCTTAAACAGGCTGTTCGTGCTTGGAAACACTCCAGTGTGGCTGAATTAAGACAATTCTGGGCCAAAATTCCTCTACAGCGATGTTAAAGAGTCATTGCCAGTTATCGCAAACGTTTGATTAGCACAAGCACTTATTTAGTTTTGGGGGGGCCAAGCAGGTTTGGACAGCTTTTTTCTCTTAATAAATAAGATAATCACGTTAAAAATGCATTTTGTATTTATTTAATTTGTTATAAAATCATGTAAGTGTGCCAAATATGCAAAAAAATTTTTTTTTATAAAATTTCTGAAAGGGGGAAAAATACTTTTTCACAGCACTGTACAAAACATTTCTCCAGGGAATGCCTGGCAAACGGAAAATACTTGATCTACACAAATTATCTGTAAAATTCACACCACAATCCGTAATTTTTTTTGTTTTTTATTTGGAAACATTTTGATCACATTACAATAGAACTGCATGCCTCCAAATGATCACTGAGAAATCTGTTAAAACTCTTTGACTTTAAACATTTGTAATAAACTCTTCCCATTAAACATCATGTGTACACTATGTACTCGTGTGTAGCACTCGATACACTAAATATTATGTTTAGAATTTGATATAAATTTGTTATATTTATTTTCTCCTTCTATTCTTTCTCTCATCCATTCAGTTCAACTGTATTTAAAAGCACTGCTCCTGCTCTGGATGATGAATGAGGTAGTGTGTGAGTGAGTGGGCTTGAGTGTCTGTGGCTTTAAATTAGAAAGACGGCAACTGGTACAGAAAAGATTTTATCATTATGTCTGCAATAATACAGACAGAATGAGTATGTGTGTGTAAACACAATGCCTTACCATGCCATGATATATTAATATTTGTCTCTTGGCTGACATTATGCTGTGGATTAAAATGACAGATCTCGATATCAACGTTCGCTCCTTTACAGGGCTGGCGGTTACTACCGTGTGAATATTACAGCATTACAGCATTAATGCATGTTGTGTGAGTGTGTGACGTGACATCAGGTTGAAATAGGGGTCTAACCTGACTATAATCCGGCTAGTACAGGGAGTTTTCCCACCATGCATGAGCTTTAACTTTGAGCAGTGCCGTAACAAAAGATCCAATTAGAGCATGTAAATGACTATGAAGAATATAAAAAAAACCAAAAAAAAAAACAATATTGGTGTATTATGCATCTCTATTGGAGTTCATAAAGACTTTAATTCTGAAATCCATAACAATAGCCTTGAGTTATACTGTAATTGTAGTATTTTAACCAAATATTAATAAAGCATTTCAATATTCCTCAAAATTTCCATACAAACTCTTTCACTCGTAAGTAAACAGAAACGTTATACTGTATAAAGCAGACAATAATTTCTGTGTTTTTTGTTTTTCCTGAAATCGGAGCTTAGAATACCTCACCTGTACACACAACCAGCTATTATGGCACTGTTAAATTGTACAGTTATAAACCAAAACATAGATGTACAAAGAAAGAAATCAGCAACTGAGAATAGATATAGATGTATACACATATACATGTACAGTACTGTGCAGAAGTCTTGAGCCCGTTTCATTTCTTTGATATTTTTTTCTTCAAGACTTTCTTGAACACATAGTTCTCCAGGCTTCCTCTAGTTTTTAGTCCAGTCCAGTCCCTGTACCTGAGCAGTTTCAGAGGAATGTTTTTTGCTTTTTAAGCCACATAGCAGTAGCATAAACCAGAGAGAAACAGGTGCAGATGATGACAGACGATCAGGCTGGTGATTAGTATACAGCCGATGTTGAATGCTGAGTGATTGTGACAGACGAGAGGGGAAACGAGGTCGCTGCTGAAGCTGTTACATAAACAATCAGTTTTTAAATTGTAAAAAATATTTAGGCACATCGCAGTAAAACATTTGTTCTCAATTCTTTCATTTAGTCTACATCATTTAATGCGAAGAAATGAGCCGGGGCTCAAGACTTTTGCACCGTATATATGTACATATATATATGTATGTTAATAAGTGTAACAGTAAACAACTCTACATGGGTTCAGTGAATCATCTCCTATGAACCTAAACCAAAATAACAGTGAAATATAATCTTAAATCTTGCTAAAGCACGAATATGTATAAGATATATATAAAATATACCTTACTAAAAGCACTCATGCTCACGTAAACCTGTAATAACTCAAAGTTATATAACTCAATAAAGTATAGTAAAAACATTATTTTACTTTTTTTTTTTTTTTACTTGCACAGAAGTTTCTTTTCATACAGGTTATGGCTTCTTATAGCATGTGCTTGAAATGTTTATTGAAGACGTAATTCAGTCAGCGAAAGAAGATAATAAATAAATTACAAATAAAGAGCTAACAACGAAATCTTGAAAAGTTTGCAACACACAAGAGTTTCACTACTAACAAAAAAAAACTAATTTGTATGTATGTTTTGTTTCACATGTTACAGTATCTTTGTGTCATTAGCAAGTAAATCCTGAAGTTTGGTTAATTCCTGTGTTCATTTAACACCTATTTTTTCTTCTTCCATGCAATATCACACAAGTCCTGCTATTTGCAGACAATCAGGCTGCTTTGGCATTCGCTTATTGGTCCTCTGATATCAAAATGACTGAATTCCACCCCAAAAAAAAAAAAACTATGGCACAAAAAAAAAAAAAAAGTTGTGAAACAAGGTCAGTAGATGGATATAATTAGATTGATAGCTGTATGTTCTTCCCTTGAAGTTGAGAGGAAGACTTGCTCATAGAGTCTTGTGCTTCGGCAGAGTAGCGACTTTTCCGCTTAGTCATTCTGGGTTCAAGTTCTACATTCTGTGCAGTAGAAGACCATTAGCAGTGTAAAGCATGTTCTCGGGCTTCGTTTGATGACTCGCTCTCCTCAGGAATGTCTTGCAGATCTAGAAATAGAAAATATACATAGTACTGGTCAAAAGTTTGGACACACCTTCTAATTCAGTGTTTTAATTTTGTGATCTATTTTCTACTGTCTTGAACAATACTGGAGATTTCAAAACTGTGAAATAACACATACATCATTAGGTAAGAACAGTATCGTCAAGTGCAAAACCCATCAAGCACCATGATGAAACTCTCTCTCATGAAGACCAAAACGTACCTCTGCTGCAGAGGAAAAGTTCATTTAGAGTCATCAGTTACCTCAGAAATCACCAATTAACAACCAGCACCTCAGATTAGACCCGTTATGAAGGTTTTACAGAGCATAAGTAGCAGATATACATCTCAATATCAACTGCTCAAAGGAGATTATTGTATATTTTGGACGCCTTTAGCATTGTTTTATAATGTATAAATAAATAAAATTCAGGAAAGACCATACAGTTAGAAAGTTTTTTCAAATGTTTGAAGTGTATATAAGGAGAATAATTAATGATGAAAACCACATATTTAAAGATTATTCAATACGTATGTAGCTGTGGTTTATGGAACCCTGGATAACTGCGATAGAATCACCTGGACTTATTATGCTTGTTATTATGCAGGCATGCTGAGATCTGTCAAAAAAAAAAAAATCCTAAAATGATGCCATCTTTGGAGCCTTCTTGCCAAGTTCTCACTGTGTTGGCATTGATTCCAAATAATGACAAGAAACACTTCTGCTCATATGAGTTCATTGAACCGGATTTTAAAAAATGGGAATTTTTTTTTTTTTTTTTGAATAATAAAAAAAAATAAATGAAAAGACTAGCAAATCACAAAAGCCAATATTTTATTAATAACAGAACATAAAGAAACTGTTAATCTGAGAATTCTTTTTTCACTTTTATTTTATTCATTTAATTTTTATTTGATGCCTGCTACAACTCTCAAAAAAAGTTGGGACGAGGGCGATGAAGGGCAAAAAGCAAGAAATTTTTGAAAAGATTCAGCTGGGAGAACATCTACAGTAGCATCAGGTCTGAAACATGAGTAGCTAAGGGGTGTCTTAGAGAGACAGAGTCTCTCAGAGGTAAAGATGGGCAGACTCTCTCCAATCTGTGAAAGAGTGTGTAAAAAGATGGTGGAATACTTTAAGAACAACGTTCCTTAAAGTCAAATTGCAAAAGCTTTGCAAATCTCATCATGGAATACTTCCAGAAACCACTGTTGGTAATATAATCCGCTGTGTCGTTTGCAGATTCCAACTAATGCTTTATCATGCAAAGAGGAAGCCATATGTGAACACGGTCCAGAAGCACCATCATGTCCTATAGGCCAAGGCTTATTTAAAATGGACTGTTTCAAAGTGGAAAAGTGTTCTTTGGTCAGACGAGTCCAAATTTGACATTCTTGTTGGAAATCACGGCCGCTGTGTCCTCCAAGCTAAAAAGGAGGGATAGCTTCCAGAGTGTTATCAGCATTCAGTTTAAAAGACAGCATCTCTGATGGTTATGTTCATATACATTTGTTATGTTCTCTATGTTCTATTGTGAATAGAATATTGGCTCATGTGATTTAAATGTCTTTTAGTTTTCAACTTATAAAACATTCCACAATTTGAGTTGTAGAATCACCGTGATGACGATAACTAGAGTTTTGGTCTGCTCGATCACGTACCTTATGGGGCGGTGTAACAAACTCAGAGGACAGCGCTATCCGCTTGTGCGGTGGCTGAGCTAATTTTGTGATTCTGAAAGCTGCACTCTTCTCTACAGCACGGGGAGAACACATATAATCCACGCACACGGACCTGAGGCGAGAATTGAACCCTAGATCCTGGTGGTGTAAGGCCACAGTGCTAACCACTACGCCATCATGCTGCACCATGCCAGACATGTTGTGTTGCATAGCACATGAGAATGTATTCTGTAAAAAATGCACAAGAGCTGCCAAATTTGTTTTTTAAAAAGTTGCAAGCAATGGTCTCGATCGGATAAAATTCCAGAGGAAGAGTGTATCAAATTCCATTGGGTGCGTTTTGCAAACAACCCAAAATAACTCACTTTCTGTTGAGTAGACCCCATGACTTGCAATGTGAAAGTTGTTCAGCTTAATGAACTCTAAATGTGTACTGCGTTTCGCGTGCATACATGCAAGTGTGTATGAGCTATGCAGCCAAATCTCGTGTGACTCTCAGGTATCCTAGTGGCGGCGGATTCCAACCTGTCTGCCGATTTTCATGACTTTTTGAGCATGTTAAAACCCCCCAAAATACTAAGAAAAACAGGAGGGCCCTTCACACACTATGATGTCATAGTGCTTGGGCCCTAAAAAACCATCGGTATCAACCATTGGCCAAATTATAAATTTAAACATGCCATAATTTTCATCCTTAATAAGAACAAGTGTATAAAAATCCAACCTAAATTTCACTAGTGTGTCGCTCATTTCCACAGAGGTTTGTGTGAGATTGATAATTAAATAATTAAATAGTTTAGGCATTCTTTCTGCATTGTAACTTTCAGATACTAGCATATCTTAGAACGTACTGAATCTGAAAACGCTTTAAATGTAGGAGCGGCCCGAGATCCCTCTACATGCAGGTTGCCAAATGCTATTTTGTAAATGCGCTATTTAATGAGAAATTAAATGTAGCTCATTCCTTGTAACATTAGTTTTCTCACATAAACATCAACCGCAGCATTTAAACAATATAAACTAAGAGTTTAACATTTAACTTTTTTTACTGAGTAGCACGTATCTCTGTCATTCGCCATACATATTATTTCGAAACAAACTTTGCAAACTATTTACTCCTACCACAGGGGATGAAAATGTGTAAATAGTTCAGAGTGTACCACCTGTACTTTTACTGCCTCTTAACGCCATAAAATGTGTTTCTGTTGCGCCACATGGAAGCTTCTGTGCTCAGTACAGAATCGTTTATATCTGAGGCTGTTTGGCTGCTTACCAGTCACGTCCAATCAAACTGAAAACCAGCCAGTTCTGGTCACTGGCTGATCGACCGGTTCATCTCTATTATAAATGTAAAAAATTTTTAAAAATCAGATTTCTCCACAAAAAATTATGATTCATAACTAAATACATTTTTTCTCCATTCCTACTGCATAGTGCTGAATACAGAATAATGTTAAAAGCACAAGTACTTCAGATTTAGGGATTTTGATATTTGGGATCACATATCAAAATCCCTAAATCTAATTTTAAAATAGTATGTAATTTAAAAATAGTAAAAAAAAAAAAAAAAACGAATATAAATCATTATACTAAATGCTTATGAATACTGAATTTGCCGAACTGCCATCGGCAAATTCAGTATTCATAAAATGGGGAAAAAAGGCTTGCATGATACCATTAATTTGTCCTATTTTTGCGGCTGCCAAAAGAGATCATCCTTAATAACAGCTACTGCTGATAACAGCACCTCAAACCCAGCTTCATTAAAATAAACTGTGGATTTTGAATAACTGGATTCTCCTGAAGGCTTGTATTGGCACCTATTAAGGTTTAATTCACTGAAATGAGATGTACGAGGGTAAATTGGTGTGTACTGTATATGTTTATGTCTGTAAACGAAGAATTAGTGGATGAGAGCTTGTTGGCGTGTGCGCAAAAGGAGCAATGACTAATATAACACACTTGAGACTTGTTGGGGTCTAAAAGGTGGTCCTCCGAGTACTGACCTCTAGGGCTCTCAGATCGCGGGGACACCTTTAAGTCTTCATCGTCATCATCGTCTGAGATTACGTCTACGTCTATATCGCTGCAGTCCTGCTGGCCGTCTGTCTGCTCCACAGATGTCTGACTGGCCCGTCGTGTGTCAGGGTTTGGGTCAGTTTCACTCTCTCTGCGATGTAGTGAAGCCTGGGAGAGCGACAGAGTGGTAACTTACTAAAATGTCATGTTGAAATACACTTTCCTATTAGAATATGAAGTTGCAAACAGTCACCATCTTCCATCATGGATTATTTCCCCACTGATTGTTATTCCCTTATTTAACTTTTTTTGAACACCCATCACTCTGGAATAAGGCCAATCTGGACTCACCAGACCACATGACCTTGTTACATCACTCCAAAATACAATCTTTATGTTACCTAGCAATCTGAAGCTTTTTCTTCTGATTAGTCTCGCTGACAAGTGGTTTTCTTACAGACGCACAGCTGTTTAGCCCCGATCCTTTGAGTTCTCACAACATTGTCTTTGCTTATGGAAATGTTCTTACTGTGACTATTAAACTCTGGTTTATACTATCCTTCCAGCATTTAATAAGTTGTTGGAAAGTTCTTAACCCAATTCTAGTCTTCTTAGTTGTTTTCTTGACCAGGCAGTGTATATACAAAGTGTATCATTTTGTACCTTAAAAAAAATCTAATTCATGTATAAAAACATACTTTATTGGATTATATAGCAAAATACTTTATATGTCTTATAATAAAGCCCTAACCCTCCTAGATTAGCTGGCTAGCTAGCTAGTTGATATGTCCTTAAACATCAACATTTTTCATTGTTTCATAAAAATGCATGAGAAATAATAGGGGTGGTTTGTTATAAGATGATGAATTGTGAACTTTAATTATCTAACAATCTAAAACAAGTGATTTTATACTGTAAAGTTTCTACGACAGTACCTGGGAACTTCCCATGCTTTCCGCCAGGGCGGCGCCGTTGGACTTCAAGTCTCGCAGCTGTTTTTCCAGCTGGGCCCGGACCTTCTCGCTGTCTTTGAGTCTCCCTTCAGCGCCTCTGAGACGGACGAGCTCCTCCTGCAGGAGGCTATGTTGGCGCTGAAGCAGTGCCAGCTCGCCCGCTGTCCCCACTTCTCCGGTTCCTTCGCGTGAAAGAGACCGCCCCGGGCGAGACAAAGGCACGCCGCCCTCGCGTACGCATAACTCCATGACGGAGTCCTGCTGAATCACCACCCCCTGGGGAAAGAGTGACTCATGTATGACAGGCAGTTTGGGACCGAAACAGACTACCTGAGCTCGATTAATTACATACGCAGGTAAGGAAACGAGAATGCGGAATAAACTCTGATACAAATTCAAATATGACTCAGATGGAGTGGGCTTGAATCTGACCTGCAGGGCATGCAGCTGAGCGCTGAGATTCACCAGTCGCTGAGAGACTTCCTGAAATACACAATCCATTAGGAGGGAGAACAGATCTAACACTCGCAACAGAGTACACAGGACTAATTATCCTCATTATACCACGGCACAGCTGAATTGTTGAATCTGTTTGGTCAGAAGGTGTTTATAATGATCTAATACACAATTGCTTCTATAGCAACAGTTCATTCACAGGAATGACCTACTGAAATCTGAAACTATGGAAAACTTTGGAAGGAGTCTCCAGGGTCAGTGCTTTTAAAACAGACAGAAAGGCCACCAAAAGTGGGTCTGAAGTTTCCACACAAACTGCCTTTTTTGTCTCATTAACTTCAAATAAGGAAAAATAAAAAAATTATCGTACTGAACCAACATTTAAAAAACAGGTAGCAAAAATAAGTGCACCCTTCAATTTATTCTTTCTTACATGGTTCTGGAGAAATGTTGGCCAATTCGTCTTTCAAACCCTTGCTTTAGGTTGTAGTAATTCATTTATGCACAGCTCTTGGGATGATGGTGAGACTGATCGAGCAGTGCTTAGAGTATCGGAAGGAGAATGGAGCGGATTGCGGGCGTGATGAGTAATTTAAGGTACTGTAAGTGGGTGCTGTGGGTCAAACTCCATGCACACAGACCTGATGTGGGATTCGAACCTAGGACCGACTTGGACTTGGAGGTGCATGGGAAACAGTGCTAACCACTAAGCCACCATGCCACCAGAAGAAATTCATGTCAATTAAATCTTAGATATCTTCCTTGTACAGTAAGTGACCCAAGTGTACGTTTTTTTTTTTCCTTTAATCTGTCAGCCTTCTGTATCACTTCAGATCAGATCATTTCTTCGCAGATCACAGCGTATGTTTCCTAACACTGTGAAACAGGAAGTACTGTTCAAACAATTGTGTTATTCAAAGCTTATCACAAAAGTAACTTTAATGTCAACTACAGGCCACTGAACAAGTTCTCTATACCACACCCAGATATATAATAAAAAAAAACTGCTTTCACACTTAGCCAAGCACAAAAAAAAGCATAAAAACAGAAGTGCGGTTTAACTGTTTGTAATAGACTCGTACCTCGCTTGGTGTTTTGTCCTCCAGCTGATTCCCATTTCCATCCTGCATAAATAAAACAAATCGATCAAGCTCAAAGGAATCAGGCCACTGAAATAAATCAATATCAATCAAATATGATTTATTCAAAGATACTCTATGGTTATGAGTTAAAGGACATCAGCTTGACAGATTCTCCGCATAAGGGGTGTTTTGTAATGCGTTCTGGAACAAAGTTTGGCAGCAATTACAGTTGTGCTGCTTCAAAATCGTGATAGGTTTTTTACTGAAATCGGGTTGCCACGGAAACAAGTGTCACACGGTCGTGAATAATGAGTAATTATCCTTGTTACAGAACTGCATAAAACTCAGCAATAACACAAACCATCTCTCTCTCAGTGCAGTGGGTTTTAATGGAGGTTTACTTTCTCGTGTAAAAAAAGTATGACCCTCACTATAATAAAAACTATAATGACAAAAAATGGTATAATAACTGAACGTTTGTAAAAAAAAAAAAAAATAAATAAATAAAAAATCCCCTTTTTAAAAAAGTGCCTACCTGGGAAGCTGCTGTCTCCTGTGAACCATTGACTAACATCTCCTGTCCATCTGCGAGTGGGAGGAAATGAGAAAACAAATGATTGTTGCATTTATGATGAGAACATAAGTATGGCACATTTTGTAGTCTTGAAGAGTCTCTTCAGATTTTTACTTTTTTTTTTTGCATATAAAGATATTTGTTATACTTTACGTTATATTTGTAACTTAATGTGAAAAGGTTTCAACATTGTGGTTAACTTCGTGGTTAGGGCATCGGACTATGGTTTGGAAGGTCCCAGGTTTAAATCCCACGATCACCAAGTTGTCCCTGTTGGGCTGTTGAGCAAGACCCTTAACCCTCAACTGCTCAGATGTATAATAAGATAAAAATGTAAGTCGCTCTGGATAAGGGTGTCTGCTGAATGTATATGAGAATTACGTTTGCTGGTATGGCATTCAAAATCAAAAAACGCAGCTGCATAGGCATTTAAAAAATAATGTCTGTATTCGCAAAGAATGAAAAGACTTTCTCCTTTGAAATCCTTTACTAAGCTACGTGAAAGAGGTGGGGTTAATCGTGTTGCTACAAATAATATTGAAGTGGTAGTCTATGTGAAAATTAAACGTCAGTTTACTAAAGGATTTAAAACATTTCTTAATGCTTAATCTTAATTAGGGTTGTGGTGGATCCTCAATGGGGTTGAAGTAAGAATCAAGCATCCTGGATGTGATGACAGTTTATCACACTGTAGAGGAAAATGTACAAACATTGAGGGAAATTTAGTGCAGCAAATTCTGTACGATAACCGTATTAACCTACAAAAAGTACCTGACGGGGACAGTAACTAAAAGTCAAGACTGTACATGAATATGCAGTACTGTGCAGTATTGTTAATCTTAACCCCCATATTTCTTCATATTTTGCTTCCAAAGAGCCAGACTTTCTTGTATTTTTAATGCAATCTTGAGAATTAGTTCTCCATGCTTCCTGAAGGACATTTTGGCCCTCATTTTCAGCTCAGTCCCAGTTCCCGAGTTGTTTCATTTTTTTGTTAAGTTACACAGTGATCTATGAATCATACAAGCATAAAAAACATTTAACTGAAGGAAGGACCCAGTGAAAAACAGGTGATCAGGTCGGTGATTAGTTTACTGGTGATGCTGAATGCTGAGTGGTTGAAACAGATGAGAGGGGAAACGAGGTCGCTGCTGAGGTTGTTACATAAACAATCAGTTTTTAAATTGTACTTTCAGGCACTTCGCAGTCCGCCGCAATAAAACATTTGTTCTCATTTCCTTCATTTAATTGATATCATTCATTCATCTTCTATACTGCTTTTATCCTGTGTTCAGGGTTGATATCATTTAATTAAATGTAATTTAATATGAAGAAATGAGGGTACAGTACTGTTTCCATTCAGGACACTGTATACATGTGCCACATTGTAGTTGAATTTAAATGTAACTAAAGTATAGATTTATCATTAAGCCATAATCATCTTTAAGAGACATGACTGAACGGTCAGATGATATATACGGTCTGGAGAAGATATTTACTGGTTGATATGCAAAATAATATTCACAGGTCATCTGTGCTATCCGCTTGCATGGGCGAGTTGTTAAAACCTTGATTTGCATTCATTCTCTCGGGAGCTGAGGCGACTGCAGACTAACTCTACAGTCAGTGAGATCACGCTGAAAAAACGCTCACTATTAAATATTTTAAATACATTTAACTCAAGTATAGATAATTTCATCGATCTAGTACAAAGTTATATTTTTATACATTTATGCACTAGAGGAAGGTGTTTGAGAAGACCAGAATGAGAAAGAAACTTTGTCCAAGTCCAAACTTGATGTCAAATGAGAGTAGATACTCGTAGTATAAATAGTAGAAATTTAATATGAAAGCTCCTATGTATGAGACTTGTCGTAATGATAAAATCTAAATGCTTGGCTCTATTAAATTTCTCAGTTCGATAGTGTAGCTCAGCTCACAACGTTTACTCATTACTTTTATTTGGTTCCAAGGAATCCTAATCTTTATTCAGAATCTGTAATTTATTTATTTATTTATTATTATTTTTTATAAATCCTGATATGAATCTAGTCTGCTTCGGCTAAAGACAGCACTGAATGATTTCCACCCAAGATACTGGGTCGTGCTCCACAACAACAACACCAGCCTGTTAGATGTTACTAACGAAAAGAAAAAATATGATAACAAAACGGAAATTTAGGACTCAATATAAGAAGGCTAGACAAAGTCTATTGTTGTATTATTGTTGTTCTTCTACTTCATACTCACTTATCATCAGCGCCCCCATGTAACTGTGGTGACCATTGGAAGTGCAGGCCAAGGAGACGTCAAAAGCGGAGCCTAACAACAGCTCAGTCAGTCTGTCCACTAGAGAATGAAACAAACAAACAAACAAACAAGAAATTCCTTGAATCATATTTACAGTATATACTGTATTTAAATATACTATTAAGTACAGAGTCTTAAATCATTATTTAAAGATTGCCAAAAACTCAGCAATACGGACATCTAGAGGAAGTTCATTCCACCACCCAGGTGCCAGAACAGAGCAGTGCTGGAGGATGGTGTGTGGTGTGTTTAGAGCTGAGTGGTAAGTGGGTGCTGGGCCATTTTTAGCTTTGTAGGCAAGCATCAGAGGTTTTAAACTGATGCGGGCAGCTACAGGAAAAAAGTGCAGGGAGCGGAGACGTGGGGTGGGAGAACTTGGGAAGGTTGAAAACGAGACGGGCAACCGCAATCTGGATTAGCTGCAGAGGACAAATGGTGGACAGAGGAAGATCTGCCAGGAGTGAGCTGCAGTCGTCCAAGTCTTGAAAGAACAAGCATCTGAGTAGCCTGTGAAGAAAGAAATGTCCGGATTCTTCTGATGTGGTAAAGAAGCAATCAACGTGTGGGGAAAATGACATGATTATCCAGAGTTACCCCAAGATTGCGGGCAGTGGCTGAGGGAGTGATCTGATTGTTGTCCAGGGAGACAATCTGAGATTTATGCTTCAGCTCTTCCATCAGGGTTGCACTGTAACGAGGACTATTGATTGTTGAACCTTTTTTTCCTGACAATGTTCCAATACTGATGCTTGAGAATCTCAGAAAACTGTAAACACTTCTGTCTGTGCTCTTCCCTGAGTTGTTTCGGCACTGGGTACACCCTCAGACCACAAACAACGAATTACAATTGGGGCAACCATTTTTGCTCGCACCGCAGTTACAAATGAACTGATGTTCAGACCCGCACAGCAGTGACTGGAGAGCTGACAAAACAATGCGGCCGACAGAAGTTTTAATATAACCCTTATAACTATGATCAAAATAAACAGATGTAAGGAGTTTTAAAAAATGTGAAATTACTGCTATCACCTCAAAATTTTATTTTCTTCTTTGGTACATGATATAAGGTATGCTATAACAGCTACAAGTATGATCATATTTCATTCACTCACAAACGTCTCTTTTCTCTCACATAAAGTTAATAAAACAACTTGTCATATTGCCTAAGAAAACATTGCAGTTGTCGCTTTATACTTAAGTACTGAAACTGAAGACTTCTTCCAGAAATGCTCAATAAACGTCTTTAATCAGGCCAGAGAATTTAACAGCGCTGTGGTATGAGAATTTAACCAATATTGAGTTCAACTCTGAGTCTTTCTTCATTAACCTTTGACCCTCACCTTCAATGATGGCTTGTGTGAGTAGCTGTTCTCCTCGAGGTGCCTGAGGCGTGTCAGCTCTGAACAGGTTCCTGGAGCTGGGTGGAAGCACAACCTCTTGACCTCCCAAAACCTCAGCCAGATCGGAGAACAGCGTCACGCGCTCTTGCAGCAGTTCCAACACTTCCCTGTCCTTTTGCTGGATATCAGCTGTGGGTGGACATACGATGACTTAAACCTTATACCGGCATTGTGTATTACAGATATTGACATGATATAACATGGCATTTTATTTATACGTGTGTAAAACATATATGGTAGGCTATATTTAATTAAATATTATTGAATTAATAATTTTTTTACATAATCACTCCATCCTTATCTGAAGAGACTAATCTGGAACGTATAATTCATACCTTTGAGTCGTCGCAACAACGCCTTGTCCTCTGTCTCAATTAGTGGGAATTCTTCTCTTGAAGGACATCTGTGATGTAAAGAAAAATGTGTTACTATTAGATGACCACATTAAAAGAAACATCAGTACCCCTACGCATTCATGCAATTATGCCTAAATACAATATTATCCTGTAAATACAAAGTCCTGGGTTTGTTCACATCAAACATCAGCAAAGGGAAAAACAGATTTAGATTCCCGCTCCTCGCTAACAGAAGTAGATTCTGATGTGGATTTCTGCTGTTGTCTCTCATCCGCCTGAAGGTTTGACATGTTGTGCATTCTGAGAGGATTTCTGCTTTCCACGATTATAATGAGTGACTATTTGGGTTACCACAGACTTCTTGTCACCTCAAACCAATGTATATATAGTATACAGGTAGTCCCCTATTTACGAACGTTCGAGTTACGAATTTCCTCTGCTACGAACGAACCACAGTTTTACATCTGGTTCAATCACAGAAGTAACTCACGTTTATTGTACAAAAAAACAGACCCTGCAGTGCACCGGAAACCAATATTTACAATATTTGTAATATTTGTAAATGTTTAAGTGAATGTATAAAATGTCTAAAGTCCGATATATGGTATGTGTGTGTGTGTGTGTGTGTGTGTGTGTGTGTGTGTGTGTGTGTGTGCGGGATAAATGAGTCGGCTTCACCATTTTCAATGTGGAAATGTCGAATGTTCGATGATGGAAAATGTCTGTCCTGTAAAACTGTCCTGATGGTGAATAATCCTAATTTCGGAAAAACAGAGTTCACAGTCCAATATGGTGGAAAACAGCTCTGAGACAAAATGGTCTCCCCGCGATTTAAAGAGCAGAGACAACATTTCACAGAGATTATTGGGCGTGTGTACTTTTTTGGCCACATGATGGAAGTGTGGGGAAAGGGGACAGATTTAGTTAAGTGAATTGGTATGCTTTACATTGTATATTCGTATCAAAGTCGTCACTTTGTCAGACTTAAGAACAAATCAGACTTAGGAACATGCTCCCAGAACAGAATTCGAAAGTCAGGGACTACCTGTGGTCAAATCCTCAAATCAGCCAATTCCGTCTTAACAACGAAAATATTGTCAAGGTCACCGAGTTGCCCATTCTGATGTATAATGTGAACATTACATGAAGCTCTAAAACTGTGTGTGTGTGTGTGTATGTAATGCCACTGGATGATTAACTGATAACTACACAGGTGTCAATGCTCAAGTGAGTGTATTTATTGATTAAAATGACGTAAACTGTTGATAGAACTTTTCCACTGGACAAATCTAGGATCTATGAACATCTGTAGGCCAACTAGGGTGCGTTGGGGCCAATGGTGTTTACCACTGCATTTATTACCATTTTATGACCATGATAGGACCTTTGGTCAACATTCACACGTGCATGCACACACTACGGGAATTTGGGAACGCCACTTAGCCTAATCTGCATGTCTTTTTTGCCCATTATCAAGAATGTAAAAATGTAAATGTTTACATAGACAATATTTCTTTAATCAGATAAAAAAAACAAAAAAACATTCTAATTGGAATTTCCGTCTTAACTGTTTACACAGACGCTGATCTGCTAACATGGCCGTTTACATGCACGAAGCATTTAATCAAACTATTGCCTACTGTAAAGTGTTTAATCTGCTGGAAAATTAACAGATGAAGAACAGATGCTTTTTTAAAAAATATCCTCAAACTGTGAGTTTAGTTTAAGCGCTTTAGTTTATTTCCTTTAGACAAATTTAGACAAATTTATACTGTGATGCACTTTGCACATATGAGTTTGTATGCAAATATTAGACTACATACTGATATTTTATATTTAGTTTGTGGTCAAATTAATTTTTGGACAACATTCTGGAGCTTGGTTCTCACTCCATCGCACTATCCTGGTGCTACCACGGCAACTAGGAATAAACTTAAAACTAATTAAAATCTCTAATGATCATTATAGGACAATTCTATTGACATGAGGTGAACTGGCATGAATGGAGTGTACTAAAACTGTACCAATACATTTTTACTAACAGAAAACAGTTGATGTATTACTTAACAAAATACAAGGAATCACTCATCCTCTGATCCTCTGATGATATTAAATGGTGTTTTATCTGGCATGTGGTTGATGCATGTAGTGACTATAGGGATGAATCGATGCGAATCGAATCCCGATACGATATTATCACGATATCTCATTGCTGATTCGAATGAAATTGCGATTCTATAAGCATCACGATTTTATAAATATCCTAAATTGACATTACTGATTTTGTTACCATTTTCAACCTTTAAAAAAAGTTTTAACGGTTAATTAACTGTAACCCATTCCTTATAACATTAGTTTTCTCACTTAAAAACCGAGCGCAACATTTAAACAAAACTTTAAATACAAGAGTTTAACATTTAACTGAGCATCATTATGCCATAATTATTATTATTTCTAAACAATTTTAGCAAATAACTCGCTGGAATAAAAAATGTCTAAATAGTACAGAGTGTGCCACCTGTAGGATCATAACGAAACAGCAATGTTTTACCCCCTCAAATAACTCGAAACAAAACGGGACAGTGAGCGTGTGGGCTGCGGGCACGCACTGCTTCTAACACACGAGATCTTCAAGTAATTAGTTGCTGCGGTGTTTTGAGACCTGTGTAAGCGTGTGTAATGAGTGGGTTTGAGAAAAAGGCAGACCCAAGGCTTTTAACAGACATGATTTTTGGAAATGTAATAGCCACAAAAATGTGTTTCTATTGCACCAATCGGGAGCTTCTGAGCTCAGTACAGAATCGTTTATATCTGAGGATGAGGCGCCGATCACTGTTCACGGCCAATCAAACTGAAAAGCATCCAGTTCTGGTCACTGGCTGATTGACCGCTTCATCTCTTTTTTTTTTTTTTTGGGTGGGGGGTTCCCAGATTTTCTCCCTAATTTAGTCGTGTCCAATTCCTCCCTGTCACTAGGGGTCTCCCACATTAATTCAATTCAATTCAATTTTATTTGTATAGCGTTTTTAACAATTGTCATTGTTGCAAAGCAGCATTAAGGCTACTATAAATATAGCCTTAACTATAAATTAAGGCTACTACTACCACTCAGTCGGGAGGGCCGAAGACTATCAGGTGTTTCCTCCGAACCACGTGACACCAGCCGGCCGCATCTTTTCGAACTGCTCGCTCATGCACCATTGGGGGCGGAGTAACACACTCAGAGGACAGCGCTATCCGCCCCTTCTGCTTGCGTGAGCTCACAGACGCAGTCTACAGTGTTTGTTTACAAAATGAAAGTTATCTGACTGCAATTATATTTCAGGAGTCAAAGATGTGCATTACATCTAGCTCCACACGCATATCCAGTTTGGGATTTGTTGCACATTGGATTTATTGTGTCTGGTGGAAAATTACATTCAATTAATTGCATTAAAATGATCTGACTGGAGAATGTATTAATGTGTTTAACTTCTGCACCATATTTCACTTTCTGTCTATTAGTTAATTGTGTGTGTGTGTGTGTGCGTGTGTGTGTGCGTGTGTGTCTGTGTGTGTGTGAGACCTGCTGACTGCTTCTTGTATGTGCCGTATCCATGTATTTCGGTCATCTTTCGAGGCTGCGTGCAGCTCGTACATCTCCGGTGGACTGAACTCGCTGCTGATGAGGAACAGCCCTCGCTCCTGATTGGCTATGTCCCTGATCAACAGATTCTGCAGAGAAACTACTGAAGACTTATCCTGTGCAGAAATGAAAAGAGAAGCAACAAAAAACAGGAAGCTACATAAACATTTGTTGAACCAAAAAAAAATAAAATTGGCATCAATCTTCAGTCATTAAGTCAACAACTTTAATTGAAGTTGTTTGGATACATGTGTAAGGAAGTATGTGTGTGTGTGTGTATATATGAGCCAATAAACTGTATGTTGACTCACAAAACTGGCGAATACGTATCTCTGATCTTTCTCCTGCAGGAACACTAGGATATCAGTCATGAGGAGAACTTGAACATCTAAAGGAAACAAACAATAAACACAAACCACATGTTAAAACACATCATACTGTGAACAGTGTTTACAGTAGATGTCCAAACATAAATCCCTAACCTTAAGCTTAATCACAGAGGAAAAAAAAGCCCTTTCAGAGTTTGCCCCTCCTCCAAAAAAAAGAAAAAGGCTACAGAAGTGAGACTAAGAGCAGAACAAGACAAATATTTCTTCACACATTTTACAACATTTGTGAGGACATTTGTCCTTCGTCTCTAAATCCCTCACACGTCATATCTGCTCCCATCTGTCTCCTTTCTCAGAAATCAGACCCCTGTGATAAGTCATATCAAAAGACGCTGTCCTCGAACAGACGCACGGACAGATGCGTTTCTCTCCTTATTAATACCCTTAAGTCTGGAGCTTGGCGTTTTCCAGAGCAGTGTGCCTTCGTGGATGAGCTGTCTGCGCAGGAGCTCGGCGGGTCTGAACATGGCGTCTGAGCGCATTTTGGCCTGAGAGCGCGGGTCCAGTCTGGAGCGGATCTCCTGCAGCCGCTGCGTTCGCTCCAGCTCCAGCACCTGCTGCTCCACGCCGCTTAGCAGATCTCGCAGGAATGCTAGAGCCTGTTTCAGCCCCGTCTCCTCCTCTGGATTGTCTACATGAAATATTACATTCACACAAAATGTTCATGTTAAGATGATTTTAGTCTCTTTAGCCTGTCTACTTACATTTTTGATTATATGATATGATTTAATGATGTAATGAATGATCATAATCTACCTTGTTCATATTCGTCACACCCATGACGGTATTTGTGCCCATGTATTTAGTCCCCAACTTACAAACGTTCAAGTTACATACAGTATTTAAAAATTTCCCTTTTTCCAATATTTTCATAAATCACAAATTATACAATATTTTCAGTGTGTAAGTGAATGTATAAAATGTGTAATTTCAGCAAGGGGAAAGGGGACAGAGATTCAGTCAAGTGGATTAGTATGCTTTATGTTGTATATTCGTGTCAAAGGTGTATAAGACTCACTTTGTCAGACTTAAAAACAGATCAGACTTACGAACATGGTCCCGGAACGAACTATCTGTATTGCACTGCTTCATCTGCACCATACATAATTTATGCTTATCACTGCAATACTCTATATTCCACCCATATTTATTCTGTATATACTGTAATATACAGACACTCGTACAAGTACAGATGTATACAGTATCATGTTATCTTTCTGACATGTCTTATCCAATTCACAATGTTTGCACAATTATACTACACTATTTATTTAACTTCTGGTTAGACTAACTTCATTTCACTGGCTCTGTACAATTAAATTACAGAATGAAAATAGAATCTCTTCTAATCTAATGTATGTAACACTGGTTGAAAGAATATTACCCCTAATGGAGATTAAATACAGTGTTTTTTTCTCTGTGCAATCACTAGACATGATTGTAATTTACTGGTGGTGTGAATTTACAATCGGCAATTAAAATTATCTTCATTAATATTAACTAACTGATTCAGTTATAAATCATGATTCTTTCGTGATTTTTTTTAAGGTTGATTGACCGGTGATGGGCTGATCAGCCTCAGATATAAACTATTCTGTACTAAGCTCAGAAGATTCGTAATTCAGAAGGTGTTAGCCCATCCACAGCAAAATTTCAGATCATGTCTAAGCTCTTTGTGCACTATGCTATACTCAAGAAAACCTTTTAGCGCACCGCTTTCCCAATCCGTATCAGACCCACTAAGCAGGTGAAAATTCACTAAGTTGTCTTTTTTAGACATTCTCTGCTTTGTGTCCTTTTTAATTTTTTTTACTGGCCAAGAGTTTAAACAAGCCAGTTCGATTTTTCTGTATTATGACATCACATAGGAAAATCTCCTCACCTGGCTTGTTTACAAAAAAAAAAAAAGCATTATCTCAAGCATTAACACACTCACACACTTTGGGGAGATATGAGGCCTGTGGTAAACAACAGTAAAATATGGGACCTTTAATTTACTGTATATATGTGTGTGTGTGTATAAATTTGACACGTTAAGTATGACACGCTTTATTAAAAAAAAAAAAGTGCTCCGGAACGTTCGCTGTGTGCCCGTTGCGTGTGATGTGTCCTGGTCGCACTGTTACCATGACGACGGCTCACCCTTGGTATTGTCGAGGATACGCTGCACCAGTACAGGATACTTAGTGATGCGTTGGGTGACCAGCAAAATGCACTCTTGGAAACCGTGACGACGCAACAGAGGACCTCTATTCACCCTCTGAAAATGTGAGAGAGAGAAAGAGACAGAGAATATGAAGTAAACCTTCAATTATATTGTTATAAGCATGTTATCTCAATGACTGTGACTGTGAATGTAAATCCAGTAAATATTATTATTCCACATTACAATCGTTGTCCTTTTATCACCTCCTAGCTAGCAACAAGCAACAGCGAGTTACATACGCCTACCTACTGGCTAAATTTAACTATGCAACAACGCAGCCTTGCAACATTGTACAGTACGTGCAAGATCACGTCCACACCGTCACGGGACGAAGGAACAGGATCTCAATGCACTGCAATACCGTGCTGCAAAACCTCACAGTGGTCTGATAAACATCCCCATTTCTAATCAAACACTGTACTGTTTTTTTCTATGGATTAAAATCACCTAATGAGTCAAAATGCTTTCTTCTTCTTTCTTTTTTTAAAGAGAATACCTGAAAAAACTGATGAGTCATGCTACTATGCCAACACACGGGAAACAAGGCTATTAGCACATATTACACCCACCCGCATCCAGCTGTACATCAATGTCCTCCCACTGCAGCAACACACACACACACACACACACGCACTGCGTGTCTTTTGTTTGACTAATATTACTAAGTTGTATAAACACACTAACACTAACATGCACCTCATTCATCTCATCACATAAGGCCTTTCTCTCGCTCTCGCTCCTCGATCCTGCTCCTGAACTCATCCCTCTATCCGTCTATTTCTCACACACTGACGTCAGTTCTGTTTGTTCGCTCTGTTTGCACACAGTTTAGAAGCTGTGCTCGATTTCAAAACACAATTCTACGACCTGTGTGACCTGAACATGATATGCCGTAATTGAGGATGTATCTGTAATAAAAAACAAACTATCATAAATCTTAAATTATTAAAGAGGAACCACAATAAAAAAAATCAGGCAATACAAGCATCCAGTCTTAACTATGGAAAATGCTTGTGGTTACCTGATCTGCATCTTCTACCTGACCGAGGATGGGGATCAGGTAGGATTGAAGCTGCCTGATCTGTGCCATGTGATCAAATGTGTAATGTACATTCTTGGTATTTTAGTTGTCTAGCATCGTAGATTGGCCGTCGAATTAAATATGAGATCAAATTGCAGAATTTCGGCTTTAATTATTTGAAGGTATTTACATCCAAAGGAGTTGAACAGTGCATATTGGTAAATAAGCGCACTTTTTAGGTGTTATTTTCCAGTCGCCCAATCAAAAACACCAATCAGGAAACGGACATTTTCGTGCCAAGATCAACAATCAAGAAGGACAACTATAAGATGTTAACCTTTTATAAAAGCTCAAAAACAGAAACAGCAGGTCAGATTTTATCGATACCAACTAAAAGAAAAGAGCACGCATTTCCCAAACAACATTCTCTGGATAGATGAAATGAGCAGCAACTTGTACCGGTATGACGGAAACAGAAAAGTATGTAGAAGGGAAGGAACTGCTTATGATCTCAAGCATAATACCTCATCTTCTGGCGTGGGAGTGGACGACTACAATGAAACTGGTTCCTGTGTATTTATTGATGATGAGATTGCTGACTAAAGCATAGCAAGATGAATTCTGATGAAATCTGCCAAATGCTTCAAAACACGAATGTGCAACGCTTCATACTGTAATCAATGATGGCCCGAAGTAGAGATTAAAAGCTAAATAAGTACAGTATGCCAGTTGTTGGGGTTTGGTGGTTGAGGATCTGTGTAGCTGATCAGATGGTTTGGTTTTCAAGCCCCATCACCATCGGGTATGCCCTTTAAACTTATGCCAGGGATCTTTAACCTCACTCCTGAAGGCCCAGGCTTCAACACAGTTTAATGATTATTCTGATCAAACACAGCTGATTAAACTAATCTCTTAATAAAACGAATCGAAGTTAAGTGGCTGTGTTTAGTCGTTGGTGAATTACAAACTGTGCTGGAGACTGGCCCAGGTCTGGAGTTAAAAATCCCTCAATTATTCCCTATGGAGAGCATCCTCAGTGCCAGAACCAAGCCTGGAGAAACAGGTGAGTTGTGGCAGGAAAGGGATCTGGGATGAAATAGTCTGATGCAGAGGCCCAGAGAAAGAGAAAAAGCCCAAGAAAAAAAAGTATGTTGGTTATTGAAGCCAAAATTAATTATGAAACCACCTCAAGAACAAGTAGGAACTGAAGGCAGTTGCAGTAAAGATCTGGTGGAGCATCATAAGGGAATACTGCCCAGCATATGGTGATGCTATGGGTTCCAGACTTTAGACAAATAGGAATAGTTTCAATCCCCTTAACTTAAATATAGGCATAATGTACAGGCCTTGGTGCTTTGGTCTTTTCATCTTGTCTACTTTCCTCAGCCAATTCCCAAAACCTACCTACTGGGAATCCCCTAGAGCCAATCCCAAGGAAGGGATGCACCAAGAAAAGCAACTGGCACCAAACCTGTGTCAAAGCAAAAGACCAGACAGGATGGCGATCCCTTAGCAAAAAACAAGTGAAAAATAACAGCAACAACTGTATGCATGGTATCATGTCTAGCAACGCATCCACTTGTTAATCCTTTGCGAAGGTTGCCAGACAACCTGCCTTCATTCCTTCCAAGACCGACATTTCTAACAAATTCAATTCTTGATCAGAGGACAATTTACTGTATAAAAGTTAAATAAACAGTAATTTCTAAACCAAATCCATGCTGGAATGAATGGATGTTGCTAAGCAGCACGATGAATAACTCAAAAATGCCTGACCTTAACAAGTCATTTTCTTGAGGTTAAAAAAACAAAACTGAAAAACTGACTGTCACCCTTCGTCCAGATGGCTGCAAGAAATTTTGGCACCCCTCTTACACCGTACTATAACCGTAGCCCCTGGAACTAAGATGTTTTTCTTACATTTACCTTTCTTCATCCAAATAAATGAACAAGTTTTCTTTCAAATGCATGATTTCCAAAGGAAAGAAGAGCTTGATGAAGAAAATAGTCTTTATTCTGGATTGTACAGGAAAGGATTTGAATAACAATTCCATATAAAGGCATTGTTGGCTCTTGCTTTTAAAAGGTCATTAATAAGGTCGATGTTACTTTGGAATGGAACTCACTGGAGGTGCTTCATGCCAACATAGCTGCTGGCAAGACTCACACTGTTAATAACGCTGCTAAATACAGTAGTTCCTGATCTGCGGTTATATTAATCTTGGGTTTATTTATGCAGTTTAATGGAACTGTTTTCCATAACTATACATGCTACTGTTCAGCACTGAACACCTTCTCTGCATCACCAGAGGCAGACTGAGAGTTCTGAAAAGTCTGGACGATGTGAACACTTCTTGCTTAATGTCTTTGGTCTATTTCAATCTCGTATTTTTGCATCCTTTGTAATGGTCTAATAATTTCACTGTTATAACAAATGACATCTAATGACCACGATACTTTGTAAGATCTGTGTTGATGCTCTCTCTCTCACACACACACAAAGTGAATGCAAAAAAAAAGATGACTCATGCTGAGGTTTATAGAATTATGTATAAAATGGTATTAAAAAAAAAAAAAAGCTCATCCGTTGCTCATTAACGAAAGTAAAAATTCACCGCTTTCGCATCGGCCTTACCCGTATGAAGTACTGCAGTCTCTTGTCCCTTGCCAGCAGCTCTTTATACAGTTTAACAGCTTTCAAGTGACTGCTGCAGAATTCAGCATAGGTCTTCTTCATCTCATCAGCACACTGACCTGAAAACTGAAACCCACATTGAAGGACACAAAGGAGTTGAGAATATTAGCATTGTTTTCTCTGGGAAAAGAAAAAGGAAAAAAAAAAGAAAAAGCATTCAATCCTCCCACGCAGAGCATTTTGCACAGGGCATGTCACGATGACTCTCGTTTAAAAGAACTAATTTCTCATAACAGGATACGCGATTTGGTTTTGCTCAGCTAATGGTTTAACTCTTGAGCTATGGAAAGAAATGAAATGGTACATGGTATTGCTTGCATGCTTGCTTGTTTTTCGTTACTAAATAATCCATACACACTATGCAATAAACATTTTCACCAACATATCCAAAAAAGCAAATGATGTCAAGTGTTATTTAATACCAGCGACTTCCAAACACATAAGTAAACCTCAGAGTAAAAGCTGGCACACGCCTCCTCCGAGACACCTGAAGCCTTTTCAAACTGCTGCTCTCCGAGAAAAGTGCTATCTGCCCTCTTTCGCATACATGAGCTCAGAGATTCCAGTAGCAATGCCGTCCCATTTTCTATTCCAGCCATTGGCTATTGTATCATCGAGATTTAGACTTTTAAGGCACACCACCAGATATTTTTAAGCTACGTATATTTTAACAGCTGCATTACCTGCTGCAGGAGGACGTCGCTGATGCGGCTGATGGTGAAGTTGTGTGTGCTGTCGGGCTGCAGGCAGTGCTGCCGACGGTGCAGCAGCTGTGTCATGAAGCGTGTATGTATCACGAGTAGTTTCTCCAGACATGGGAAGAGGGCGTGAACGATGCCCGGCTCCAGCTGCACCTCGTCCAGCATGCCTCGGCGGAAAACCCCGTCCATGATGCGCAGCGTGCGCACGTGATGCAGCTCTGTCTGGATCAGCTCTATATATATCGAGAAATGGAAAAGGGGGGGGTTAACTCTTAGATGTTAGATCCTAAGCTGTGCATGATAAAGTACAGCTTCGTTAATTAGATATTATGCCCTGGGGTTACTTAATAAACGTTTCAGCAGTGGTGTTGAGCCTGTCAAAATACAGTGAAGAAGCTTATCAAGCAAAACTAGACACTTTGTGTGAGCACAAGCTACAGATGATAAAAATATATATTAGTGCTGAGTCATCTTATTATCCGCGCCATTATCACGTCAAACAGCGATTATGAAAAGCCATTAGGGTCAAACATCGCCATATGATTAATTTGCATAAAAATAGTAATGTGTTAAAATATTGCCACATTGTTTCATCCAATTCTTAATCCATAGGGCTTAATATAATGTTGGCCCACAACTTCAACTCCGCTGTGAAGCCTTTCCACAAGGTTGAGGAGTGTGTTTTGGGGAATTTTTGACTATTCTTCCAGAAGTGCATTTGTGAGGTCAGACCCTGATATTGGACGAGAGGGTCTGGGGTTCGCAGTCTCCGCTCTAATTCATCCCAAAGGTGTTCTATAGGGTTGAGGTCAGGACAAGTCAAGTTCTTCCACACCAAACTCACTCATCCATTTAGCTCTTTATGGATCTTGCTTTGTGCAGTGGTGGAACAAAGTTGGGAGCATAAAATTGTTCAAAATGTCTTGGTAAGGCATCTGGTATGAAATAGTCTGATGCCGAGGCCCAGAGAAAGGGAAAAAGCCCAAGAAAAAAAAAAAGTATGTCGGTTTCTGAAGCCAAAATTAATTATGAAACCACCTCAAGAACAAGTAGGAACTGAAGACAGTTGTAGAGAAGATCTGGTGGAGCATCATAAGGGAATACCGCCCAGCGTATGGTGATGCTATGGGTTTCAGAATTTAGACAATGCAAATAGTTTGAATAGTTTCAATACCCTTAACTTAAATATAGGCGTGGTGTAAAGGACTTGGTGCTTTTGTCTTTTCATCTTGTCTACTTTCCTCAGCCAATTCCCAAAACCTACCCACTGGGATTGCTGGGAATCCCCTAGAGCAAATCCTAAGGAAGGGATGCACCAAGAAAAGCAACTGGCACCAAACCTGTGCCAAAGCAAAAAACCAGACAGGATGGCGATCCCTTAACAAAAGACAAGTGAAAAAATAACAGCAACAACTGTATGCTTGATATGCTGAAGCATTAGGAGTTCCTTTCACTGGTATTAAGGGGCCGAGCCCAACTGCTGAAAAACAACCCGACATCATGATTCTCCCTCCACCAAACTTAGTCAGACAAGGACCGTTCTCCTGCCAACCGGCAAACCAAGACATCCATCGGATTTCCAGACTGAAAAGCGTGATGCGTCACTGCAGAGACCACTGAATCCGATGCTTTGCATTGCACTTGGCGATGTAAGGCTTGGATTCGGCTGCTCGGCCATGGAAACCCATTCCATGAAGCTCTCTATGCACTGTTCTTGAGCTAATCTGAAAGCGACATGAAGTTTGATGGTCTGTAGCCATTGACTCTGCAGAAACTTGGAGACCTCTATGAGTCTTAGCATCCGCTGACCCGGCTTTGTGATTGTACGTGCCCTACCCAGTCACTTCCACTTTGTTATAATACCACTAACAGTTGACTGTGGAACATTTAGTAGCGAGGAAGTTTCACGACTGGATCATGGAAGTGATAAGAACACCTGGATTCAATGATTTGGATAGGTGAGTGAATACTTTCGGCAATAATAATGTATATATACAGTATTGCAAATAAACAGTAAAATACTGATCATCTCTCTCTTTTTTTCCTCTCTCTCTCTCACCATAGATGACATCCTGCCTCTTGATGATATCTTTGCGGTGAGTCTGCAGGTAGGCGGAGTCGACCACCATGCTCCAAGAGTCCGCCTCAAAGTCCCGCCCCTCGATCTCTAGCTCCTCCAGCACTGAAGCATAATAAACTTCTCCTACAGAAAGAGAGATAAATAGGAATCAAATCTGACCCGATCGAATAAAACGGGGCAATGTGTGTGTGTGTGTGTGTGTGTGTGTGTGTGTACCTTCGTCATTGAGCGATTCCATAGACATGGTTCTGCTCCGGAAGTTTAGCGAGTCTGTGGATTGGGACAAGATCCTGCGCAGCCCCAAGGGAGAGTCATCACTCAGTGTCCTACACATGCCGAATGCATGCACACAGGCACAGTTGTACGCACACACACACACACACACACGCACACACATGCGCCCCGCATAGGCATGACCAAACAACCGACGACAAAAAAATAAAAAAATAAAATGAGTTGCAGGCACAAAGAAACCAATGCTAAAAATAATAATAATGAAAAGAAACAAAAAAAAAGCATACAACAATATAAAAGTTTCAAAAATGTGACACACACAAACAATAACTTTATAATATTCTTAATAAATTAAGAATATGACCGGAACTGGAACTTGCAGTTGGGGACACATGTTGCATTCAAAATAAAAAGGGAGTGACGCAACCATGTGGGTTTGATATTAAACAACACACAAATGAATATTATGAAATTTACAGTACGGCACAATGACCTCATCGTGAATAAGGATGGGTGGGTTGACTCACCCGGCGATGTTATTAGTGGATACGCTTTTGGAGAGCAGCAGGGAAGAGCGTCCGCGCCGGGAACCGAGCAGTGACTGACGCAGACTGTCGGACGGATAGATGGCCGAACTCGGGCGCTCCTTCAAATGCGCTAATAAAGGGATAAGAATAAATCAGTCAGCGCAACTACACGACCCCATTATGTTACGGACATGACAAATCAACACCAACATCCACACCACAGCACAGCGCAGCACCGCACAGCGCAGCACAGCACACCTTGACTTATTGCCTAGACAGTAGTATGTCCTCAGGGGGAATTATATTAGCTATTATACTGCTATGGGACACTTTTTACCACTGATCCTGTCCTTCTCTTTACCCCTAATAATAATATGCTGAGGTGAGTACACATTGCTATGTTTAACTTCTTTTGTTCTGTCCACCTGTCCAGTTAGCAATGCAATATCTTTTGTATTTATTGTCCTGGGTAATTATTGCACTCATCTCACGCTCATGTCATACTGTATTTGCACTTTATGTGGTCCTCTGTATGGAGCTATTTTATTGTATCCTCCTGGAAAAACACCATTCTGCTCAGGTTTTATAGTAGAATGACAATTAAATCCAGACGAAGGTGGAAAACGGTTGACAGCAGTAAAAAAAATAGCAGGGAATCGTATCTAATATTGTTAACAGACCGATGCAGACGAGCCAAAGCAGCCCGCCAAATGTCTGGGAAGAATTTCGATCAGGAAACGACAGAAGGTACAGTATAAAGAAATGAAGAATTATCAGATTATCAAGGTTCCTATCAAAGAGTATTTATGTTATTACTATTTGTAGGTCTTTCATTTTCAGATCAGGATTTTGATATTCTGTTTATTCTGAAAACCGCAAGCTTTCTGGATCATGGTCGCGACACTAAAGTATTACAGCAGACCGAAGTGAAAATGACTAGAGCATTCTGTAGTGATGGAGTGTGTTAAAATAAATAAATAAATAATAAAAAAAACCTGGCTGTAGCTCTGTGCATGGCCCAGAGGAGCATCTCGAACAGATGAGCTGTTGTGATTTAACCAGTCGTTTCGTTTATGTAAATTATTTAGCTGAGGAAAGCGACTCATCTGATTCATACGTAGCTAGAGAGCTTCACTGGAGTTTTGTAGATTTAAAAAAAAAAAAATCCTTTAAAAATGTGTGTGTCAAAAGGTAATGTTTAGCACAAATCCTTAACCGCTAAGCTTTACTCATGCCTCCATCCCGACATATTAATTGCTTATCCTGACCTTCATATGGAAGAACGTTTCTGAAAATCTGAAATGTTGAATCTGGAAATGACACATGAGGTGGAATTTCCCTTAAGATTAAAAAACAAACAAACACTGAGCTAAAGTCTACATCCACACAGATGTGCTACAACCAGCATGAGAACACCTTTACTCTCTTTACCTGAAAACACCAGCATCTGTTTATGCCGAAATGTTTGCACTCACTCTTATTCCGCAGCGTCACCGTTCCGCTGTAGGACGAGCTGTTCCTCATCAGCGCCAGCTTCTGCTGCTGCACAAACATGACACATACTTTATTAAAGAGCCGACTAGAAAAATAAATAAATAAATAAATCAGTAATCAATATTTAACAGTATAACAGAATCATAAAGTCGACTATAAAATCAGTGCTGTTACAAGATAAAAGTAAAAAAATAAAATGGTGCTTGGGTGTAATCATAGTAATATTCACATTTTTACTCAACAGAATTCTGATGACTTTATTAGCAATTCTATCTTACAGCAATCGGCCGAAAGTTATGATTCATTCACACATACATAATACCACCAGGGACACCACCTTCATGCGACCGTGTTAGACGGCTCCTTCTCTTACCCGCTGTTTCATCTTGACACAGTTGGGCAGGGAGTCTCTGCAGCGGTTGTGGATGGTGACATTGCAGGCTAGAAAACAGACAGGAAGCATTACTTCATTCGTTAGCCCTTTGCCGCTGTCTCAACGCACAGAAACTGCTTCTTCAGCATCTTTACACCTCTATGGAACATTGTCTGTTTCCTTCTCATGGAGCCGGCAAACGACAGTTCACAAAGAAAAAACAAACCCTCTAAAGGAATCATTCTAAACCATGATTATTGAACGATTAGATAAGATAAACTGTGGAAACACGGTACCAGTCTTATGCCTCTCCCTGTCTCTCTCTTTCTCTTGGCCACTATCCATGGGATGTGCTGAAACCTGGGATTCAGTTCTGCTTTTCTGGACCTTTCTCTCGTAATGGCTTCTCCAGTGTGCAGTGTTTGCACGGCCTATTGTTTGAGAGCAGTTCCACTTCCTGTTTTGAGGCTGTCTGGGAAGTAATGAGTCTCAGGCCCTGTTGGGCTTTCCCCAACACCCCCCTTGTTTTCCCCCCAACATTTTGCATTTTACTTACTGTAAGTGTTAGGTGATAACCTGATATGCACTCCATGACCATGAATTACAAACCTCCTTGCTGCTGTGTACTGCTTTGTTTTCATCATATTAATGGCATTATTGTATATTTTACTGTCTTTTTTTTACAGTGTCATAACTGTGTTGAAATAAACGTGAACTGGCCCGAAGTTTAGCACCACAGCACATCAATCTTCTCTATAGAAATTCTGTAAAAGAAACATCACGAGGGTCTTTTTTTTTCTTATCTGATAGTTAAACACGTTAATAACCAACATATAAATTATTAGTAATTGATGATAATGAATCTCTGTCCTCACTCCAAAACAAGGCAGCTACAAAAAGCTACAATGTCCCGTACTGCTCACTGCCTGAACTGCAAGTGCGCCCTGTTGTGGTGTATAAGTCTAGAGAGGTTTGAGCTACGGAGAAATATCATGCAAAACATTGTTGATATTTTTAAACCAACAAAGTTTTGCGTGATATTTCTCCGTAGCTCCTCTCTATAATTGCTTTAACCAATTAAAAATTAATCGCTAACATCCCCAGTCTGGATGTTTTTTTTATTTTTTTTTTTTATCATCTGTTCTGTGTTCCCGGGAGATTAGAAGTTTAGATTAGAAGTTTCTGAAATATTCTTTCTTTCTAGCTTATCTGGTACGAATAACAACCACGCCTAGTATCGTCCACGAGATTATATTTCCCCTTTCTGATGTTCAAAATATAAGTGACCTGTGTGAATTTATTGCCACATGTCAGATTGTGAGTCAGTAATTGTAAAGTTGTTTTTATTAATGGCGGCAATAAGTGCATTTATGAATCATTACAAAGTTTTATAGATTATTTATATCGGGTCTCATTGACCAATCTTGCAGTGATGCTCAGTAAATGTAAATGCAAAAACAAAAGTATTACAAACAGTTTCTCTCCAGGCTTAACTCATAGACTGTTGATCATTTATGGCTGACTGGCGTTTACAAATACACGTCACCTGTAAACGTTCAGGGCCGTTCAGCTGATTTCGCAGTTAAAGCCACAGAGCTGAAAATTCTCTTTCATTTTTGTGAAGCTGCTTTGAGACAATGACCATTGTTAAAAGCGCTATACAGTATAAATAAAATTGAATTGAATTGAATTGAAAATGACAAAATAGTGATAAGAGTCTCAAAGGTACAGTATATCAAAATTAAGCCATCCATTCACTTCCTGTTCATTTATAGCCTACTTTACTACGTATAACATGTTTTCTACAACGTCTCCCAGTTTTTCCAGTGTCTCCTGTGAGTGGTGGCTATGATGGTGTGTGTGTTTAACAAAAGCCTTATTAATGTTAACTTTATAGGTTTTGGGAACAGTATAAAAAGCAGTCATGGGATGAAGAAGTTGGTGAAGAACCATGACGAAATAAAGAACAGGGGTGAACTGAGTGACACCAAAACAGGAAGGGTGTGTGTGCAAATTCAACTGAAGCTGAGAGAAACTTGTTTTTTTTTCTTGCACAGTTGTTTTATTTTCTGTAAATGGTTTAAAATAGCTTCTGCTATATGAATATAAATATAAATGTTTGTGTGTGTGTGTGTGTGTGTGTGTGTGTGTTTGTATATGGATTTTTATGCTGTATGGTGATTTTGATTAGGGTTCCATTTTTAAGGAATGTGTGTGAAGTGTGTGTGTGTGTTGGAAAAAAATAATAAATCATGCATGATCACGTGATAACCATATACACAAGTATATCCCACTTTTCAGCACAGTGTGTATGTGTGTGTTCATATATATATATATATATGGATGTGTGTGGGAGTACTGGGCACATTATCTCTTGTATCTCTCTCTGCCAGAGAAATGTGAAAAGTGTGTGTTAGTCTTCAAATCCTGGCATCATGCACGCCTACATGATTCAAGCAGTGCTCACAGGATGGTTGGTCATCATGAGACGTATTTTTCATCGTATTCAGGAATGTGTGAAATGCCAAAAAAATATTATAATAATAATAATAAAGTCCTCACAATTCTGGTCCTCATAAAGCTGTGTTTCCATGGCTGACTCGATAAGTCCTAAATAAATACAGTACAATTTGCCTGAGCCTGGTTCTACTGTAGTTTCAGATTCCTGTTCTTGACTGGCGGAAGCGTAACCTGATGAGGTCGTCTGCTGTTTTAGCCCGTCCACTTTAGCGGTTAGCATCTTGTGCATTGTGTTCTGCTTTTTTTCTGCTTAGCATGACTGAACATTAGTGATGGGAAGTTTGAATCATTTTAGTGACTCGGTTCTTTGAATCTCGTTCGTCAAAATGACAAGAAATAAAACAAAATGGTCCATTTTCAATAAAAAGACCCCCAACACGTCTACATACACAAATTTTGGCTATAGTTCCAGTAATGAAAATATTACAATGCAGCTAAGGACATATTATAATAAACAGAATGAGTAGCTCACCGCACATATCTTCCAGTCTGAGTCGTTCGTTCTTTTGAATCTATTGCATTGCGTCTATGGGAGTCACGTGACAAAAGAACGAACGACTCGGAGTAGAAGAGTCATTGAGAAAGAATCGCTCAATTCTGTTTCCTGTACATAATCTACGGAGGTTTTGCGCATGCGCACCCAGTAGAAAATGAACGAATCACTCTCCGAGTCTACTCGTTCTTCTGAGTCACGTTAAAGATTCGTTCAAAAAGAACGAATCGTTCATGAATGACACATCACTACTGAACATTACCCTCTATTACATGTCATGTCTCAACTACCAGCTTTCCATTTATAGGCCATTAAGTTCTACGTAAATGTGTGTGTGTGTGTCTGTGTTTGTAAGACTCACTGGGGCAGCTGAGGGCCTCCTTGGCTGTGATGCTCTTGTTGCAGGCGGAGCACAGCGTGGTTCCGCTCACGGTGAGGGAGGTGAAGAGGTGGCCGTTCGTGTAGCGCGCCTCCCTCTCTCGCGCCTCTCTTTCTCTCTCCCGCATCCGCTCCTTCTCCTTATTCTGAAGAAGAAGAAAAAAAACAAGTCAGTACAGCCAGTAGAAAATCGTTAACTAGTAAATCAGTGGCTCTAGGAGTGGTGGAAGCTCCAAGGTATTACGTACTGAGTTACTGATTGAAAAGGTCGGAAATACAAGTACAAGATCCACCTCATTGCGGTTGTTGCACCCATAATCCTAATCTACATGGATATACAGTACGGAGCAAGAATTTAACTCTGCATTAATGTACACTACTGTTCAAAAGTCTGGGGTCACTTGCAAACTTTAAATGTTTTTGTTTAGTGATTTATTTTCTACATTCTACAACAATACTGGGGATTTCAAAACTATAAAATAACACATATGG
>JAQMYG010000021.1:12728125-12766756 GCA_030014215.1 Clariallabes teugelsi | reverse complement strand
CATACAAATCTTTATGAACAGCAAGTCCAGTCTTAGTGCATAGTCGTTCCAAACGACGACCCTTGACCTTAAGATGGATTGTTTGAAGAGGACTACTAGGAGTTAATTTAGATATCAAAAGAATGGAAAGTAGCGGGATTGTGTGGACGTCGAATCCCGAGGAACCCAGAAGCAAAACTGGTCAAGGCATGGCATAGTTTGTCTTCCTTGCCAATCAGAGTGACAAGTCCATCATGGGTATCTATGAGCTCATGCATGTGGAAGAAGAAGATACTGTTTTTCTGTGACTGAATTTTTCTGTGCAAATAGTAAGAATTAATCAAATTATGGGACAAAAAGGCTGACAGGATATTACTTTATCTGTTGGCTATTCTGACTAGTTAGTTAAGTTACACAGACTACTGTACCAACGGCTAGCTTTAACAGCCATTGGTCTGGCAAACAGAGCATCACATAATGTTTCAACACAAACATACAACAACAAATAAATACAATGCAGTTGGTATAACAACATAAAATACCTTTAGAAAAAAAATGCATCTCATAATTTGTATTTTATTTTCTGAGGCTGCAGTTTAGTAAGCGTAGTCTTCGATCCTTGACTGTCATGATTTCCTGGACCATATTTTGTTCTTAAACATTAACCTTTTCATTCTTCCTTTGGAATCCCCCACACTTTGCCCGCCTTCCTGATCACATTGAAGCAGCTCAGAGGAGAAAAGTATTATGTGCAATTTGCAAATTGAGAATAGCACGTAGGCGTCCAGCAACCTTAAGTGAACTTTGTTTAAACCAACCAAAATGAAATGCATCATGTATAGGGTAGGAGGATAAAGCAGTATAGTGTTTATGGGTAAAAATCTGTTTAACTCTGTTTAGTGCGTTTAATGCTAGAAAAGTGGTTGATTTGAAGTTACAGCTAATGTAAATATGAACTTATGTAAAATGGCATCATATAAACCTAACCTATAACTTATAACCAACCATCTCACTTCATGGATATTTAAACGAAGGGGTGGCCTGTGCCACCCTAGTGTGCCTCATGGCCACCCCAGTAAGACACCCTATATTATTATATTCCAGTCAGCCATAACCGACAGTTGGAGTGAGCAATATTGGCCACCAACTATATAGCTATAAACTGGTGACAGAGGGGACAAAGGGACAAAGGCAGACCCGTTCGGTCCAATCCCACAGAAAAGCCAATGCAGCACAAATCGCTGAAAAAAGACACCCATTACACCACAGCCTGTCACACACAGAGCCCAGCAGGCAAAGAGATCGAAGCCGCCGACCCGACCACCAATTTTCCCAGATCCAAATCTGATCGAGCACCCAGAGGATGTGCCGGTCAATCGACTATGATCTAAGGAGACCCCACCCTGCCACCCACAGCACCCAAAGAATCCATTGCCAACACCTTCGTGGCAAAAACCAGAGAAACACCCAGCCTCCCTGCAGAGCCACACTCTGAGACGCCAGAAGAAATTGTCAATTGTTTTAAGACTTTGCCCATCTTCTTCCCAAATCAACTAAAAAATCTGGGTATATACAGAACAGTGTAGTGCAAAGTGTTATCCATCTATTTTTCAGATACCCAAGCTTACAGATGCCTACAGTTAGCTAGGGCCACTGTTATTAACAGGAGAGCAAGTACAGCATGGAAAGTTCAGGATGTTTCTATTGTGATATCTTGAGAAGCATGAGTGTACACTCCACAAGGACTGCAGCACTTTACTGACTAAAAGCAAAGTCTTACAGAAGATAAGACTATGAAGATAAAATCACTCAGACTCAGAATGGATGGTATGGCCGCATTGTCATGACGTCTTTCACCCGTGTTAAACTCCCCTAATATAAACAAATGATACCTCAGGCTTTAGATCTAGGAACATAACTACTGCTGCACTTAATTACCGTGGTTGGGAATGGAAGAGATTAACCAGAATAACGTACTCGTTGTACAGAGTTGAGAAAAAGGGAGAAGTGGAGAGGACAAATGGAAAAAAGTTTATTTTTGGAAGGTAGGTTGCTTTTTTTCCTGCCTTGACCATATGCCAACAGTGAGCTCAGACCTTGGGTTTATTGGGAGAGTCTAAGAACTTTGAAGTGGGTGGATGCTTCTGGATTTAGTATGGCACACATGCATGCAAAAGGCCTACCAAATAGAGTAAATACAAAGGAAGTTTTCAGCTCACTGGTGTCAACATATAATATCGATAATATATTTTTAGTAAAACTGTTAAAATTTGTCCAAACTATACTTACTTCACCACAGAAGTAAAAAATAATGTATTGGCTTAAAGGAAAACAACAAAAACTTGGTGCAATTGGAGTGTATGAGTTTCCAGGTTTCCACTAATACTCAGTGTAAGAAATGTCCGAACAGCTCTGAAAGTAATAGCTACAGTATATGTTCTACTATGCGTCAGCATTAACAGTCTTACAGATGCTGACTGTAAAGTGATGCCGATGCTGACACAACAACCTGGCTGGCAGTGTCAAATCCAAACCTGACCAAAGCTTACTGAAGATTGAAAGACATAGTGAAAATGCAATTCAACTGATTCACGTTTAAGGTCTATGGAAGACATAGAAGCAAACAATGCTGGGATGAGCCACCAGAGAAGCCCATGTCCTTCATAAAAGATCCCCTTAGAACCCCATCTTCCGACTTGTTCCATGATTCAGGAGCAATGAGTATGCTATGTTTACAACTGTGTGTGGGAGATTTTTCCAAGCTGATAATAAGTGGCAATCAGACAGTTTCAAGATGGAGACAGCTCAAGTGTTGAATGATGTACACCTGACACCACCAAGTGTGCTCTATTCCACTGTGCCAGTCATGAAGATATTCACTGTCATGATGTACTACTTTATCTGAAAGGAAAGTTAACAACACCCAGGCTTCCTGGAATGCACTGCAGCTTGTATTTCATTCACGGGTCAATTACACAAGCAGATTGCTGATACCAGGTTCTACGACTGTATCCAAGACCACCCACATAACGACTTGGTATCTGGGATGTTGACAAGACCAGTCTTAAGAGGTGAAGGCCAAGTCAAGCTCAAGAGTCATGCCTAAAAAAAAGCAAGTACGATTAACTGTCTAGTCCATGTCAATCCAGAAAACTACTTAAGACATGAGTCTTAACCAGAGTGATAGTCTCCATCTAATGAGGCAGAACATCCAGATATTTGTACCTGTATAGAATTCATTTGTGAAAAGAATTGCAATAATGTTATGATGACTGCTCCTCGCCATACTTTTTTATCTACAACCAGTCTGAATACACTGTTTAAGAGGGAGTGCTGTACTATGAAGTTTCTCTTCATAATAATTGGAACTCCTAATAGCTAAACTGGAACTTCAACTCAACCTCAGGCAGGCCTCCTCTTTGGAGAATGAACCCAAATTCAATATATGTGGACATTTAGTGTAGGTCCATATGATTAAGGCATGAACACCACTAGACCTCTGAAGGTGTGCTGTGTTACTGTATCTGGCACTGAGGTGTTAGCAGCAGATCCTTTAAGTACCGTAAGCTGCAAAGTGGGGCATTTATGGATCAGACTTGCTAGTCCAGCACATCCCTCACATGCTCAATCAAATTGAGATCTGGGGAATTCGGAGGTTAAGTCAATATCTTGAACTCTTTCTCATGTTCTTCAAACAATTCATAAATGATTTGCAGTGCTGCAGGATGCTAAAAGGGGCCAGTGCCATCAGGAAATTCTTGTTCTGCAACAATTCTGAGTAAGTGTTATTTGCCAAAGTAACATCCACATGACCGCCAGGACCCAGAGTTTTTCAGCAAATCACTGCCCAAATCGTCTTTGCGGGATGCCTTCTTCCCATTGTGCCTCCTGGGAAGCACTCAGGCGCTCAGGAAAGTAAGGCACCCGCACCCAGCCTTCCACATGATATAAAAGAAAACATGAACCATCAAACCAGGCAACCTTTATCCATTGTTCCATGATCCAATTCTGAAATTTACTTACCCATTGTATAAGCTTTCAGCAGTGGACAGGGGTCAGCATAGGCACTAAGACCAGTTTGTGGCTACTCAGAGACACACACAGCAAGCTGTGACGCACTGTGTGTCCTGGCACCTTCCTACCACTGCCAGAAATACTGTAACTTTTTCAGCAAATTGTGCTAAAGTAGCTCTTTTGTGGACACAAACAGGCTAGCTTTGCTTCCTATGCAGATTAATGAACCTTGGGCCTTGGTCTTGCTTGAACCTTGGCCCATGACTCTGTCACCAGTTCACCAGTTGTCCTTCTTCGACTACTTTAGGTAAGTACTAACACCCCAGAAGTCCTGCCGTTTTTGGAGATGCTCTGACCTGAGCTTTTCAGCCATCACAATGTGGCCCTGTTAAAGTCTCTCAGATCCTTATGCTTGCCCATTTTTCCTGCTTTGAGCACATCAACCTCCAGAACTGACTGTATACTTGCTTCCCAAAATATCCCACCCATTTTGACATGTGTCAATATATTGATTAATATTAAAATTATTCGATTCACTGGCTGATCATATTATTCTAACATTTAATAATACATTTTTGTACCTTTAGATCACCTTCAAACGCAGATGATGTTGATTTGCTTAAACTAAGGAGCAGGGGCATTCTTTCTTTCTTTTTTTTGCTGTTAGAGCTGATGGTCACAGTACATGTTGTACACACTATTCTTGTGAGATCTGCAGTGAGGATCGCTCACCCTGTGAACACTACCAGCGATTCAACTTGAGCCACCATTCTCTCTCTCTCTCTCTCTCTCTCTCGCTCTCTCTCCGAACAGGACAGATTGCTCTGTGGGTGGTTTTCCACACAGTGTTTCAGCATTTTCTCTCTTGCTCTGCTCTTGCTGTTTCTTACATTCACAAACACACACACATACAAAATATTAGGTATTATTTAATAGCTATTGCACAATGAATCATTCTTTAGTTACATCATATAGGAAAGACTATTTATTACATAATTAAATCCCCCCAATCAATACAAGAAGTGTGGAGAGAAATTAAAAGCCTGACTTGGGCTGAGAGGTGTGACTGTGCATTCAGAGTGCTCATACTGTAGCAGTCTGACTCATACTGCAGTCTATAGACTGGTGGGATTATTTAGGAATGGCATTTTTGGCTAAAACAATACTGAGTGGATAGACATAATGGACATAAATATTAGTATGCTACAGTATATACTGTAGTATTAAAGAAAATTATATAGGGTGGATTGAATTATGAATACATAAAGTTAATGGATTCGAATGATATTATATTACATAATATTACATCCATCTTTATATACAGATTATGGCTTCTAGACCTGAAAGATGTAAGTGTGACTGCAGTGCAATCATGCTTTGGGCGGTCAAAATTATTGAGTACAGTTCTTTAGTTTACTTTGGTTATGAAAATGGACATTATCCTATATTAACTCTTCTTTCTATGTGCGAGAGAGATTTAGATAAAGACAGGGAATATGAGGAAGAGAGAGAGACTGAGAGCAGAGCGTTGCCGTGGGTTACCACTCCATCAAGGAGCTGCTCTTCAGAGCTATTCCGTAGCAGACAAGAGAAAATGTGTGTGTGAGAGCGAGAGAGAGAGAGAGAGAGAGATGCTTCTGTTTTCTCAGTAACACTCTGTGGTCATAAGAGTACAAGATGGTACAATTCATTATATTAATTTACAAATCAATCCATTCGTCGCTGTTAAAAGTCTTTACATCCCGCGTATAGGCGCGAGGGCCTGGAGTCATACATCCTGCCACAACTGAAAACATTTCCCAGCCTAGACTGCATATATTTGGAATGTTGGGGGGAAACCAGAGTACCCTGAGGAAACCCACCAAGGACACGGAGACGTCATGCATAGAGACAGGAGGCGAGATTCAAACTAACAACTCTGAATTTAAATTACATCTACAGCATTTTGCAGACGCCCTTATCCAGAGCAACTTCTCATTTTACATCTGAGCAATTAAGGGGTAAGGGCCTTGCTTAGTGGCAACTTGATGGTGCTGGGTTTAAACAACAGACCTTCCCGAAGTAGTCCAATGCCTTAACCACTGAGGTACACCCCGCCTAGGGTATTTGAGGCGACAATGCTAACCGGTTTTGCACAGTTTGTCCCCTAATCTCTGTATGAGTTCCAATGGTCCACTCTCCTATGGCAGTTTTTTCTGTACATATCACCGATCTGACAAGTAAGGTGATGTCCCTCCAGGCTTATTTGAGGCTGGCTTACTCCACAAGACCGTATCGCACAACATGTTTGTTTACCTCCCAGCCTTGCAGCTGGTACCAAATTATACAACTTGATGCCAGACGTGTTACCTTGCATCTATAGGCTTGAACAAGACTTGATTTTGCAACCATACGATCTTAAGCGTTCTAACCACTAGGCCACAGAACACCACAACCTGACAGGAAGGCTACAATCATTCAGAGAAACATGGGGTTTAGAAAGCATCTTGGAATACACAACAAAGAAACAGGACAGTAGTCATTCATGTACACTACCGCTCAAAAGTCTGGGATCACTTTTACAGAAATGTTATTGTTTTCCAAGAAAACACACACGAAATTAGTCGGAATAGAAAATATAGCAAAAGAACAAGACATGCTGACACTGTCAGAGTTACAAATAATGATTTTGATGGAAATGATAAATGTCTTCTTCAAACGTTGCCTTCATCAAAAAAACACCTTTTGCAGCAATTATAGCCTGGCAGACATTCTAGCTGTCAACTGTTCAAGATAATCTGATGAGATTTCACCCCTTCCTGAAGTGTCTCCCACAAGATAGATCTGTCTTAATTCTTCCTTGGTACGATACTGTACCAAGCAGCTCCCACAACAGCTCAATATAGTTCAGATCTGGAGACTGTGCTGGCCGCTTCATTACAAACAGAATTACGGCTAACTTCAGGATCTCAAACATTTGAGCATTAGTGTACAGTAAATAGTCTAATGAGACCTGTTAACTTATATTCAGTTGTGGTCCCCAACATCAGCTCATTTATGGGAATGCTGTCCTTCCATGCAGGAGAAGTGAAGGACATTGCATGAAAGACAAACCATTTATAGTATTTTGCTTTATTCTATAGTTCTGGCTAATGTAGTCCTACTTATGAAACTTTTAAAGCTTTTAAAAGTATCAGTTTAAATTATAAATTATTAGTCATTTATACAGGTCTGTATCTGAGTCTACATATTTGGGGTTGTTTACAGTGAAACACTCTGGTCTGGTCTGGTGAATGTTATTTATCCAAAATAATATCAGCCCGTAGATGTTAATGAGCAACAGATCAGTTGTTGTTGTGCATGAGGACAGGAATTTAAGTTAAAAGCATTTTTAACATATAACTCTTCAAGTGAAGGAAAACCACATCTATGATGTTCACCAAGTCATGCCTCTTGCTGGCTGCTGCCACTTAATTGCTCAGAACTAATTAAAGGCATCTGTTTCTAGTTGACTTGAGTATGTATATATAGCTGTCAATGGCATTTGGAAGGTTTTGCAAGGACAGGTTGTTATTGACTGAGAAAGAGAAAAAAAATACTAAAGAGTGTAAAAGAAATGCTGAGAGCCAAATCCATTACAGTTTTAGCAACTCATGTCATGTATAAAAGTGGGAAAGTGGATGCAATGTGTGTTTTTTATTCTGATCCTTTAAATAACACATACAATGCAGAAATTACAGTGAAAAGAGCTGCCGAATAGTAGATTGTAGCATTCACATTTGCCTCTCTTTGCAAGCACCTGAAATAAAACATCAATTGGTGAAATACTATGTTCAGATAAATACTGGCCAAGGTCACTGACTTGATTTACCAAAACAAATAATTCAAGGCCTTCCATTGGATAATTACTGCAGTAATAAATATAGTTCAGCTGGTGACAAATTATTTAACCCTAACAGATGCATTTCTGAAACAACCATGTCAGGAGACAAATCCTGTGGTTGTAGCAAAGATGTTACTCTATTTCATAAGGATCAAATTGGTAAAACTACTGAAACTGGATTAAGAACTGTCTAACACATTTATATTGAAAATTAGAAGTGAACCATCATCTTTAAGAAAGAACTGTGATCGGAAAAGCATCCTGAATCAGCATGATGGGAGATCACTTAAGCACACAGTAGAACTCACAGCTATGTTTAATAGTAAAAGTAAGAGCATTTCCACATGCACAATTCAAAGAGAACTCAAGGGACTGGGCCTAAACAGCTGTGTAGGCTTAAGAAAACCACTGATCAGTGAGGCTAATTGGGAGAAAAAGGCTTAACTATGCTATGGAGAATGAACAGTGGAGCATTGGAAAAAGGTCATGTGGTCAATGTATAAAAGTGAGGTCAGCTCACTACCTAATATACTGAATGAGCAAGTTTTTCCATCAATGGACTTTTTCTTGCCTGATGGCACGGGCACATTCCAAGATGACGATTCCAGGATTCATCATGGTTCACGGGGCATGAGAAATCATTTACACACATGAATTGGCCACCAGAGAGTCCAGACTTTAACTTCATCGAGAAGCTTTGTGATGTGATGGAGAAGACTTTACGCAGTGGTTCATCAATCCAAGATAAGAGAAATTAATTCAACTTTGGTTGGAAATAAATGTAAAAAAAAAAATGCATAAGCTTATCAAAGCAAAAGGCTGTCCGATGAAATATTAGATTGTGAGACTTTTTGTTTGGCCCTGCAGTGTATTTTTATGTAAAATCCATATTGTCATCTTATTAGTCAAAAAACATTCCATGAAAACATGGAACTTTGGAGCTTTCACATGCCTAAGAAAACTTTTTAAAAATGTTTAACTGAGAAGCATAAGTGTAGAATTGTTTATAAGGAGTGCTTGAACTAAATGCAGTGGGTATGATATTCCTTGTACATCATTGTTACAGAAAGTCTTTTGATATGACCATATTGTAGCTCAATCACAGATGCTCTTAAGGATATCAAAGGTGGAATATCTGATAAGTACTATGTGTGAAGTGGATAACTTATTAGGTTCTGGTAGAAAAGGGTATAATTGCTTGAAATGCCAGACTAGAGCTGAAATACTTCGCATTGAAACTACGGATCAGAGCGCTTTTAATTAAGTGCTGTCTGACTAAACATAGGTGTTGCAGGTCAGTAATCAGGAGAAAATAGAGTTGTTGGGAATAGCAGTCCATGCCCTCCATGTTTGTAGGCTGCATGGACGTCTGGGAAATTGATGTGACGTTATTACAATGACTGAAGCTAATCGGTTTGTTTCTTTCAGTAGCGAGTGGGTTTTTTTTCAGTGGCGAATGGTTACACTAATTGCAAACCTAGAAAATTGAAATCTAGAAAATCTAGAACATTTTAAAAACGTTCGAAAAAGCATGCATGCCCTCAAAGAACAATAAGTGAGTTATTCTGCAGTGACTTGACTAAAGAATAAAACAGGGCACTAACTCATTTATTATTTTGATTCCTTCCCCAACAAAAACACATTTCCCCAACACATCAGGGACACGATTACTGCGTGTTTATATACAGTAGCTTCTAATGACCTTGCGCTGTGCATCCAAATTGTGCATTTATGTAAATGAATAATTTTTTTCACACAAATGCAAAAATAAACTATGTGAAATTAAGTTAAATGCAAATACATTAGGCAGGTATGCGGCAAAACATTCATCCTTGCATGTGAGGAGCTGTGGTATTAATTTCCCAAAAGATTAAGTGTGGCTGAAAGTGTGAGAAATGGTTAAATTGCACCTAAAATTTATCAAAATTAGATCACCTTAAAATTCCCACTGAAGGTTTTCTTTATTTTTTCCAAAAAAATAGCCCACAACAAAGCATCACTACTCTGTCCTTTAACCTAATCTAATCATTCAGTTCAGTCCTCTTATACAACTGTAGATTACAGATGTAAAGAAATATATTAACACAGTTGAAGCACAGTTTTAAACCTGTACAGCATTTTAGCTAAAGTGATTAGACTTTACCAGGACTTTCTGCTTGGGATGTAGTCTGCATTCCAATTCATCCAAAACATGTCCGTTGTGGTTGAATTCAGGGCTCTATGCAGGCTTCTTGAATTTTTCCACTCCAACCTTGGCAAACAGGTTTTGTGCCTCTTACTGACTAAGATTTTACTGATCTTAAAGCTACATCATGCAAGGCCATCTAATACAAATATCCTTCCAAGTTTAGAGAGGTGCCCTTATATTTTATATCGGTGTCTTCATACTGTATATAACATCAGTCACTGGTTACATTAGCAAGTGCATAGATGATGTGAATTCCTTCAAGGCCATCATTACAAAGAGCAAATCAGAAGCTGTGGATGAAAGCAAAAGTACATGCACTATTAAAAAAACTGAAATGCAGCTTTCTGGTCAGATGTCAAGGCAGCTCTCTAAGACCATGATCTGTCCCAGGCGCTCACAGAGGCAAAATGATCAAAGAGACTTCTCAAACACCAAGGACAACTGGCATTTGGGGCAAGACATTCAAGACTGTCCTGATCTATGACTATAAAGCTATATTACATGTCTGTGATATCAGTGTTTCATGACGCTGGCATGGAAGACCACCAACCAAGCACTCCGTCTGATTGTACTAGATATCAACCGTGGGTCAACCCAAGGAAGTCTACCCCTCCTGCCAACATACTTGATGTGTAATCTGCTGAGCAACTTGCAGAGGTCCTAACAGACGTCTTCAAAATCTCCCTAAGCTAACAATTCTTTACCCAAAGAGACAGTCTTGGTTCTAACTCAATTACTATTACCTCTCATGCCAAACAACATAAAGTGTCGTCATGAAACACACGAAGACCACCACACCAAGTGCAATATCTGACATTTCAGGACTGGAATTTTATACATTCTACCTGAGCCTGCAATAGCGACCTGTACTAACTTAGACATCATCTGTTATCTGTTATTGAACTTCCAGCTGACTGTCACACAGTGATTGCACAACAATTCCTGCTATCCATTTCACCCAAGGATGGGTTCCCTGTTGAGTCTGGTTCCTCGTGAGGTTTCTTACTATTGCCCTCTCAGGGAGTTTTTCCTTGCCATTGTCACCCTCGGCTTACTCATCAGGGACCATTTCACACGCATTTCCATACCTTTCCTTTGATTCTGTATGACCATTTATGAATGACCATCGTTAAAAATGATATACAAATAAAATGGAATTGAATTGGATGTCATTCACCTGTCTCTGCTACACATGGACCAAAAAGAAAACCATTTACAGACTTTCAGTTCAACGTTCAATACAATCATCCCACAGCAACTCTGGATTTCAGCACTTCTGGATGCTGGATTTTCTGACTAGGTGATTCCAGTGCATTAGGATTATCAACACCGCCTCCAGCACCAACACTCTGAGCGCCAGCGCTCCACAAGGACATGCACTCGGCCCACCGCTGACTCACGAATGTGCTGAAAAATACAGCTCGGATCACATTATCACCCTACAGTTGTGGGCCTCATCAGCATACAAAGAGAGGAGGTGGAGCAGATCACAGACTGGTGCAGGGACAACAATATGTCATTCAATGTCGATCAAACAAAAGAGAGTGTGTACTTCACAAGAATCCATGGTGATTGCTCTCTATTGCACATCCACAAAGAACCTTTGGAGAGTGTCGAAAGGTTTAGGTTCCTCAGATTGGTGCGAGTATTGACACCTTTCCTGGACTCTCAGCACCTCTGCAGTAACCAAGAAAGCACAGGGGTATCACCAATTAACCAAGTAATAATGATTTGATCAACAGTATTTGTATTTACACGGACAATATTTCTTCAATACGATTGCAATCATCCCAATTAGAGATTCCAACTTAACTGTTTACATGGTCGCTGAGAAGAAGAATAGTTTTTGATAAAGTACGGTTTACGATAAAGTAGGATTTTTTGATATTGTGTGAACTTTCCCATGCCTCTATCTCCATAAAACAACCCCCTCATTGCGCTTCCTCATTCCTTATCATATGATTATACTTCCTATAGCCCCTGTCCAGACAAATATACATACAAACAGCTTGTATAAAATATGTGTTTCCAATCATCTGTCTCTTGGTCTCTCTATGACTTACATGTTAATGACTTTTATTCTTTTGATGTACACCTGGCCAAAATCTTAAATATGTTCTCTTTACAGATATCTTCAGACACATCATATGTTCATGTGTGTTTGTCCATCTCCTCTTGCTTCAGGGCTCGCCGTCGGACGCAGCAAGCAATAATTCTTCCTTCAATTACTTTTAAACGTAACACTGAAGTTCTGCATTATGATTAATTTAAAAATTTTTGTTTCATCTGAGATTGATTAGATGCTTTACTATGTATAAAATGGTGAGCCAGCCAGTGCCTCCTTCTTAAATAAGGCAAGGTAAAGACTGGTGGGAGGTTCTTCTGGAGTTTACTGATCAGGAACGAAAGCAAAAATTCCTTCTCGGAAACTCAAGTCACCTAATGTCACCTCCACATGGGGCAAACAGTGGCAGAAAGAATATACACCATATTGCCAAAAGTATTCGCTCGCCTGGCTTCACATGCGTATGAACTTGAGTAACATCCAGTTCTTAATCCATATGGTTTAATATGATTGTTGGCCCCGCCTGCTTTGCAGCTGTAACAGCTTCAATTCTTCTGTGAAGGCTTTCCACAAGATTTAGGAGTGTGTTTATGGGAATTTTTGACCATTCTTCTAGAAGCGCATTTGTGAGGTCAGACACTGATGTTGGGCGAGAAGGCCTGGCTAGCAGTCTCCGCTCTAATTCACCCCAAAGTTGTTCTATGAGGTTGAGGTCAGTTGAGGCCATTCAAGTTCTTCCACACATAAACTTCCTCTTTATAGACCTTGCTTTGTGCACTGGTGTTGGAACTGGTGTAGGGTTGTTTTTCAGGAGTTGGGCTCGGCCCTTACTTCAAGTGGAAATTTTTTTTAATGCTTTAGACAATTTCATGCTCCCAACTTTGTGGGAACAGTTTGGAGATGGCCCCTTCCTGTTCCAACATGATTGTGCACTAGGGTGGGCCAACATCATATTAAACTCTATGGATTAAGAATGGGATGTTACTTAAGTTCGCATGCATGTGAAGGCAGGCAGGCGAATACTTTTGGCAATTGTTTTCCCAACAAGAGAGAAATAATCATAGGTAATATTTACATATTGAATGTATTATCATTATGCTTGGGCCGGTTTGGGTCAGACTGTTCCCGATCGAGGTGTATAGATGCAATTTTATTCCTTGGGCTATAATTGTGATTAATAGTGCAATATTAGGGTCTGATTTAGAGAAAGACTGAATGCACTTATAAGTTTCTAATATTATTGATAATATTCAGACAATAAAAATTAGACTAAACATATATTTAAAGCAAAAATAAATAAATAAATAAATAAATAAATGAAGAAACAAACACAAAATTAGCTGTGAATTTTTACTGCTTTCAATTTTAATATTCTTTCTGTGTGTGTGTGTGTGTGTGTGTGTGTAGCAGTAAAAGAATGGAAGCTAAAGTTGAAACACCCACATGCACCTCCTTCCCATTTTCCACTTAAGACAGCAAAAACACAAGGCTTATTCAGAATGGAGAACACCACACACACACACAGTACCCAAAGTCATATAAATAATTTTTTTATAGGTTCTGGGTACAGGAATGCTGGTAGAAACATGCTGAGACTAGGAGACTGTAGTGGGTGGAAACACAGGTAGGAGGTCTGTCAATCATTTTTGGCATCAACCACTTGGGAGGATGACAGGCCAAAAACAGTGATATTCTTCACATCACCTACACACTATGTCAGTATAAAGCTTGAGGTTCACGTTTAAAAGCCATTCATTCATTAATTATTAGTATTACAGACTGGATTCATCCTTGCCACGAGCTTATAAAATGCCTAACAGATTATTGTAACAGATTAAAACGTTTGAGGTGGTGTCACCAGCACCTCGGCTCATATTACACCTACAGCTCTTTTTTTTTAGTGAACGCAGTGTGCTGAAGGTTGAGCTTCCTTTATGTAATACACTTTCAAAATTGCTCTAAATGAGAAGCTCTGCTGTTAGATATCAGCACGACTGAGCTGTACGAGTCGTGCTGCAAATCATTCAGCAAAAACTGTGGGACGGTAAACAAACAGCGTGTTTGTGTTTATTTTGTTTCTTTACTGTATGTTGATCTAATGAGCGTCATTAACCGTATTAATGTGCTCGCATATGGAGGGAATCAAAGGAGACAGGCGGTGCTGTTTGCCGAATTACTGTCACGTTTTTAACATGACATATGAGAGTCACTGTTACCGCATAACGCTGATTATTTCCCAATAACATACTGTAACTACAGTATGTTGTATTTATTCCTTAGATTTTAAACAATACCAAAACAAGGTATTAGCTACTGCTTACGTTTACTACGAAACTGGGGGAAAAAGTTAAATCCAAAATATATATATATATATTTTTTAAAAGAAGTTAATTTCACCATCTTTCTTTTTTAAGAAATGAGAAGCTGCACACTGCATCAGTTAGGATTAAAGATCAGTTGCCAGCTGAACCACATTAATCACTGCAGTAATTACCCAAACCAAAGGCTCTTAAGTATTTGCTTATTTAAATCCAAATGACCTGAATGGACTACAGAGTGTGCGCTTCCCCCGCACACGCAAGTGAAAAATATGAGGGTGAGTCAAAAATTAGCCGTACTTTGGCTACTTTCAGAAAAGACAAATACGTCATTCTTCAAAAATTGCTTTTCAGTACACTTTGTCCATCTGTCAACAGGCATGTTTGTATTTCCTCATTTTTAAAAGTTTTAGGCTTGCCCGTTAGCCAATGAATGCACCGCTGTCTTCACTTCTTCATCAGAAGTGACTCTTCGTCCTTGTATGGCTGCTTTCAGGGGACCAAACAGATGAAAGTCTGATAGCGTGAGATCGGGACTATAGGGAGGATGCTTTAACACCTTGAAACAAAGTTTTCTCGACAGTGTGGGCAGAAGTGTGCAGACGTGTATCATCACGCAAGATCAAGACGCCCTCGGATATCAGGCAATTAATCCAAAGTTCAGGCTTCAGCTCTTCAATAAGTGTCCCACTGTAACAAGCACTGTCGATTGTTGAAGCTTTTTCCTGATTAATGTTCCAATACTGGCCCTTGAGAATCCCAGAAAACTGTAAGCATTAATAAATTAATGTATTTATAAATTTATATCCCAGATGATGGTTGACTTTTTGAATTTCTTCTCGGTGGACGATTTGAGGATGTTTCCGTTCCATACTCTGCCGGTTTAGTCTCAGGCTCGTTGTGATGAATCCATGTCTCCTCACCAGTAACGATTCTCTTTAAGAAACTTTCACCTTCCTTAGAGTATCAAAACCAATATCCAAACGTTTCTGTTTATGCTCTTCTGTGAGTTGTTTCAGCACCAGGTACACCCTCAGACCGCAAAAATATAACAAATCACTGCACGCTGCTCTTCTTTCGTTCAAATCACAAGTTGGAAATCCATTTTGCTCTCACCGTAGTTAACAAATTAACTGATGTAACACATTCACACCTGCACAGCAGTGACTGGAGAGAGAGTAGCCTTAAATGTAAAACGCTGATAAAACAGTGCGGCCAACAGAAGTTTTAATATTAACGGAGTGCGGATAATTTTTGCCCCACGCTTGTAAATTTAAGCTTTTGTATTTGAGGTGGTAAAATGGTACCTTTTCTCTATAAGCCTACAGGTGGCGCACTCAAAACTATTTACACATTGACAGGCAGCACAACATCTGGTGTTGTAGTCGCAAATTATTTACTATGTTTGTTCAGAAGTGTAACATAATCGGAAATCGTGACCGCAATACAAATCGAATCGTCACCCAGGTATCGTGATGATATCGTATCAGCTGGTCCCTGTTGATTCGCATCCCTACAGGTTAGTGGTGTCGGGAACAGAGTTGATATAAACTGTAATATTAAAATGGTTCCAATGAAGCCAAGCTTTTCTGCTTCGTGTTTGAGCTGCTTCTGAAACACTGACTTGTTTTACATAATCATCCTTCCAAATTACTAACACATACTTCTGATGACTAATTAGTGCGCACAGGCCGGCTGATTTTTCAAACAGGAACTGAGAATCAACTAAACTGCAAATAGGCAGACATTACACATCTGTCTTCTCACACATGCTCCTTTTCCTCTCATAAGTTCTGGTGTTGTTGCTTTTGAGGTCGGATCAAGTGTTCAACAGCTGATGTGTGTGTGTGTGTGTGTGTGTGTGTGTGTGTGTGTGTGTGTGTGTGTGAGCATGAAGTATAGGGATGAAAAAAAGATTTAAAAAAAGATACATAACAAAGGAATCGCTCTGGACGTCTTGTCACATGCTCTCCCAAACAAACACAAGTCCATTAAATGTGATTGAAGAGATTTGTAACATAAATCATGGTGTAATTTAACACACTGTAAAAAAATAAATCTCGATTAATCTTAGACTAGTCTTCTTGTGTTGTGCCAGTAGTTCTGGCAATGAGAATCTAGTCCCCCGGTGCCTGTGTGTGTGTGTGTGTGTGTGTGTGTGTTTTGTACAATATGTGGGTGTATTATGTAAGAAGCAAAACTGCAACAGGTTATACTGTTACAGGAAAATAATCAATGGTGAAGTGGATTATTTTTCAGTCGCATCACGTCCAACACTGTTCCATTTCTTTTCCATCACAGCAGTGTGCCAAAGCTAACAATGTTTATTTTAGCTATTAAAGAACAGCGTGTCATCTTTTATGTAATGTCTGTGAAACGAGTTAGTTCCTGTTTAAACTTGGCCAGCGCTCAAACACAGCTTGTCAAGTTACTGAGAAACCACAACATCCCCTGTCCCCAAGGCGTTCCTGTCTGGAGCGACTTAGAGATACTGATACTGGAGACTCCTTACAATGAAGCTGAGTAAACATTTACAGAAAACTTCTAGAAACCTTCAAGAAGTTTGTCAGAGCTTGGGTTCTGCGTGTCTCCTTCATAATAGATCAAATTTCCTGTTGACTGACTGTTGACCTGAATGCTTTTGAGCTGTCACTGCTGAGGCCCTTATAATAATCTTTCATACAGTGGGTGAAGTAAATCCACTCCGATGGCTAAATTCATCCCTGAACGCTAGACTAAATAGTAATACTGTAGATACTGATAGATACTTCTGTATATGTAAGGTGTATAAAAGTGGGCGGCAGATTCATATCTTCTGTTGTCATAAAAAAACTCAGCTATCCGTGTCGCTGTAATCAGGTGAGAAATCATGGCAGGTCTTCACAAGTCTTGATAATTCATGGGAAATAGTGAGGGACAGTAGGGTTTTTTTGTGTACAAAAAAACTGTTTGTAATGCTTCAGTAGTTCGGCATGTGATGAGTTTGTAGTAGAGTGCTCGGTTGATTAAACTGTAATTGTATGTAGGTGCGTTAAAGTTCTACTACGCTTACCTTAACAACACTAATGCACTTTTCCCAGTATTTGGATACCATCAAGGTAGAAAGCTTTCTGAGGATTCGGACTGCCTGTCTGATTCACGTCTGAAATGCTGGCCTCCCAGGGACTCCTTTAATGGCCCAAACATGTGGAAATGGCTTGGGGTGAGGTCAGAACTGTACGGGGGACACGTCAATAACTCCCAGCCGAGTTCCTGAGAATGATTGTGTGTACAGTTCCCACACATGCGTCTCTTCTGCATGTAGGCTACAGGTTATCCATTAATTTAAAAGTCTCAGTGGTTTCACCTGCTGAATGTTAATGGGAATGACTTTAGTGGCCACCTTGGGGAAATTACATCACAAGTCCCAGTTTGACTTGAACAGAAAAGCTTCGTAAGCTAAAGAACCCTACAGTAAATTACTTTCAAATCGAAGCGGGAGGTTTGAAACCCAGCAGCTTTCAAGCTCCAGTTCTTAACTATTTATTTAAAGTTATTATAGCTCTCAATGATCCAGCTGAAATATCACTCACATAATTAATTTTCATCTCCATCTGTTTCACTCCTTTTTCAAATGCACCATTTCAGTGTTCATGTAAATGAGATGCTGCTGAGCCACGCCCCCCCCCCACCCCACCCCCGACAAGCTAGTTGAGGAGTTCTTCTTACATGAGGTCACATTAGAGGAAAAGTTTTATGGCTGTACATGAACACTGGAGACCCACCCGAATGTCTAAAAATGGCTAAAAAAAAGAAGAGTCTAAAAGAGGGTTTTCTCAATTATAATTGAATGAATGTGACATTCCATTTTAATTATCCACAGTTAGGAAATATACGTGTTATGAAGTTTATAGTGAAAGAATAACAAAGATCAATACACAGTATTTAATTTCATGCTATATACATTATATACATTTAAAGTAAAATTAAAGTAATAAAGTTGATGTAGTGTTTGATTTTCCTTGTAATTTGATGGAAATGCAAAGTATTTTACTTGAAGTATTTTGGTTTGGTCAGCTTTCGGGAAGTTCAATTTGTAATTTTGGTTTAAAATCATAAAATAACATAAAAATTTACGTTTGCTGATCGTGTGTCTAGACCTGGAACTAATAAAATTTTCCCAAAACATTAGAAATCAAGCACTCTACTGAGTTTGTGAGAGATTCCACATTTAGGACATTTAGTAAAAAGTACACACATTTCCAGCTCAAACAGAAGTTTCTTGATAGTCTGGCTTACACTCGAATTCCATTTCTTAGTCGATTTAAATGAATTTCCTGCTTGCGGTTGCAAATAAGCATTATGAGTAAGAGCCTGATTTACAGACAGAAATGAGTAACTGTCGTTTGACTCATCAGTCAACTGGAGAAGTGAACAGATGAGGTGTGTGTGTGTGTGTGGGTGTGGAAATGTGTGTGTGAATGAGAGAGGGCATACAGTATTTCTTGTTACTCTTACTGTATTCGGTGTTATTCTGCCCACTGCTGGTAAACACCAGTATTACACTAAAAACTGCTTGAGTCACAGAAGGCGTGCCTGAAGCGGTGTGTCATGACATACTCTAATTACAAAATGACTTTTGAGGTCGTACCTTCCGACTGGAGGTCATCTTGCACAGGAAGCTGAATGTTCGGACAAAAGGGTTGCCTTTATCTTCATCCGTTTCTCCATTTGTCTCGCTCCCGACATCCCACCGAAGATTACGGTCTAGACTGGGACAGAGAAACTTAAAGATAATCTAGGGATCTACACCTAGCCTAACACTGTCTTGCCTAGAATAATTGATGGTACATATTGAAGTTGTTATCAAACTAAAATGAGAGTAATAATCTGAGAGACAGGCACCCCAGGATCAATAAAAAAAAGGACCGGTCCTCCTCCTTCTACTACTATCATACATTATACTCCTACAAAGAATACCATTACTACTACCATTCGCTAACTCCTTCTATTCCTTCTCCCACTGCTCCTTTACTTTCACCACATCACATCAGGTTATTTGGTTTATTTGGTATATATTTGTATTTAGCTCCTCTATTTTTTTATTAATTTGTTTTACAAGTGAATACAAAATATAATCTTGAATTTAGAAATGTTATACTGTAAGTCATAACACTGAAACATGGCGCATTTAAACTAGAAGAAGCGTATGTGCTATTTAAGTCTTTTCCATTAGCATGACATGCTGTACTAAAGTAGGAGCTCATTAATAAAAATATATTAATTCCCCCTTCTACCCTTAAACATCAAGTGACTCCAAGTCAGTGGAATAACTACCTCTGTTCCTAATATTAATTCTAGTACTTCTACCCATACCAGTAAAACTGCTACCCCAATTCAACTACACTTATACTACTAGCTCTACCCCTACTAGTAATACTGCTATCACTAATCTCACTAGTAATACTACTACCTATAATTAAACTCCTGCTATCATTACTATCTCTACTCCTACTAGTAATCCAACTGTCTACCCCACTAGAAATGAATGCTACCATCTCTATTCCTATATACTAGTAATATACTAGTATAGTTAGTATAGTATATTACTATACTAGTAATATTGCTACCACTAATCCCACTAGTAATACCATTACTTTTCACCTACTTCTAACACTACTACCACTAATTAAACTAGCCATACTACTACTACTACCTCTGGTCCTACTACTAACATAACTACCTCTACTCCTACTAGTAATACTGCTACTTCTAGTCCCACTAGTGACACAACTATGTATACCACACTAGTAATGAATACTACAACCTCTACTCCTACTACTACTACTACCTCTACCTTGACCAGTAATACTACAGTCTCTAGTTACTAATACGATGTATACTACTACCTCTGCTTTTACTATTAATTCTGCTTCTCCTAATCCCACTACTTATGCAACTGTCTACCATAATAATGAATACTACAACCTCTACTCCTACTAGTAGTAATACTACTATGTCTACCCCTACTAGTAATAAATACTACTACCTCTACTCTTACTACTAAGACTACTACCTACAGTATACTCTCTAATCAAACCTTAACTCTTCCTACTACGAATACTAATATATCCACTCCAACTATCAATACTACCTCTATTCCTTCTACTAATACTGAAACCTGCAGTATTCCTTCAACTGATGCAACTGAATCTACTCCTACTACTACTACATCTACTTCCGTTACTCCTGCTACTAATATTACTCCTATCAAATCTAATCATTTACTGAGGGAAAATAACTAACAACCTCTGCTTGTACTACTACTATTCCTACTGCCACTCCTGCTTCTACTACTAATAATATTACCCCAACAATTTCTCCTACTAATATGATTATTATTAATAGAATTATTACTAATACTAATTCCTCTACTCTGAATTCTAATACTACTACTTTGTCTCCTACTAATAATTATTTTACATCAGCTACTATCTACCCACTACTACTAATACTGAGACTAATCTTTGACTCTGTGAAAATAAGTAATATTAACGGAACAGTAATATAATGAAAACTTTTCAGTTTACACACCTCTGAGTTGAACCACTGCCTTGGGAGTACAGGATGCTTTCTGCATTTTGATCTGGGAACAAAAAATATATTGTGTATTCTTTAAAAAAAAAAAAAAAAAACCTAGGCTGATACTTTCAAAATATCATCAGTGAAATTTGGTTCTTCATTTTTTAGCAGTTTAACTTTAACAAGCACAATTGTAAAGACTAAAACTAGATTCGTTCCCCTGGTTCCACAAGTATTTGAAAGGACCTTTCGGAGTCAAAAGGTCAGAAGGTGGGTCAGGAGAAAAGACAAAGTGGAAAACAATGCTTCCTTACCATAGCAGTATGAGCGAGGACGAGGAGCAGAAGATTTGGGGGTGCGTCTCATCACACAGAGGCTTGGAGCTGAGACACTGCAGCTGTACATCTGACTTGCCTGCTCCTAAATTTACAGTCCATGTAATTAACACATAATTAACCACACCATGGCAGTAGTGTATTCTGAAACGTGATTGGTGAGAAGGTGATTAATTTGCTATAACAGTATGGCTCCGACAATGCACAAGGTTAGTCAGAGTTTTATACACATCTACATGTTGTAAAACGTTATTTATTGTTAGAAAGTGATTGCCCCTTGATAATTCCCTAAACACGCTAACTAAGCCTGTTTTACGAAAAAAATTAACATTAATCGCCAGGACCAAGTATTTTTGATGATCGCCTTTGAGATCATTTTATCTCATTGTGGTTAACCAAAGCTATTTTCTTTTTTGTGACATGTGGTAAAACTTAAAGTTAGAGTCATTACTTATTCGATGATGATGTGATGTAGCTAAAAGGTAATTGGGTTTGCCTCCAACTTTTCACTGTTTTGCCTCCAGCTTAATCTCCTGTTCTGGCCAGCACAGTTTGTAATTCGCCAACACTTAAACATGCCCACTGAACCTGGGAATTAACAGATCGAAGATCCACTGGTGTAGGGACTAGAACCATTTCAAACAACTGTGATAATATGAACCAGCATTTATCTAATTTGTTTATTTGTCAATATATTGTGTTGATGTTAATTTGGCAATGTTCGAGACAATGGGATGGCGTTGGTGTTAGGTTGGCATTAGGTTACACAGCATGCTTTTGATGATCGTTAATAACAACGAGTGCCACAAAAAGTACAATACCAGACAACCGCAGTTACTGAGATATTAATCTGAAAAGCAAAAAAAAAAAAAAAAAAAAACACTGTTCTTTGAAAGCAGATGCGAAGCAGTTAGGAGTTTTGGGATCTAAAATGCTAATATTTCCGTCGTGAGTGCGTGAAGCTGTTGTATCCGTCCCGATCGAAATTCTAAACCCAGTTAGAAACTTAAAAGGGCAGTGTTGTGCGAAAGGATGTTAACTGTCATAAATGCTCCAAATAAAGATTATGATTACGTTGTTTTACTGTTGTATTTGCATTATTTTCTTTGGATCATTTGTTCAATGTTATCTCAACGTCATTCTATCAAGGTCACTCTAACTTTCAATAACAATGTTGTCCCAACTGTGATGTTGTTATGACTATATTGCAATAGTCTTCCAGTGTTAGGCTTCATGCTGAGATGGCTTCTATAAGAGCTAATTTAACGCTTGAACCAGTGTTTTCCAAACTTTCTGGGAAAACAATCTCAAATAGACTGTGTTTTCTCTACCTGCCAACTGTTGACCACTGTACATTTTTATTAAATTCCAGATTTATATGAGGGTGAAGAATTTATTTTAATTAACTTTTAGAAAAGACAAAAAAATACTTTTTCGACATAATCTCCCTGCTTTTCTATACACTTTGTCCATCTGTCAACAAGCTTTCATTTTCCCTCAATAAAAATGAGGGAAGCTGAGCTGTGAGCCAGGAATGCACCGCTGTCTTCACTTCTTCATCAGAAGTGACTCTTCATCCTTGTAAGGCTGCTTTCAGGGGACCAAACAGGTGAAAGTCTGATGGAGCGAGATAAGGACTATAGGGAGGATGCGTTAACACCTCAAAACAAAGTTTTTGCAGAGTGTTGACTATGGGCAGAAGTGTGCAGACACTCATCATCATGTAAGATCCAGCGCCCTTGTATATCAGTCCTCTGCGTTTAATCTGAAGTTCAGGCTTCAGCTCTTCAATAAGCGTCTCAAAGTAACGAGCACTGTTGATTGTTGAACCTTTTTCCTGATAATGTTCAAAAACTGGTCTTTGAGAATCCCAGAAAACTGTAAGCATTATTTTCCAGCTAATGGTTGACTGATGTTTCTGTTCTATACTTTTCCGAGTCTCAGGCTCATACTGATGAATCCGTGTCTCGTACCAGGGATGGTTCTCTTTAAGAAACTTTCAACAACTGAGTATCGATCTAAATTTTGTTTGCAGATATCCAAGCGCTTCTGTTTATGCTCTTCTGTGAGTTGTTTCAACACCAGGTACACCCTTAGACCACAAAAAACTAATCACTGCACGCTGCTCTGGAGACAGAAGCCTTAAACGGAAAGCGCTGATAAGACCAACAGAAGTTCTAATATATAAGAACTGCAGATATTTTTTGACTCACCCTAGTAATATAGGACTACTGCAACGTTTGAACATTGTATTAGGTCAATAACAAATACTGTAAATACTATATTATGTACTTTAACTGACTAAAAACAAAAGGAATATTTATTGAACTAACTTACTTGGAAGTAAGTTGGAAGTGTGAGCATTAGCATACATTTCTTGATTCAGCTTTTATAAACGTTTTTTTTAAAGCATGTTTAAATGAGCGCTTGTTTTTCCACTGTCACGTTCATTGACCCCTAGTTCAAGAGGGCGTTGGGCTTCGTCTATCTTATTAAAAACCTACAGTGTAAACAGTGTAGAGCATTCACAGACAGTACACACCTCCAGTGATGAGCAGAGTTGTGGCTGTGTCTCAATCCCAGCTTCCTCTTCAGTAAGTGAGGACAAAGAGCCCTCGCAAGTGACAGACTTACGCATGTTTCGAGCTCTGCTGCAGCCCAGAGCACCACCCAGTACCAACGCCATCTCCTCCGCATCCAGATCTTCCAAACTGACACTGCCAGTGTGAGAGAACAAAAGAGAGACCGACAGATGGAGAGGGAAAGAAATAAAGTGGTTAAATCTGTGTCCGATAATATGAACCAATTAAAAGTGCACACTGCCATGTCCATCCATGCACGGTTGGTGAATAAGTGTGTGGGTGTGGGTGTGAGTGTACCTGCGTGTGTCGTTGGGTGGATTTCCCTGCACGACTGCGCCCGGCTCCCAGCTGTGCCTCCTCCAGGCATCGAGGTGGGCAAGGTGGCGTGTGGCAGGAGAGCGAAAGATCACGGCCCCTGACCTCACAGGAGAAATGGGTGGAGAGGGGATTGTAGAGCATGGAGATGGAACAGGAAAGCACCCGTGGGGGTGAGGGGAGGAAGGTGGAGAGGTTGACATCTAGACAGAGACAGAAGAACAGCAAGCAATAAAGTAGAAATGAAATGAACTGTTAAATTCTACCAGGCAAGGCAAGGCAAGTTTACAAGGCAAGTTTACAAGGTTCAAAAGTTGCGGGCCATGCCCTCTCTTTCTGAGCACCATCGTTGGACTCTAAAGTCATTACACACACATGTCTTCCAAATAACAGTCACTTCCCCTGAATCTCTGAATCACATATGACATCAGTGATGGACTCATACTCAACAATGCCAATTATACCTCAGTTCTCTTTCCAAACCTAAGCCAGACAGCTGGGCACCAAAGTCTGGCTACCACAAGGAGACCTTTAACCTCCTGAAACAAGTGTTTCCTCTACCCTGTGGTGGGTGAGTGAGTATATACATTTACATACATTTAGGCATTTGGCAGATGCTCTCATCCAGAGCGACTTACAAAAAGTGCTTTGAAGTTTCCGTCATTGAAAAGATACTTACACTGGGTCACTGGGTTACTAACTAAGTGCCATCAGTCAAACACAGTTGGGAAGGTTTTTTTGGGGGGGGGGTGATGGATTAGTCGATGTATTGAAGAAACAGATAGGTCTTGAGTTATTGTTTAAAGATTGTCAAAGACTCAGCTGTATGGACATCTAGAGGAAGTTAATTCCACCAGCTAGGTGCCAGAACAGAAATGAGTCTGGATGAATGTCTTTCTGGATCCCTGAGAGATGCTGGGATGAGGCAAGCAGTGATGGAGGATCGGAGGGAACGTTGTGCGGTGCGAGGTGTGATTAGAGCTGAGAGGTAAGTGGATGCTTGGCCATTTTTAGCTTTGTAGGTGAGCATCAGGGTTTTAAATTTGATATGAGGAGCTACAGGAAGCCATTGCAGGGACCGGAGAAGTGGGGTCGTATGAGAGAACTTGGGAAGGTTGAAAACAAGACGTGCAGCTGCGATCTGGATCAGCTGCAGAGCGTGAATGGTGGACAGAGGCAGACCAGCCAGGAGTGAGTATCCAAACTCGTTACAGATGATCTGTCAAGATTAGGCTTCTACAATGAAGAACAAAAGAAAGAAAAACACTCTTGAAGATTTCTAATCCTGCCAGGTTCCTCCACCTACTGACTAGGACACTGCTCATGAGGGTCAAGGCCATCATGTCACTTCTTGCTGTCACCAAGGACATAATGTGGACAACTATATGTCACCAGCTTTTCTTTTAGCCAAAGACATGACATCCAGTGTTCCAGGACACCATCATGAGTTGTGCATTGGAAACACTGAGATGTGATTCTGTCATCAAGATGTGGTTCCCATGATGACAAACACTGAAGAACTATGATTAGGTTTTCTCTTTTGGTCCTGGCTCAGTCCCCATTTAATCATTGTTCCTTGTTTTAGTGTCCTATGCTTCATGTTACAACTCATGTCTGTGATAATGCTGAAGGCATTATTTGCCATTATAACCTTCACAAATACTGTATCAGCCTTAATGACCATTTTTTAAAATTCCTCCTCACTCACTCCGTAGGGTCACTAAATAGGCGGCCTCCCCTTCTGCAGGTTCACAGAGGGGCGGGGCCACTGGAAAAGGGCACAGCTGGATAAAAATCAACGTTAATGGATCTCAGGGGGAGTGTACTGTAGTTTGAGGTCCTGGAGGAGTAGAGTCGCAAAGCAGACGCTAAATGCGGGATGGTGGCATGCGAGTAGGGCGATGTAACACGTCACAGGGACTTCAAAGGCCATAGAATTAAGTGCAGCCGTTCAATCTCTGCATGTAGGACAGCTGCAAAGAGATTACACGAGCTCCAGCGGCACTCACACTCTTGCGTAGTGCTAGCCTTCAGGATCATCTCGCTGAAGAGGGAACAAGGCCGCTGTGCTCAATGTTAAGGCCGCCGATCCCAGCTGGGAAAGCCACCCAGCCACCGGATGTCAAAAAGAAATTGACATTGGGCTGGGAGAGGCCCTGCGCCCAATGGAGAGCTGGGAGGAGCCAGCTGGCCAAGACAGCGGGAGGAGTTGCTTAAGGAGCATGAAGCCGCTCCCAATGTGGGTCCACTCTGACACTCTGACCGCCGCCATCACTCGCCAGCACCATGCCCACATGCCAGCTGGGCACTGCCCACCGATCTGCACATGCACACCTTCACTATTTTTCCTCCCCTTTCTTTCTGTCCTCCCTCATTAACCTTTACCTTCCCCGTTTTTCTAAATAAAGTTACCCCTTTTCTGTAAGACCTCGCCTCATGTCCATGTTTCTGTGGTACCACCCATGAGTAAAACCTTGTTACAACATGTTACAAAAACCTGCTGGATGCTCTGCAGTAGTTGTAACCTATTTTACATGTACTTAAAGATGTAATTGCAGTGCTGTGAAAATACAGATTCTCACCCTTGAAGGCAGACATGCATAAAGTTGCTGGACATATGCACAGGCATACAACATTACAAACACTACATCACAAAATACTGTATATGTTCAGTGTTCCTGGAGTTGGTTAAAAATTTGCTCACTCTACTTGAAAGTGTTTTTGTAAACAGCTTGCACTTAAAACTTTTAATAGATCGACATAAAATTTATTAGTGCATCTGACGCAAAGTTATTTGCCCTCAAAGCTCAACAAATAATTTTTCGTCGAATTAATTGTGTTTTTAAACAGTAAAAATGTCTTTATGACATAAACTTGTCATATGAAAGTAAGAACATTTATTCATAGTTTTATTGTTTATATAGCTCGTTGGGTCAACAACACCCACACAAGCCAGATTCAAACGCTTAACTCTTGATATGTTTCTATCCACAGTAGGAACCATTAAGCCACCGTGGCACACCTACAGCACCTGCTTTTTCAGGGTGGTCTTCCATCCAAATACTAACCAGGCTATATATTTGTTTAGTTTAGTCAGCTATTATGATATATTATTTTACAGCCTGAATTCCAGAAATGTTGGGAGATTTATTAAATTTGAATAAATGGTGTAGCATCTGCTCTTCTTTTCAAAACAGTTTAAAGACGTCTGGGCATTGAGGTTATGAGTTTCTGGAGTTTTGGTGTTGGAATTTGGTCCCAGAGTTCGTGGTAGTCTTTGACGTATTTTTCGTTTAACGATGCACCAAATGTTCTCTTGGACTATGTTCTCATAGTCCCATCCGAAACATGCAAGCTGCCCATACCGTATGCACTTATGCACCCCCATACCATCAGAGATCCTGGGGCCTCCAAGTGGCGCAGTGGTAAAGTGCTTGCCCTATCATCCGGAGATCGCTGGTTCTCGAGAGAGCTGATTGGCCGAGCTCTCTCAGCGGGGAGAGATGAGAGGTACTTAGTGCTCACACATTAATCACGGCTCTACAGTCAACCAGGGGCATCTGTGAGCTCGCGCACGCGGAAGTAGTGGATAGCGCTGTCCTGCGAGTGTGTTACGCCGCCCCTAACGGTGCGTGAGCGAGCAGTTCGAAAAGATGCGGCACTGCGTGGTTCGGAGGAAACACGTGCTGGTCTTCGGCCCTCCCGGCTGAATGGTAGTAGTAGCCTTATTGTGGGAGCCCCCTAGTGACAGGGAGGAATTGGACACGACTAAATTAGGGAGAAAATCGGGAAAAAATCCTGATTTCCGGAAATGTTGGCAGGTTTTTTGTTTTTTTTTCTTTAAATAAATGGTGTAAAGTTAAACTAAAATAATATAATAATTAATTAATTCATCTTCTGTACCGCTTTATCCTGTGTACACAGTCCCAGTAGACTTTGGGCAAAAGGTGGGGTACACCCTAGAAAGGGTACCAATCCATCACAAGGCAGGCAGGCACACACAGATCTTTGGACTATAGGAGGAAACCAGAGTACCCAGAGAAAAATCACCAAGCACGGGAGAACATGCAAACTCCATGCATGCACACAGACCCCGAGACGAGAATGAAACCCTTGACTCTGGAGGTGCGTGGCTACAGTGCTAATAACTACGCCACCTCAATATAATATTTGACTAAACTCAAAAAACAAACTTGATCAGACTGTAAACTACAGTGGTGTGTGTTTATTGTGGTCTGTAGAGATATTGGCACTTGCAAGAACACAAAAGAATGCTGTTGTAAAATGTTTATTATCCTGTTAATAACTTGTACATGTACAGTTTATGTCCAAGGATCCATCACACCTGTACGTCAAAAGAAAATCTTTTCTATCATTGTTGGTTAAATAAACTATAAACATAATAAAACATTGAACAGAGCATGGGCAGTAAGGCACAACATAATAGAGAAACACCCACACACACACACACACACACACACACACACACACACACACACACAATCACACTCTTCGTACCGTGTCTTTCCGGAGGGGCGACTCATCGGGACCCATTCTCAGACAGATCTCCAGAGCTCCCCCTACAGCTCCCACACCGCTGTGGCCCTGCAGGTTAATACAATATTGATATCAAATTCCAGTTCAGTCACTTTTTGCACCAGTGGCTGGTTTGAATCCACAATAAAAACCTACTGCTAATTTGTTTTATTCCAGCGCCAATCTGAAACTTAACTTCAAATCAGTCTGTGCTACTTCGTTATCAACAGGAAGCGATAAAGCTCCTCATCAGAGAACCTCAATGACAAATAAACTCAAGTCCACTCGAGCATTTCTCTCAGTAATAAACCGATTATCTTTCTTTACACCAGTAAACACAAGATCAGGTGATCTTCTTGATCTCTTCGTTGTGTCAATACAGAAGTGTCTGAGAATCGCAAATGCCCAGAGCTATCACATGCACTCATGCTGTTATAGTTTGTTAACATAATAAGGGCGTGCACTTATAGCATTCACTCAATAACAATGTATTAACTCTCTAAAATTTATTATTTTGCAACAAAATCACATCTAAAAGTATTTGATTCATTTTTTAACAACGGTAATTTTCCATGATGACTTTTTTTTAACAGTCAAATTCAAATTAGAATTTTTATTTGTCACATATACAACTGTGCACAGTATGATGTGCGGTAAAATGCTTACACGCCTTAAAAAGGTAGAAAGGATGTAAGGAGGCATACAGTAAATGTTCATAGGAAAGAATAAGATATAAAAGATAAAATCTAAAATCTACAATTTTGTTACAATAAAATAAAATGTAAGAATGTAAAAAAGTAAGATCAGTATAAATAAACTGTATTAAGTACATGAGGACAGCACCAGCAGTACGAGGTGCTCATGGAGTGTGAAATGAAATGATGAGCACCAGTGATATTGTCCATCTTTAAAGTGCAGTAGTGCAATAGTAGTCCTCTTTTGTATGTAAACAAGTCATAAGTTTTATGCCTATATCCAGATTTTCAGCTGGGCCGATTATGCCAAGCACTGACAGCATTACTGTACAGCTGTGCTCAAGCCAGAGGCAGACAGGACGGCATCACGAGCGATGTTCAATCCAGAAGACAAAGAGGATGCCTTGCAAGTTTCATGTGCCCAATCTTCCATCATCCTTTCCCCTACTGCACTTTGTCTTGTCTTTTTTGTATAGCTCTAATATAGTTTTGTTAATTTATGGTTAATTTAGTCTTAGACAGTTTTGTTAGTTTATGTTGTATGGTCCCGGAGGAACGTTGCTTTGTTTTGTTTCACCGTGTACTGAACTGTATATGGTGGAAATGACATACTAATTAAAAACCTACTTGACTTGACCTTTGATCCCTGACTCCCACCCCACTGAGTGCATCATTTACGTTGTTATCTCGTTATACCTGTGAGCATTGGAAGTTAAGGGCCCTGCTCAAGAGCCCGACAGGGACAACTTGGTGGTCATGGGATTTGAACCTGGAACCTTCCGAACCGTAGTCCAATGCCTTGACCCATTTTGGCGTATGACCTCGCCTAAGGCCACGCTCCATCTCTCTGATCTACCTCGGACATTTTTATGTTCACCCAGCTCCGCTTCAGACGTTGCCCCACATTCCTCCTCTGCCAAGGACACTTCTATGTTGTTTTGCTCCAGGTCTGTCTCCTTGCTCTCCTGATGACATCACTCCACCTTCCTGCTCCCCTGATGACATCACTCCACCTTCCTGCTCCCCTGATGACATCACTCCAACTTCCTGCTCCCCTGATGATGCCACTCCACCATCCTGCTCACCTGATGATGTCTCTGTCACTCCCTTCTCTCAATTTGCAAAGAATGTCGCTCCCTCCCTCTGGATCACTTCCCCCTCTTAACTTCATGGTGGAATTTGCTTCACCCTCTGACTCCACTTTACTTCACCCCCTCAAGTTGCAGTGGCCCTCACTCCTGTCTTGCATGTCGTGCCATGTCTTGTCTCTGGCTTATCACCTCGTCAGCCCAAGGAAACTTATCAGCAAAGACGACTTCATGGAAGACTGTCCAGGAGGCCATTTCACTCTTTTCAGAGCCCAGCGTTGGGAGTCGTCATGATGGTAGTGGTGAATATTACCCATCAGCCCACCAGTATATAACAGCATATAACTTGTTTAGCACCCATATCCAAGTTCCTGTTTCAGTGTCTTACTGTCAAGCTTGTTTGTTATGTGTTTCAAGTCAAGTAGCACATATAGTTTATATGTTTTTGCCTTTTTATGTTTTCAGGTTTCATGTTATCACGTTTGTCCGTAACAAGAGATTTCCACTCGCATGTGTCTTCGAATCCACTAATCCCACAGTTAACAAGAAACGGCCAGGTACAAAGTCCTCTGTCTTGAAGACTCTCCCATGTCAGGACACTGAGAACTCCTTCGATAAATGCTAAATAAACATCAGCTTCCTTATAATGGAAGTTTCACTTTATCAAAAAATTACCACAGACACAGATTTGAAAAGATATCCAGAAATGCGACATCTGCTTTCTATTATAAATAAATCCACCCCTTTTGACTAATACAAAGTTTATTTGTCCTTTTTCTCATGCTTCATGTCATGTCAACGTGACTCTTAGCACACTAACTAGCAGCACACAATCACCCCTGAAACCCCCCCAACCACACACACAAACATACACAGCTACGCGAAAGCTATCATTTGAAGAGTCGTGGGTTAATAAGCACATGAGTATGGACGCGTGTGCACGCAAACTTGCAATGAGCACACCATTTAATCAGTCAGCAAACATACTGGCGATAAGCCTGTTATTACGTCCATGCACACACAGATACAATCAAACACATACACACCTAGAGACAGAATACAGATAGATGAATAAAAGTCTCACGAATAAAAAGTCTCACGAACAAACAAACAAAAAAAAAACAACCATGCCAATTAAATGTTTAAGTGACGCATACTGTGAAATGCAATTCAATTGGTTTAATTAGATTAAGTTTAATACAATATACTCTGCTAATTCAGCTTATTAGTTAAGTTTAACAATATCGAACATGCTAAATCAAGGACAATTATAATCAAATGGCACAAAAACAAATATTCATTTACTTCAGTAAAAGAAAACTTCTGCATTACTGTGTAGTTAAAGACTGTCACGATAATGTAATCAGGTTACCTCACTGTGAAAACAGCCAGCATGCTTCTCCTTGCTTCTCAACACACCCAATCTCTTCCTCTCATACTCACTATCCTTAACCTAAACTCTCCTTACCCCGGCTTATCTCCCCCTCTTTTCACCCTTCTGCTTTCTCCTTTCCTCCCTCCCGAATCCAGTCCCTCTTCCCATTCCTTCCTCAAACATTTACTCTGTCTTCCTTTCCTGTGCTTCTCCCTCGCTCCCTCTAAAAATTCCTAAAATCTCAGCTGAGTTTCAAACGAAAAGGCTGATGTTCTGACTCAGTATCTATTCCACAGGGTCCTGCATATCGAATGCAGCCTTGCCTTTCCTCTAAACTTGATGTTCCACTTTAATACATCATGTTAGGCTGAAAGTCAACAACTTACCAAATTGATTCCTTGAAATGTTGCTTCTTCTTCCTGTTATTTTTTTTTCTTCTCCTCCTCTTCCTTTCTTTCTTTCTTTCCCTCCCTTCATTCACAATCCATCTATCATTGTTCTGACATAACACTTACACCAGTGTCCCTCTCCCAAAGTGCAAACACTTGGTGGAGGCCATGATGTGTCATGGCAAACTGTAAGACGCCCACAGTCTGTGTGAGTGTGTGTGTGTGTGTGTGTGTGTGTGTGTGTGTGTGTGTGTGTGTGTGTGTTTCAGGTCAGTTGAGCTTGCAGGTGCATCATGAGGACATTAAAGCTCCATTCATGACTCAAGCTACACTTGTCTCCTTAGAAACCAGATTAGCATTGAAAACAGAGGCGGATGAATATCTTCTTAATCGGGGCTTCATGTTAAACTGGAGCTCACAAACCCAGTGCTATTTTTTAACCAGCAAGTGTTTTTTCTAAACCATAGAGCAAATTTTAGTCATTACTGGGAAACATGACAGTAAATACAGTATATCATTAGTATCTGCTTACTGTGCTTCATCAAACAGGGTGCCATTAATTAAAAGGGCAAAGAAAAGTAGTAAAAGAAAATAGGAAAAAGAAAAAAAAACCACAAGACAAGCAAAAATTATAACTGCTACCTAAGTCTATTTTACGATTTTCTACCCTAATGTGATACGGATGTTTTGGGCGTTGATGGGCGAGTTTTGGCTCGCTAATCTACGACTAGTGAACGCAAAAGTCAAATTTTTGGGGTAAAGTGAACATGTTCGAGCGAGTTCAAGTGCCCTTCTTCAAGTGTGTTACACCGCCCCCTATTGCTGGGTTAGAAAAAGACAGTTAGCTGGATTTTCGTGCCTTGGAGGAAGAATGTGACAGCCTTCACTCTCCCTTGTTGGTACCTGTTGTTTGACAGGGAAGAGCCAAAAAACAGTTGGGAATTGGCCATGACTAAATTTAGGGAGAAAGTTGGGGCGTATTCGGTGGGGGGGTGTTTGTAGTGAAGTGAAACTAACCATCTGTTATGTCCCATATACTTTCCCCTTCACCTCTCTGTAAATTTTATTCTCATACTGTAAAACTACAAAAAAGCCAAACGTTTAAACAAAAAATAAGTTCGAAAAGAACCAGCGCTTTTCCCCCCCCCCAATCTTCACTTCACTGTACCTGCTATAGCCTCTAATTCCCAATCTGATCCCCAGCTGTTGTTTGGTTTCCTTGTTGTGCATTCACAGATGCTTTTCTGCTCACCGCGGTTGTAAAGAGTGCTTATTTGTTTATATTACTGTAGCCTTCCTGCCAGCTACTCTGATTCTGCTTATCACCAAAGCGTCAAAAGAACTGACGCTCATATGATGTTTTCTCTTTCCTCCCCACCATTATACACACTGTAAAGTCTACACTGGAAAAAACAACAGATCTGTTCTATGGGCAAATAACTTTCTCATGGTATGCATTTATTTGTAGAAAAAAGTATTAAAGTAGCAAAACAGTAATACACAGTATATCTAGGAAATAGGCTTCGTACACTGTACACGCTGACAAACAGACTTTACTGAAAGTGTGTGGAGAAATCTGTTGCCTCAAATCATTTAAGTTTTTTTTGTCATTTTATGTTGTCTTAAAAACATGCACAAATGTAAGTAACATGGATTAAACATAAAAATGAGTAATTACTACTTGAAGCTAATTGCAGGGTATGTTTTCACTTATTTTTTTATTTGTTTATTTTTTTATATAGCACTTTTTAATAATGGTCATTGTCTCAAAGCAGCTTCATAGAATTCAAAAAAAAAATTTCACTACAATTTATGTCTTGCCAGTGCAAAAAACTTACATTTTAAAGTTGATTCAGATTAAACATACTACTGCACGAGTGATAACCATTTAACAATAATTTATTGTATAATAAATAATAAATGTACATTTGATTTAAGTCCTTTGATCTTGAACCTATTTCAATTCATCTACTATTTATTACTATAAGATTACCATTAAACTAATGCTGCACAATTAATTGCATTTCTTTTTCAATTTTACGATTTAACATTTGTATTTTTACTTGATTTTACTTTTTATTAGAAATTCTTAAAAATCTTTAGTTTAATTGTATTCTTCTAACACAGTTTTTTCCTTTTATTGTAGTGAAATCTTTCTTACTATCCTATCATTTTAGGTCAGGGGCAGTCATGTTGGCATTTCTCTGCATATCGTAATGTGTATGGTTGTGTACGTGACAACCATACAAATTGTCTTTTTAAAATTTTTTAAATCGAAATCGCAACATGGACTTGTACAATAATTTAATCGCAAAATATTGCACTTTACCACACATACAGTAATATACACACAGTCTGGGAGTTTAGAGTTTGTGACAAATTTAAATACGTGTTTAATTTTTAAATAATTTTCAGGTGATAAATAAATATTGGCAACAAGTCTCTTAATGAAATCATTTGTCCAATTATTTGCTGTTAGCCCGGATAAATACATTTGAATATAAAATGGTAAGTTTAATAGATACATATCGCAATTGCGATCACAGTACAGTATGCATCAAAATAATCGCAATGCAATTTTTTTTTATTTTTTATCAGCTCTACAATAAACCAAATATAAGATTATTAAACCTATTTCTAGACATTTCTTTACTATTTTAAGCATTCATTTTCTGTTCCATGGGCAGATAATTTGCTCATTATATGCATTTATTTGTAGAAAGAAGCAAAATTAGCAAAATTACATTTAAAAATGTAAAATTTTAAATAGTAATATACAGTATATCTAGGAAATAGGCTTTGTACACTGTGCACGCTGACAAATAGACTTTACTGAAAGTGTGTGAGGAAATCCGCTTTTTAAGACTCCGTTTTTGAAGTTGTTTGTAATTTTATATTGTCTTAAAAACATCCACAAATTTAAGTAAAATGGACTAAACATAAACGTGAGTAGTTCCTAAGGATGTTTTCACTACAATTTATGTTACAGCAACTTATTACAGCACATTGAAACTCGCTTGACACACCCTGTATTCCAACTTGTTAGGAGGCAGAGTCACCCATAACACAGCATCCCTGTAACAGACAAAGTGTCAGCTTGACAGTTGCGGGCTAACCTTGTTTTTACAGAGCTCATATTTCCAAACCTCACTTGTACACTACTTGTACGGTACATCTCGTTCAGTAGCATCCATCAAACAAGACTTGCCTGAGTTAACCACTGACAATCTGAATCAGAGGTCCAGCCAGTGAAAAAATTATTATTATTATTTTTTAAGTTGATTCAAATTAAACATAGAATTGTACAATACATTACGATTGGTTCAATAATGCAATAAAAACTTTTTTTTAAGTTTAAATGTTTGCTTAAGTTGTTTGTACAAATTTTTTCTTTTTTTTACTAACAGTGTGATGTAAGGTTTGTTGTAATCTTTAATATGAAATAGTAGATGAATTTGACTAGATTTCAGGTATTTTTACTTGTTCAGTTGACATTTTGTTTTTCCTCTATTCCAGTATGTGATGTGATTAACAGAATCTTGAAATGTGCATAATTTTAATGCATTATATTGCTGCTATGTGTTGCTAAATCTTTGCATACATATAGTACACCACTACTGTAGCACTTGCCTTCATCCACTATGCACCTTTTGCACTGTCCATAATATCTCCACAATGTCCACGACACCCTCGGGCAGCAATACTCTGCGCTTAATCCGAATTTCAGGCTTCAGCTCTTCAGATTTTAACAAGCACTGTTAATTGTTGAACCTTTTTTCCTGATAATGTTCCAATACTTCTGGCTCTTGAGAATCCCAGAAAACTGTAAGCGTTGATGAATTTCCCAGCTGATGGTTGACTTTTGAACTTATTCTACAGGATGTTTCCGTTCCATACTCTGCCGCCGTTCACTCTCGGACTCTCCAATGAATCCGTGTCTCGTCACCAGTAATGATTCTCTTTAAGAAACGTTCACCTTCCTCAGAGGTATCGGCCCAAATTTTGTTTATAAAAATCCGAACGCTTCTGTTTGTGCTCTTCCGTGAGTTGTTTCGGCACCGGGTACACCCTCAGACCACAAAATAAAAAATACAGTAAATAAAAATCACTGCACGCTGCTCTTCATACGCGTAAATCACAAATGGGGCATGTATTTTTGCTCAGTTACAAATAAACTGGTGTAACACGTTTACACCTGCACAGTAGTGACTGGAAAGAGAGTAGCCTTGAACGGAAAGTGGCTGACAGAAGTTTTAATATAACCGGATAATTTTTGACTCATATGCTGCTTTATGTCCTATTTTAAATATCTACTGCACCTTCAGCACATAAGACATATGAACTCATAAAAGTTATTCCCTGTAAATAGGCCACTTCTGTACTTCAAGTTCGATGCTAATCTAGATGCATTTCACATGTACTTTGCACAATGAATCCAATCAATCCAATCAATGATCTAATCTAAAATAATAAATATAAACTGCAAAAAATCAATCTACATGTGGTAACCTGTTCAACAACCCAGCTGACACGATCTCAGTATCCTTCTGACTTTCATAAAAGCACTAAATATAGAGAAAATCTAGAAAAACTCACCACTCATCATCGTCCTCCCCCCTGACCCTCCAGTGGGTTTGTGCTGAGATTTTTTTTTGTGTTCTTCACCTCTGCTACAGTCTGTCCATCCCCCGGTCACCTCCTGTGCCGTCACTCGCTCCGTGACCGTGGACGCGCCCTCCCCCGTTCCTCTTTTGTGTAGGACTTCTCCCTTCTCTTTTCTTATTCAGTGAGAAAGAGGGTGAATGTTGACACTAGGGGGTCCTAAGTAGGTCTGCTAAAAAACTTTTTTTTTTTTTAATCTTGTTGCTTTCATATAAAAAAAATGAGATCTTTAATTATTAACTTTAAAAGAGTCGAGAAGAGTTTATTCATCTTGTTCTCAGTCTCATCAAAGGAGTTCGTTAAAAAGTAGCAATTCTTTTTTTTTTGGACAAAATTACACAAACATCATGTGGTGCGCACTAGTAGAGATCTGAGAACGCACGTCTGCGCTAAAGTTCTGGCTCTGTCCTGCGTTAGGATCAGCTGCTTAGCCGTCCTTATGTTTTGACGCTTCTTCCACTCGTAAGTTCTCCGTCCTGATGCCAATAAACCCCCCAAGAGGCTCATTACTTCACTATCATTTCCTTTTACGGCTTTATCTCGGCTAGCACGCACCACAAACACTTTCAAACACACACACACACACACACACACACACACACACACACACGGTTCAGGGACACTATTAGCTAGAAATTTCCATGTACAAATCTGTTTTTGTCCTTTTTTTTGTTTTTTTCTCTCTTCAGCAACTTTCTAACAAGTTATCAAATTTCTTATTCATCCCGTTTTCCCCCCCCCAAGAGCTGGAAACGAAAGGTTCAGTTCTGCAAACGCAGGAGAGGAGAACCTCAATCGACAGTCACTAGTGAGAGTGCTTGTACTCAGACATGTTACAACCGAGTCTACTTTTATTGTCATTCCATCAATAGACGGGTGTCGAGCCAAACAAATAGAAAAGGAGCGAGCGCAACAAAAACCCAACCTGAATGCACGGCTACAAGCAGACACATGATGCGTGATAACAGAAGCGAATGATGATTCGAATGGAAAGGAGTCGTGTTTATCACATTCTCTTCTGTTCCCGGCTCGATCCCTCGTTTCCTCTGTAGCTGAACTCTTAACTTTGTCTCTCCATGAGGTCATGCTTTTTTAAAATAGGAAACTTTCACTCAGATAGCAGGAGGTTCAGGCTCAGATTTGGCTTTAATAATGTAGCATCTCTCAAATGGAAACCTCAAATTAAGCAATTTCTGGCTAACAATTGTTGTTTTCGAATTAAATCGGCATGTTTAGATAAATGTTCGATGATTGCATGATAAATGCATGATGATTTTTAAATAATTAGTCCCTCACGAATCTACTGTAATGAACCTGACAATTTATAACAAGTGTTCATGTGTTATTTTTAATATTTGGTATGCAGCTTTAATGTTAAACCATGTAATAAAGGTATTATTATTATTATTATTATTAGTGTCATCTAATGGCTGAATGTATGCTTCCATGCTCAAAATTTCCTCACAAAAGTTTTACATGTTAAATCCAATCAAGAGATTTATTTCAAAATAAGCTGTAAAATATATACATATACATATATATATATATATATATATATATATATACTCAGCAAAAAAAGAAACGTCCTCAGACTTTCAACTGTTTTTACTTTCAGTAAACTTAATGTGTAAATATTTGTATGAACACTAAAAGAGTCAACACCATAA
>JAQMYG010000021.1:12663330-12682354 GCA_030014215.1 Clariallabes teugelsi | reverse complement strand
GCGGTCGTATAAGCATTTCACTGCATATCGTACTGTGTATGACTGTGTATGTGACAAATAAAATTTGAATTTGAATAAAATTTGAATTTGATTTTTTTATGTCAATAATTTTTAAATTTTTTAAACTTTTCATAGTTTTAAACGATCATTTCATGAAGTTATATTGCGTTGTTTAATACATCCACTTTAGACACGTTACAAACTGTCTATAGCTGTGTCATGAAGTGGACAATCAGTTGATATTTCAACAATATCACAGAATCAGAGTGGGCATTGAACTATATTTGAAAGTCCGCCCAAAGGAATATATATAGTGTATATACAGTAGTGTATATACAAAACATAGTATATTAAGTGTGTATGGAATATCTGATGAACATCAACACCCATTAACTTTTATCATAACTTAAAACCCAAGAGGAACACATCTGTCAAGGCAACACAGCATAGGTCCATGATGATAATAAATAAATAAATAAATAAATAAATAAATAATATAAAAATTCTATTATGAAAAAAATCATATTATGATTATATACTATCATAAAAGTATTCTAACAATATTATCATATATATCAATATATAATGCAAAACAGTAAATTTAGTGGTGCCTTCAGTTGTTCTCCCAAGAACGAACCAGTCTTGCATGGGTCTGAAAGTGGTTTTCAGGTGGTTGGATTTTTCTTCGCTTTTTCAAGGGCTAAAAGGTGCTGGGAATAAATTCAGCCACATGTGCGCTTACAATGTATAACTGATAATTGGCCAATCAATAGACCTTGTGACAATAATTTCCGCCATATTTCTGGCTAAGGAGAGAACTTGGTTTGTGTGAACATTTGTGAATTCAGATATAGTGAATTTATATTGAACTATTTACCCAATTATTGTTTTAACATGACATCTGATCAATAAAGAAAAAAAAGTAGACACCTTAAGCGATTGGCCCACATAAATATGAAGAAAATGTGTAAAGTTGTGAAAAACTGAGATTGAATTAAGAATTGATTTTAATATAATTTAATGTATATTTTGTTCATTATAAAAAACATCATATATGCACCAGATCAGAAGAAGTTATACTGTATGAAACCAGTGAAAAAGTCTTTTCCCCTTCCCTTATGTTCTCATTGTTCTCTTCCTGTGTAACACACACTCTCTCTCTCTCTCTCTCTCTCTCTCTCTCTATCTATCTCACTGTCTCAGTTTTTCTATGTCTCACAAACATATCCTTAGTTACATGCAGACGTCTGGAATTCAAAAATGGTTGTACCGGGTAATAATCTGACTGTGTTGTTAAAACTTTATGGTGTACAGTTTCAGTTCTTTAACTGATAACCAGCTCAGGGACAAAATGAGCTGATTTTTTTTTTTTTTTTTGCAACAATAATTCTATACTGAAAATGAGATCACTGGTTATTTCCTCTCTCTCTCTCTGTCTCTCTCTCTCTCTCTCTCTCACTCTCTCTCGCTCTCTCTCACACTCACACCCCCACACACACAGTCTCAGTGACGCAAAAACCACTCATGAACAGTTGACGAGTTGACAATACCCTAGCATCCTGTCTCTGAAGATGGACTTTGACTATCAAAAAATTAAAGGTCAGTCTCTTTTTATCGATTTACACAGATTAACGTCGTCACAGTGCAGTCCCGTAGCGATCCTCAGGCATCTCAGAGCTTCTAAACAGGGTTCTGTGGTGTGTGTTTTACCACCATTCTCTTAGATGTTTCAGTTTTTTGACAGCGACAGCAGTGTAATTGTACTGTAGCTTGTGGTATTCCATGCTTTAGTCACATTGTGTTCTGTTCATTATTAAGGTCATGGTATAAGCATTAGGTTTAAAGTTTGTGAATTTGATGGTATAGATTGTATATCTTATGTTCAGAATGATTTTGGTAATAACAGGAAACAGTATAATATCAAGCAGTTTAATTTGTTCAAGCTTGTTTAATATATAATTAAGCTTTTAAAAAGCTCTATATGTGACAACACTGTGGTTAAAGAGAGATTTGACGTTTCCGCTGTACGGGCCATTTTGAGATTCAGGACAAATGTGAAACTATTGTGTCTGTTTAAAGGAGGAGATAAGGTCAAGTCTTACTGTGTGATCAATCTGAAAGACTGGAAGAGTTTACAGACTTGAGCAAGAAAGAAAGTGTTATTCAATATGTGCACTGGAGTATAAGAATCATTTGGGATTTTGACTGTGCGATTGTTGTTTTTTATGTCAGAAATGTAACCATTAAAAAAATTCATAGTTTTAAACAATGATTTCATGAAGCTAAATAAAAAATAAATAAAAAAAGAATAATAATAATAATATAAAAATTATATTATATAAAATCATATTATAATATGGTTATATATTATCATACAATTATTCTAATAATATTATCATATATATCATATATAATTATTATATATCAATATATAATGCAAAAATCCATTTAGTATTAAAATATTCATACAAGTTTTTCTTTTCCTAAAGTGTAGACATTTCTCTCTCTCTCTCTCTCTCTCTCTCTCTCTCTCTTTATTTATATATACACACACACACACACACACATACATACATACATACATACATACACATACATACATACATACATACATACATACATACATACATACATACATACATACATATGCTTTAAGCATCAAACTGTGTATTTGGCTTTTGAATATGTCAGATATAATTATTTTTATGTGCATTTGACCACAACCGGAATATGAGAATGACGTCGCAAAAATGTAGAACTTTCAAAATTATTATTTTTTGGTCATAGGAACATCCAGAAAAACACATGATCATGTGTATCTGCTCTATTTCTTTGTCTATGTGACCCCCCCCCCCTTTTTTTTTTGGGCGGTCATGTTTGGATAGTTGGTTAAAATTAGGTTGTGCTAAAAAAAGATACTGTATGTCACTCTGTACTGCACAGAGCTCTATATACTGTATCTTTATTAAAAAACAAAAAAATGGTTAAAATGCCCTGAGTTTTAAGTGCTACATCATATATATCCTGGCTTATTGCAGTCACAAGGCAGGTTGTTGGTGGTTTCGAAATGGTTTATTGATTCTTTCTAGAATGTCTACATAAAGTGTTATCACACATTTTAACCTCAATTTCAGAATTGCGCACTGAGCACTCAGAGCAGTATTTTTGAAAAGGCACAGCGCCAATAAAGTTTGTGTTTACTACAAACTGCAAACCTCAGAGTATTATGAAACGCCATGGAACACTACTTCAAGTTTGTGTCACGAACTTTGCTTTATACCAGGCATAGAGTCAGGCATATGTTTCTGTGGTCCGCTTTTTAACTCAAGATGCCATGGCAGCCTGTCATTAGAGTGGTGAAAGGAGACTTTCTAAGTTGCTTGGTATAATTAGTCCCAAATGAGGAACTTCTCAAGACAGCGGCACTGATGTTGCCCTTTAAGTTGGAAGCGCATATTTCCGGCCCAAGTGTTCTGCATACTTAAGAAAAACATCCTGAATGGAACATGACAGCTTTTTAAACTTGCGTTGGTAAAAAAAAAAATTTAAACAAAAAACATTTTATGGACTTTGATCGAGATAAATCATTCAACTCATTATTGGCACAAAAAAAAAAATGTTAATTGACAGTAGCTCACAAGACTTATATGTTATATACTTATATGCTGAGGATCCAGGTCAAAGCCCAGGGCGCAACAATGGCTTAGTGGTTAGCACTGTCGCCTTGCACCTCCAGGGTCCGGGTTCTATTCCCAGCCAGGTTCAATTCCCACCTTGAGTGCATAGAGCTTGCATGTTCTCCCTGTGCTTCTCCCACAGTCCAAAGACAGGCAGGTTAGGCTAATTGCCATTCACAAATTGCCCCGTAAAAAGTCTCCTGGGTTTGGCTCTAGGTTCCCCGTGACCCTATATATAGGATAAAGTGGTATAGAATGTGTGAGTGAGGTTGGAGCCCCACTATTGATGGGTTGCCACACCCCATACATAGCATTGCTGGAACCCTGGATAAAATGGTAGGGTTGCGTCAGGAAGGGCATCCAAACCTGTGCCAACCATGGATCGCATGGTCTGCTGTCTCGCGACCCCTTGATGGAAGCAGCCAAAAGAAAGTTATTTATATATTTGTATGTTATACACTAAGAATGGGAATCACCAGCAAACGTCTGATAAGATATTATCACAATACCACATTTTTATCACAATTTTTTGTATTGTGATTCTATAAGTAACACGATTTTATAAATATCATGATTCAATATAATTACTTGTGTTACAATTCTAAACAAATATAGCAAATAATTTGCTTCTACCACACAGGATGCCATGCTGCCTGCCAATGTGTAAATAGTTTAGAGTGCACCACTATGGGATTATAGAGGAATGGGAATGTTTTACCACCTCAAATGCAAACATATTCATAAATAAAAAGAAATAATCAATAATAAATTATTTTGAATTGATGTTTTCCTTATCTCTAGTATATCCTGTCTGTAGTGCATTGCCAAAATGTTTTGACCAAATACAATACACATACAATTACAACACATTTAAAAACATTTATATATTTAAATATCACCCTACTATACATATTGCACAATAATATTGTAATAAAATTGTAATAAAATTTTATTCAATTCAATACAATTTTATTTGTATAGTAGCATTTTTAACAATTGTCATTGTTGCAAAGCAGCTTTACACAATCAAAAAAAATTATTATGGAAGTTTCTATGAAAGGTAATAAAAAAAAACAAAAAAAAACAATGCAATTTAATATTATTTGATAGATGAGGAATCTCGTCAAAGGGAAGAGCGAATCAGCTCTGTACCAGCCCTACAGCCAAAACCCCTGCCTCGACCATCTACTGCTGCAGAAGCTCCATCTACCCCTCGAAAGCCTCCAATCAAACCCAGACGAAGCATCAAATGCCGTCCTATCGCACAGCCAGTATCCATACAACCACAAATCCAGGACAATCAGATGGAGGTTGAGGTAACTACGATCGTTGATTAATATGAACATTGCAGTCAATGCTGATGACATATTACGGATTTGGAATATAAAAATATCTGTTAATATATATCATACATTTTTTATATAGTGATATGAAAATATATTGTTAAAATGTAGATCATATTTTTCTTCCATGGCAGCACAACACTTTCACTTTTCCATTTAAAAAAAGAATTTCATTTAAATTTTAATGTATATCACAGATCTGTGCAAAATAGTCCACATTTTAAACGCATTATATTTATAATGAAATAAGTATATATGAATATATCTAATAAATAAATATATAGATCCATAAATATATCTAGACAATCTAGTTTTTATCAGTTTTGTACTTGTGTCTAGTCTTCCTATTCTCAAATGTTTTTCCACAATCATACTGGAGTTCCCAATGATGGTCAGTGCTTGTTGCCTGCCTTTCCTTGACTCCACTGTCCATCTCAACCCAAACCATATCAACTGAATTCATATCAGGTGATTGTGGAGGCCAGACCATCTAATACAGCACTCTATCACTCTTCTTCTTGGACAAATAGCTCTTACATAACCTTGAGATGTGTTTGGGGTCTTTGTCCTGTTTGAAAACAAAGGATGGTTCCACTAAGTGGAAATCAGATGGGATGGCATGTCATGCAAAAAGCTGTGGTAGATATGCTTGTTAAATGTGCCCTCAATTTTGACTAAGCCACCAACAGTGTCACAAGCAACAGAACCATCTATTGACCCTCTCTATGTCAAATACATGGTGGTTTGAACCAACAATCTCAAATTTGAGATTATCAGACCAAAGCTCAGTTTTCATTAGTTGTGTTTCTTGGCCCAAGCAAGTCTCTTCTGCTTGGTGTTCTTCTAAAGTAATGGTTTCTTAGCTGCAATTTGACCATGATGGCCTGACTCACGCAGTCTCCTCTGAACAGTGAATGTCGAAATCGCTTGAATCTGAGGTTCTATAAATCGGTAGTTTCTGAGGCTGGTCATTCAAGTAAACTTATCCTCTGTAGGAGAGGTAGCTCATGGTCATCTTTTCCAGAGATGGTCCTCATGGGAGCCAGTTTCATCATAGTGTTTGATGGTTTTGGTGACTGCGCTTGAGGATATGTTCAAAGTTGAAAAATTTGAGATTTTTCAGACTGACTGATGTTCATTTCTTAAATTAATGATGCACTGTCTTTTCTCTTTACTTAACTGAATGTCTCTTGCTGTAATATGGATTAGTACGGTAGTTTTAGTAGCAGTAATAGGGCTATTGACAGTGTTCCCACCCTTCCTCTGCACAAGACAATCAATGGTCTAAAGCACATTAAAAAGAAAGAAATGTCACAAATTAACTCTCGACAAGACACACCTGTGAATTGAAAACCATTCCAGGTAACTACCTCATGAATCTGATGAGAGAATGCCATGAGTGTTCCAAGCTGTAATCAAAGCTATACTGTACTGTATATAGCTACTTTGGACAATCTAAAATATAAAACATATTCTGGGTTGTTTAACCGTTTTTGTTTACTACATAATTCTGTAAGTGTTCTTTTATAGATTGGATGTCCTTAGTATTAATGCACAATATTGAGAATAATAAAAAACAAGTAAAGGAGAAGGTGTGTCCAAACTTTTGACTTCTATCATCTTTGAGCAAGAAATGTGATGAGAAAAACATGCAGAATGAGCATGATGGGAGATCACTTAAACACCTAGTCAAATCATAAACTACAGTAGAACTCACAGCTATGTTTAATAGTGAAAGTAAACACATTTCCACGCATAGTGTGAAGAGATTGGGACTAAACAGTGGTGTAGCCTCAAGTTACAGTATGACTAATAGGGGAAAAGGTTTCAGTTTGCTAGGGGGCATAAAGAATGGACTGTTGAGCATTGGACAAGGGTCATGTGGTCTGATGACTCCAGATTCCATGATACCCTGTTCCAGAGTGATGAGTTCTTCAGGGTAAGGAAAGAGACAATTGATCATTGTTTGTTGCCCAACGTACAAGCCTGTGGAGGCAGTGTTATGGTCTGTGGTTACTTCTGTTGGTCAGTTCTAGGTTCACCAACACTATGTGCCCAAAAACAATGAGATCAGCTCAGAAATAAACAGATTTTTTCCATTAATGGATTTTTTCAATGAGGGCACTGGCAAATTCCAAGATGGCATCGTCAAGATTCATCAAGCATAAATTGTGAAAGTTTGGTTCAGGGAGCATGAGACATAATTTTCACACATGGAGTTTAGCCAAAACAGGGTCCAGACCTTAACCCCACTGAGAATCTTTGGGATGTGCTGGAGAAAGGTTTACACAGCCCATTATCAATACAAGATCTTGGAAGGAAATTGGATAGGAAAAAAATGTTGTGACATTGCACAAGCTCATAGAAACTTTTAATTAAATATGGTAGTGTATGCCATTTTTTTGACCAGTCAGTTTATACATGTAGCCATTTTGAAGATCATTATTGCAGTGTGTATCTCTACTGATCTGAGTTCTGTATTGACTTTGATCCACTCTACTTTGATATAGTACTTACTGTATGCACAGCTTTGTAGTGCTGTATGGAAGTCATAAAATAAAACGAAACTGATGAACCAAGCTTCTCCATAAACAGAGTTCAAGATTGAGCGTGTGGGTGAGTCGCATAATGTCGGATGACATTATATTGCTACAGAGAAATTATATATGGACAGTGAGCTGTAAGTGAGAGCGCGCCTGTGCAAAACCACTTTGCAGTGTTATGAAAAAATACCTTGGAAACCACTGCTGCTCTATTCCTATTTTTAACCAGATTACCTCATCTAAAGGCTTTATACGAATAAAACTGGAGAGGTGGTATGAAACTGAATGGAAAATGTACTAAGTGGGGTGTGTTTGTGTGTGTGTGTGAAAGGAACGGAAGCGAATCGCTCCCTCTCAAGTGCTGAACCCTACAGGGCCTCTGGATGCTCAGACTCCATCTCTGCAGGCGCATAACCTGCTGTGGTTTCAGAGAACGCAGCTGCCTCGGCTACCAAAACCCGTGCCTTGCTGGCTCCATGGCTTCGCGACACGCAGGTTCTCTCTCTCACATCAGTTTCTTACACTAAACACACCCACTTTTTCACAGCAGTAAATGCCACAGTTAATACAGGTGCAGACATCCAACCAACCACATTTAGCGTTCGCATGCACCATGTCCTATTTTAAAGTACTACATACGTTGATGCTTTTTTTTTTCACAGGGAAGCAGAGCAGCTACTGCAGGATAAGCAGCAGGGTTGTTTCCTGTTGAGGCTCAGCGAGTCAAAGGTTGGCTTTGTGCTCTCTTATAGGTATGTACCCATATGTAAGCATGTCTTTTGCAGCTACACAGATACACTCGATTCCGCAGATTAAAATGTAGTTCATTTCCAGAGGTACAGACAAGTGCCGTCACTTCATCATAGAGCAAGACTGCGATGCGTCTGAGATGGAGAGTCAATACGTCATAGCTGGAGAGACCAGCAAGCATTGCAGTCTGGAGCAACTCATCAACTACTATACCCAGAATCCAGTGGGGCCTTTTAATGAAAAACTCACTGTGCCTTGCGTGCAGGTAGGATTCTGTCCACACGTGCAAATTTCACTCACTCACTCATCGTCTATACCGCTTAATAATATATACACGGTCACAGGGGGGAGACTTGGGCGGGGTACACCCTGGACAGGGTGCCAATCCATCAAAGGGCACACATACACAAACATTCAATCACACACTATGGGCAATTTGGGAATGCCACGGGGAGAACATGCAAACTCCATGCACACAGAGATGAGAATCAAACCCGGACCCTGGAGGTGCAAGGCAACAGTGCTAACCACTAAGCCACCCTCCATCTCTCCCATTTTGAAGAAAAAAAATATTATTTAATCATTTAAAGTCAACATTTAGCATCCCGTTTGTCAACTATTGACGAGTAACACAGAACGTTTTATCCAGAAAGGGCCAGTGTGGGTGTAGGCTTTCATACCAAACAAGCCGAAGCCATACTTGATGTCCTGATGAAAATCAAGAGCTGGTGGAATCAGGTGTGGTTCCTGTTTTATTGGGATGAAACCAGAAACGCACACCATCACCATGGAGGGTAGGGGCAGTGGTGGCTCAGTGTTTAAAGGCTCTAAGTTACTGATCAGAAGATTAATGGTTTGAGCCCTTAAGCAAGGCCCTTAACCCTGTCTGCTCCAGGGGTGCCGTATAATGGCTGACTCCTTACAAAGCTGGAATATGCAAGGAATATTTTTTTTTTACTGTGCAGTAATGTATATGTGATAAATAAAAGAGGATCTTAACTTAGATGGGAATAATTTTCATGTGCTATGATCATCACATACAAAAAAAAACAAAAAATCCCCCTCAACCTGTTAAAACAAGATAGTGAGTGATATCGGATCGCCTAATCGTCTCTGAATGGAACCTTAAAGGGACACAGTGAAGATTGAAGACTGTAATGTTTTAAAACATTAAACCATATTAACTGTTCTTTTTGGTGCTTAGCTTGAATCTTCAGCTTGAAGCAGTGCTTGTTGTGTAGTTCAATTTTTGACCACTAGGTGCAATATTTGCTTAATGTTTGTAAGCAAATGAATGAAAAACTTGGTTAGACATGTCTAATAGCATTTTGTTTTTCAATTCTAGTTACTCAAAAAGGTTAAAGAGATCATGCAAATGTTGGGCCTCTGCCCAAATGCATTAATGATGGAACCATAACTTTCCAAATGTAACCTCTTTCCTTAGAATGTATTGCAGCCCTTAAAACCCAGAGCATTTTAGCCATTTTTTGTTTTGCAGTTTTTTTGTTAATAAACATATAGGGCTCAGGATTGTAAAGAGTGAGGTGAGGATGGCGTTAAAGACGATGAAGAGTGGAAAGGCAGTTGGTCCTGATGACATACCTATGGAGGTATGGAAGTGCTTAGGAGAGGTGGCAGTAGAGTTTCTGACTAGTCTGTTTAACAAGATCTTGGAGAGTGAGAGAATCCCAGAGGAATGGAGAAGAAGTGTATTAGTGCCGATCTTCAAGAACGAGAGAGATGTGCAGAGCTGTGGCAACTACAGAGGAATAAAGTTGATAAGCCATACAATGAAGCTTTGGGAAAGAATAGTGGAAGCCAGGTTACGGGCAGAGGTGAGCATTTGTGAGCAGCAATATGGTTTCATTCCTAGAAAGAGTACAACGGACACAGTATCTGCTTTGAGGATGCTGATAAAGAAGTACAGAGAAGGTAATAGGGAGTTGCATTGTGTCTTTGTAGATTTAGAGAAAGCATACGAAAGGGTGCCGAGAGAGGAGCTGTGGTGTTGTATGAGGAAGTCTGGAATGGATGAGAAGTATGTTAGAGTGGTGCAGGACATGTATGAGAGCTGTAAGACAGTGGTGAGATGTGCTGTACAGTAGGTGTGACAGAAGAGTTCAAGGTGGAGGTGGGTCTGCATCAAGGATCGGCTCTGAGCCCCTTCTTGTTTGCTCTGGTGATGGACAGGATGACAGATGAGGTTAGACAGGAATGTCCATAGACAATGATGTTTGCAGATGACATGTGCTTTGTAACAGGTGCTTTTAACAGGTGGAGGAAAATCTAGAGAGATGGAGGTACATTCTCGGAAGCAGAGGAATGAAGGTTAGCCGTAGCTAGACAGAATACATGTGTGTGAATGAGAGGAACCTAAGTGGAACGGTAAAACTACAGGGAGCAGAGGTTAAAGTGGGTGCAGGACTTTAAGTCCTTAGGGGTCAACGGTCCAGAGCAACGGAGAGTGTGGAAAGGAGATGAAGAGGCGGGTACAGGCAGGTTGGAATGGGTGGAGAAAAGTGTCAGGTGTGTTATGTGACAAAAGAGTATCAGTGAGAGTGAAAGGAAAGGTGTTCAAGACAGTGGTGAGACCAGTGATGCTCTACGGCTTAGAGACAGTGGCACTGAAGAAAAGACAGGAGGCAGAGCGAGAGGTAGCAGAGCTGAAGATGTTGAGGTTCTCTTTGGGATTGACAAGGATAGATTGGATCAAAAATGAGGTCACCAGAGGGACAACCCATATTAGATGTTTTGGAGATAATGTCAGAGAGGACAGATTGAGGTGGTTTGGACATGTTCAGAGGCGAGATTGTGAATATATTGGTAGAAGGATGCTGAGGTTGGAACTGCCAGGCAGGAGAGGAAGACCAAAGAGGAGATTTATGGATGCAGTGAGAGAGGACATGAAGTTAGTTGGGGTGAGAGAAGAAGAAGGAGAGGATAGTGTCAGGTGGAGGCAGATAATTCGCTGTGGCGAGCCCTGAAAAGGATTAGCCGAAAGACAGAAGAAGTAGAAGGGCTCAGGAAACGCAATTGTGATTTTGTGGCTAGTGAACTTTTATGCAGTAGAGGAAAATTATATGTAATGAAATGGCATTCAGGCTGATCTCTTTAATTACTTGTGCAAGAAATCCTTCCTGATCCTCCAGAGATTGATTATTACATATATACCATACTATACTCCACTTTGTCCTTCTATGGCCCTTTTAAAGAAATTCAGAATGAGTGTGATCTCCGTGCACTAGACCTCAAGCTCTTTCACTTCCTTTTTGTTAGTTGTCTTATCACTGCTCAAGATGAGCCTCTCAACAGTGGTGTTAATTATGCAGTTGCTATCATGTTAGGCGAGATGTTTGTGAGTACATTTATAGTAGAGGACTCAAGAAGGAGCATATAGGAGTTTCTGGTGTTCAGCCTGCTTATAGAAGGAGAAATGATGTGAAAGACATGTTTGCTTCTGGTCGCAGCTTTGACAAGAGAATGAACAAACAAGGCTGTGGTGTCTTGGGTCAAAAAAAGATGACGCGCTTATTATTATTGAACTGACGCACTGGACTAATTCTGCTGTTTTCTTACTGTTTTTTGGTGCACATCTGGAAAATAATTTGTGGGGAGCATAGGTCTGGGATTGATGAAGTTCTAGCTTCTGAGTAGCATCACTGCCTCAAAGCTCCAGGGTCTGGGATTCAGTCAACACTTGGGGTACTGTCAGTGTAGAGCTTCTCATGTTGTTCTAACATCCTCACAGGTTTCCACCAGGTTTTCTGGTCTCTTGGCTAAGACAAATTGGCCATTGGGGTAAATGTGTACGTGTATACAGTGCCCGGTGATGGCCTGACATCCAGTCTAGTATGTATTGCCACACTACAGCCTCACCTCCCATACGCTCTGGTTCAGTATGGGACATTATGAGCATTAACTTAAAATGAAAGAGGATGGGAATCTGCGTGGCGCAGTGTTAAAGTGCCCTATCATCTGGAGATTGCGAGTTAAATTCCTGGGTGATGGTGAAACTCCTGCACACGGAGGCCTAGAGAGACCTGATTGGCCGAGCTCTCTCAGAGGGGACCTGAATAAAGTGCTACTGAGGTAGTAGCATTAATTCAAAGGAGGGAGAAGTGTATACTCTGTATTGCTTTGCCTTGTCTTTTATACTATTTGTACAATTTATCATTTGTCCTTGTGTATCGATTGATTAACTTCCTTTACTTCCTCTTCTAGGCTAATGGCATCTTTGACGATAAATCAAAGCTGGAAGTGGGAAATAAAACAGAAAGTGGAGAAGAAAGAATTGCCACTCCAGGAATTAGCCAAGAATACCCTCCCATGGGCTTGACAGGGCAAGATGTCCGTCCTGCTGCCGCGGATTCGCCGCAATATGCTGTAGTGAGGAAAGCTCTAAGGAAGACTCACTCTCTATCTGATTGCATGGTTTTATCTCACTTGCTGCCTCTTGTCCCAGAAAACACAGACCGAGAAACAAAAACTGAGGTATTACCTTACAGTACAAACAAAAACTATGTATTAATATAGTCTAAAGTGAAAGATATGAACAAAGAAATCTGTTTCCACCTTCCAGAACGACACACCAGAGTCTGTGTTCGGAAACGCGGACATGTGTGCAGCAGGCGATGTGGCCCACCCTGTGGATGCCCCCTACGCACGTGTCAACAAACCCCAGCGCCCGCCAGCACAACCTTCCTCCGTCAACGGCAGCGATGCCGACACCAGCTTATGGGGTGCGTCGGCAGCCATGGACTCCGAAGCGTTCCCCAGTGTTGCAGCAGTAGCAGAACAGAAATACTGCAAACTGGAGCCTATTCATACATACGAAGAGGCCCTGCACACGCGTACGCGTGACAATGAGATTGATTTCTACGCAGTTGGAAGGCAGAGAGAAAACACAACAAATGCAGGTGAGAAGAGGAGGGATGGTGGAGAATTGAAAAAGAGAGAAGGGGCAGGATGTAGCTCAGTGGTTAAGGTGTTGGACTATTGCATTTAGGCGTTTGGAAAACGCCCATATCAAAAGCGACTTACGTTTTTTATCTCATTATACATCTGAGGAATTGAGATTAAGGGCCTTGTACAATAACCCAACAGTGGCAAGTTGGTGGTTGTAGGGATTGAACTTTGGATCTTCCAAACTGTAGACCATTAGCTTTAATCACTGAGCTACCCCTAACCCACTACTGATCATCAGGTCCCAGGTTCAAACCCCAGCACCACCAAGTTACCACTGTTAAGCCTAAAACTGCTCTGATGTAAAAGGAAATGTAAAAAAAAGTAAGTTGTTGTAGATAAGGTAGTCTGGCAAATCGAAGAGGTACTTAAACATAAAAAGTTTTATCATCTTACTGTGCTTGAAGTCTACTGTAAACATCAATCGGGTTTTACACCTTCAATTCACAGGAAATGTCATTACAGGACCCGGTTTGATGTGTACACCCCTCGTATATTAAAATGCATGCATTAATATAAACCACTGCTTTGTTCTCAGTGCCGTGCAGTTATGGAAAATTCACATCAGCACTTTTTCGATCAAATGTGAGACTTCAATAGAGGTGTGGTGTAAGTCGCATATAGATGAGCACACTCATTATGAAGGCCATAATTTATTAAACGTTTCATGTAGTAAACCTGATGAGTTTAGATTGTTTTCAGATTGTTTAAGATGCGGAGGGCGGACTGGTTTGACTAAAATTCAAGATTGGGTCACATTTCTAGACCAGATGACTTTATTTCTGTTTGTGCAGCGATCCCTGGCAGTCATGTCTACGCAGAAGTTAACCTTAGAGGAACAAGAGATGACACAGTACTGGCTACTTCACCTCCCCATGCAGGGACATTTATCTCTGCCCAGTCCTCCATGAGGCCTAATCCTAGACTGCCCCCAAGACCTGCAAACGCTCCAGTACGACCCGATGGTGGTAGTCAGGTACGGTTCATCTTCATGTTCTACCAATATTATTGGACTAGCCAAGTCTACAAAACTGGACGCTATTGAATTTACACTGGTCGCCCTTACAAAAAAATTTCTCCCCCACAGAATCCTTCAGTTTCAGCAACGAGGAATCCACCACCTTACCAACCCGAGCAGGCTCTGCCAGAAAATGCTGGGTCCTCCATATACGAGCAGATTCCAGAAAGACGAAACAAACCCAGACCTCCGTTGCCGCCTCTGAATCCCAAACGCTGACTCGTGGTCCACCATCAGTGTCGTTGAAACCTCTCTACTACCAAGCACACATTTCAAACTAAATGGTATTACAAACTTACAACAGAAGCCTACAGAAATTATTCCTTTTGATGTATATGTGGTTGTGCATTACATACATGCTTAATCTTATCCTTCGACTTTTGCGTTTAATGTTGAATCTGTTTAATTTGTTTGGCTGCAGAAGTATTCAGCCCGAACTTTAATTTAATGTCTTGACAGCATCTTGAGTCTTATTTACTACTGTGTTTGTAAAAGAACTGTAAATAAAGAGGATTTTTATAATACTGTACAGTAGATACATGTTTGTTGTAATACTGAATTAATATATAGATGTATGTTTACAAAGAATTTTATTAAGGAAACATTTTCAGCTATACCAACATCCACAACTATGTTTTCTTACAACTTTTAAAATGTTGTGTCTCTTTAAAACAAAGTAAGCTCATGATCCTTTGAGTCCTACCCTTGGCCATTTTAACCACACCAACCAGTAAATAAGGAATCGCAGGGCGAGTGTTGTTTGAAAGACGGCAGAACTCAACTTCTCAGACGTCTGACGCATTAAGTATGCCAATTACACTCGTGGAAAAAACTGTTGGTACCCTTCGGTCAACGAAAGTAAAACTCACAATGGTCACAGAAATAACTTTAATCTGACTAAAGTAATAATAAATAAAGATTCTATCAATGTTAACGAATGAAAGTCAAACATTGCTTTTCAACCATGCTTCAACAGAATTATTTAAAAAAATAAACTCATGGAACAGGCCTAGACAAAAAAAAAAAAAAAAAAAAACCCTAGAAGAAGACTGAAAATTATGTGACCAAAGGGCCATGTTAATTTGTGTCCACTAATTAGCATCACAGGTGTCTACAAATCTTGTAATCAGTTTACAATTTAATCTCAAGACTACGAAGGGATTCTAGAGAGAAATGTGCTGGCCAGTGTCAGAAAGCTTGGTCTCAGTCGCAGGTCATGGGTCTTGCAAAAGGACAATGACCCAAAACACACAGCTTAAAACACCCAAGAATGACTAAGAGGAAAATATTGGACTATCCTAAAGTGGCCTTCTATGAGCCCTGACCTCAATCCTATTGAGCATCTTTGGAAGGAGCTGAAACAATGCCGTCTTTAAAATGCGCCCTTCAAACCAGAAACAACTGGAGCAGTTTGCGCATGAGGAGTGGCTCAAAATACCTGCTGAGAGCTGCAGAAATCTCATTGACAGTTACAAGAATTGTTTGATTGCCTCAAAAGGTTGTACAACAAACTATTAAGTTAGGGGTATCATTTTTGTCTAGGTCTGTTCCACAAGTTTTTTATTTTTATTTTTATAATTCCGTTGAAGCATGGTTGAAAAGCAATGTCTGACTTTCATTGGTCAACATTCATAGAATTTTTATTTATTATTACTTTTGTCAGATTAAAGTTATTTCTGTGACCGTTGTGATTTTTCTGTTTACTGTTTAAGGTACATGTGACAAATAATCGATCTTTAATCCTCAGGGGTGGGCAGGAAAATAATGGTGTCAAAACGGGGCTGAGGGTTCCCTCTTACTTACGTGGCAGAAACCTTATTTAAATATTTAAAAAAATAGGATTTTAACTTTTTTACCCCCCTGAGGTCCTCCTCGTAAACAACGTTGCACAGGCCATATCTCAGGAAACAGATATGAGTAATAAACGTGGTGTCAGAATGAAGCTTAATTAACCAGGAATCTAAATATATGCATAACTTAAATGCAACGCAATACCCGATCTGATGAAAAAGAAAAACTGAGGTGTATTTTTATTTTGTAAAAACCCACTTTTATTTATTATTTCCATTGTAAATCTCAGAGCAGTAATGACCAAATTTGTCTTTAAATGCTTGATTACAAACAACAATAACAAAAAAAGGTTGCCTGATAGCCTGGGATGGCGATCGATAAAGACGACCTCGGTCATTCTTCCGAATGGGTGGAAAAGGAAAGAAATACGGCCATCCCATGAGAATTGTCTGAACTTGAATCCATGGTCATGTTACCCCCAATATGGGTAATAAAATGATTGAAAACCTCTGGGAAAAGAAAAAAAAAAAATCTATCAACCCACATTCCTACCCCTTCTTTGACCCCTTTGTAATGCTTTAACCCTACACATATTAGTTCTTCTTGGTCTTGGGTGAGTCGTATTTCCTCTTGCTGGAGTACCAGAGGAGCAGCGGGATGCCAATGGAGGGCAAAGTCATCACACCAAAAGCAGCCCAGTCCAGCTACAAGAAAAAATACAAACATATTGCACACGTCTCAAACTCTTGCAGTCAAGTATTTAAATGCTAAGGCTGGTTAATATTAATATTATTATTATTATAATACCACCAGGAACATTAACACTGGTATTAAGTCCACATTAACATAAACTTAATTAAGTCAGAAACTTTCCATTTTATTTCCAGTTATACACAAAAGGCTTTGAATTTTATACATTTTATGGCTCAAAGGTGTGACTGAATGTTTGATCTGAGACACTGAGGAAGCCTCATCTGAGAATTGATATACAAGAATAAAACAAAAACAAACAAACAAACAAAAACAAAAAAACACTTACATAATGTGGAGAAAAGCGTCTGTCAAACTCCCTCTGGGCCAGAATGCCTCCCTGACCAGGAGCACTGGTGTAGCCAACCTTACGATAGATTAACAAAATCCTGATTATTGTACAAAATACTGCATTAATATTGCACCATTTGTACAAATCTCACAAACAAAACCCATAAAAACTAGGAGTATGTTTACATGCTGTTATAACCTATTTAAAATCGTCAGCGATAACTGAACGTTAGTAGTTTTACACACATAACACATGTCCTTGATGTTGTTGTGCTAAAAATATTCTGTGGTGAACCTCAACCGGTTATAAGACATCCTGTTTTCAAGAACCGTGAGCACATTTTCCATTGAAAGAAAAAACAAATATATATTGCTAGAAGGAAACACTTACCACAACCTGACCTCCTTCTTGGGCCAAGTAACTGACGGTGGCTGAGGTGAAGTTGAAGTAGCCGGCCTTCAGTGGACGCAGAACGACTGTATGAGACACATTACTGGCACTGAGATGGAGAGCGAGTCAGGGAACATGACCAATCATCAGTGGACTTAAAACAGACTCTAGCGCTAAAGTGATTAAACAAACAAACAAAAAATTCCTAGCACAACCAATTACCCAAAGCGACAGACATGTTAACCTTGAATTTTGTGACATGTTATCTTGATATTATCACTTAATACTCATATTAAGCACCAACTCCTCTCATACTCATGCATAGGGAGCGCGAAGTTTGCAAATTAGAACCTCACCGTTGTGAAGCGTTTGTAACAGTTTCAAACATTCAGCTGATAAGAACAAAGAGATCAAAGAACATCGCTTATAACTCTCAAGAGATAAAAGAGCAGCTCATGTCAAAAACAAGGTCTGTAGCCTCATTTTACATGGTCCTCTCTGGGGGAAGGGTGCAGACCACAGACACGCACAAAAAAAAACGGCCTTTCACCATGCAGACCTTTTGGAAAGTTTTGTTTCTCTTTTTTTTTTTTTAAGTTTTTGATTAAAAAAACAACCAAACAACAAAAACATCCCAAAAATATATTAAACAATTGATGTGCCCAGGACTTTGTTTGTGTGGAATTTAATTGCACACTCATAAGCACGTACATTTATTATTATTTTTTTAAATCTGTAAAAAATCTGTTAATTGAAAATTTGGTGTGTTAGCGTGAAGTGTGCGAAATGAAGGTGTGAGATCGTGTTTATTAAGTAGATTTCAATTGCACACTCATAAGCATGTGCTTAAAAAAAAAAAAAAAAAAAACATACAGTGCCATCTGTTGATTTTTGAGGTGAACTAATGAGGTTGATCTTTTTATGATATAAGGGCGTGCTCCATTTAAACGTCAAATTATATCCTCTCTTCCTGTGGGCCGATTGTGATGAAATGAAGCCTTTATATTATCTTGAGCTCAGCCAAATAACTATACTGTTAAAAACCCATTAAAATTCGTTCTGTAGTTTTTATGTGACGTGTGCACAGACAGACAGACAGTCAGACAAAAATTCAAAAACCATCTTGATGTGTTCTAATACTCATCTTACGTCAAATTTACAGACAAGCCAACTTGACAGTTTTATTATATGTAATAGATTAGAGATTTAGAGAAAAAAATCAATTAAGCTATGTTTCGTGATTATTTTGTGTGCTAATTTAAGTATCACCAGGCCGTCTCCTAGATCTTTTTTTTGTTTGTTTTTACTAGTATTAATTTTTAAATTACATACTGTATGTGTGCAGTTGATTGCGGTTCCTCTATAATCCTACAGGTGGCGCACTCCAACCTATTCACACACTGGCAGGCAATCTCTTGTGGCGATAGCGATGAAGAGTCGCTCACATAATATGCACGCTCTAATTTATCACTAAATGCTTTACGTACACTGTTGCAAATAGTTAAAAA
>JAQMYG010000021.1:12564799-12581174 GCA_030014215.1 Clariallabes teugelsi | reverse complement strand
TCGGCCAATCAGCTCTCTCTGTGCCTCTGGCTGTGAGAGGAAAACAGCATCACCCGGGGTTCGAACCAGCGATCTCCGGATGATAGGGCGAGCACTTTAACCTACTGCGCCACTCGGAGGCCTATCTTCAAATTCTATGTAATTGTAGAACGCAGGCATCAGGATCTGCACGCAGGTCCCCTCTAGTTATAAAATACAATGGACAATACTATGGACAATTCATATACTGTATGTACTTGACTCACTAGAATCTGTTTTTGGCACTCTAACCTGTGCGCTTAACAACGCTGTTACTAAGCTCAAGGCTGCATTTTTAATATTATCATGGTCCCCTTAATATGTTTCTTTCACCTGAAAATGTATTTTGAATGTAGTGTACAGTATGTAGTATTCAGTTCCATCCATCTACAGTATCTAGGAAGCTCTGTAGTCCAACTACGGACTGTGGTGGCCAGTGGCGACCACTGTATTTATTCCCATTTTTACGACCACGGTAGGACCTCTGGTCAATTGAACCCGGACCCTGGAGATGCTAGAAACAGTGTTAAGCCACTAAGCCACTGTGTTGCCTATAGTATTCAGTGATGCAACGAAAAGGTAAATGATAAAAGGAAAGCTTTAAAAGCTAAATTACATGCATGTTTGTAGGGACCACATGCATCCTAAACATACAAATGACACAAGCAACAAGAACTTGGAAAGAGTTAGTACACTAATTACATTCCTATCCATCTGTTGGTCGCTTAGCCTAGATTTCTATCTTATCTATTTTAAATTGTATAGATTCCACCAACAAAGAAAGCCCAATTTACATTTTGCAGTTATTACTGCCTTCAGTGTCTATATTAGTACACAGTTGTGTTTACTGAAATATCCATGGCCACATTATTCTTTGTTACTATGCCAGATTCTGGTGTATGCACCAAAACAAAAGGAGGAAGTACTTGCTTTAAAAAAAAAAAAAAATGGTTCATTGGGTACCAACGAATAAACATCCTACCCACCATCCTACCTTTTTACTAACAACGATCATTGCCATGGATACAGCTCAGTGTTTGGCAACATAAAAAAGTAATAATAATAATAATTTTGCATTCTGATTGCAAGGTTTGTCTTCAGTGCTTCGTTTCTTTGAACTTCTTCTTTCATCTGTGCACATTGCTCTTGACATACTGAGGGTTTCATCCCCATAAATGTTCTCTAGCACAGTGGGAGACCATTAACTGCGGCAAAGAGTTGGGTTCATCGATGGCACAAATGCATGGCTTGTGAGGGGAAACTATGTTGTCTAAGTGCCTTTGATAGAACTTTTTCAGATACGTGACTGCAGTGATGTCGGTGGACAGGCAGAAGCACCATTAAACAACATTAGGGTACAATGTATTTTGAATGTATTGTTTTGTATAATAAGGATATTAATTTGCAGAAGTTTGATTTGGTATCATAATACTTCTAAGCATTTATAACAATGAGGAATGTGTTGTTTAAGATTGCATAACGTCATCAGATGTGTTTTCTTGGAAGCTGAATGTGCTTCCTTGACTGATTTTGCATGTGGGTTTTTCGCCTATAGAGGAATGATACTCTACAAGCGTGCAATTTGAAGAACATATGTCAGTTAATGGTGGCATGGTGGCTTAGTGGTTAGCACCTTGCACCTTCAGGTCCTGAGTTCAATTCCTACCTCAGGTCTGTGTGCATGGAATTGACATGTTCTCCTCATGCTTGGTGGGTTGCCTCTAGGTTTTTTTGTTTCTTCCCACAGTCCAAAGTCATGCATATTAGGCTAATTGGCGTTCCCAAATTGCCCTTAGTGTGTGAATGTGCATGTGAATGATAACACAATTGTACAAAAATGAGAATAAATACAATGGCCTCCACAGTCCCTAGTACTACAGAGACTACAGAGGTTCTTACATGGATGGATGTCAGTTATGCTCACTTTCGCATTACTTTTGGTACAGCCGTTTTACATACTAATTATGCATTAACTTATTAGTTATTAGTTATACAAATACTAATTTTCGTTCATATAAATTGCACATACATACACACACAAACAATTCATTCTGATCTCAATATCAAATCCAGATGTACTGTATATATGTTTTTTGTTTTCCCCACTAATAACTTTCTTAAGTAGCTTTGATTGACTATTCGCTACGTTATCAAATTTGTTGGTGCTTTCTTTATCTTTAGTGAACAAATAGACAAATACGGTAAAATTGCATGGTTCAAATCACACGATGTAGGACTCGTATGGGAAACAATGTTGATTGCATATAATGGCATCCTTAGGTTTATTTCGGTCTCTGTTTGTGCATGACGCAGACATAAGCAGACCAGCAGAGACAGATAGGCTCTCGTACATTTCCTGCTAGTTAAGAACGGACAGAGGGATTGTTTTGCGCTGCCTATATTTGTGTGGGAGCACAGATACCGTTGCTAAGAGGAAAATAAGAGGGATATCCTGCTTGGCCTTTGACCTGCTCCACTTCCCATGAAAACACTTTTGCTTCGGCGCTGTTCGGTTCAGCTTCTCACAGAACACATGGATTATTCAGTGTCATGCAATGAGTCATAAAGGTCGCATGACATTCTCCAACATCAACACAGTGCTAAATACCACACATACTTAGACGCACACTCTCTTGCCATAACAGACACAGGAAGAAACTGAGGCTCCATGTGCAGAGGATTTTATGCCGAAAACAGACATTTGAACCAGAAACGTAACACAACGTAATATGCAGTACTTACAACAGAAATAAAGTGGTTCAGCAGAAAGGTAATTTAGAAACGTAGTTATGAACTAGAGCAAAAAGTGTAGTCATGGAAAAGGAAATTAAAAATAAGCCTAGCCTGAGAACTCTGCTTTGATTGGCAAGACTTCCAGGAATGAATGAGTGAGCATATTTTTGTTCCTGTAGCATGATTGAAGAAGCCCTCATTTCCGAGTTCATGCATCCCACCTTCTCGTTCTTGGCCCCTGGAATGCACACAGGAAAATAAAAGACCGCAACAAGCTAATTTGACATATTCAAGCTTTCTACAACCCATACACAGTTAGTGCCTCCACTCTTTAAGTACTGGTGATGGATAACAGCTCCCAATTTCATATGTCATAATTGCATCAGTAAATGGGACTGAGAGCGGTCAAAGTGATAAAGTTTGAGGTAATCGTTAAGCGATCCCATAGTGCTTAAAAGGCTTCTGATGCTGAGTCAGCTCACTTTAGCATTACTTTTAGCTTATCCTTGTGTAGGCCACGGAACTGAAGCCTCGAATGGATCAAATCTCAAGAATCCTTGCAGTGCTTGGATGTTTGTGGGTTTGGGCCACTGTGAACTCCTTGGGCTTGACAATGTTAACACATTGTGCCATTAAGCACATTTCCAGTTTTCTTAATAAATTTATTGATTCTCTGACTTATATGATTCATATGTACTCCAAGAGTCCATGGAGTGCCTGGTTCAAAAAGGCTTGGAATACATTGACAAGTCCATTACTTCTGGACAAATTTCTGGACTTACGCCAACCTAGACTACAGTTTGTGCTTAGGCGTACTCTTACAGTAACATAGTATAAAAGGTTGGTGTGGTGAGAAGCCTGATTCAACTCCTCCTGGTGTTAGTTGGTCTGCGTTGCCAGGCCCGGCTGCAAAAATGAACCCATCCCTAAGAAGATTCTAGAAGTTTCTAGAAAGATAGGACATTTCAAATGTAATGATGCATGTGTGTCATATGTATGTGATTTTTAACTTTATGTATTGTCAGAAAAATGAATCATTTACTGTAATTTATGATAATGTGGTCTTAATGCAGTGTAATTGCTCCCTGATTTTATGTACATGTTTTTAACCCAGCAGTCTGCCTGATGTTAACACAATCCTGCATTACAGAGAAGTTTATTTTATTTTATTTTATTTTATACATTTTAATTAAATTTTTTGGAACAAGGTTGTTTGAACTTACTCTTTTATGAAATTTATGAAAGTTAATGCATTGGGATGTTACATTGACACTGTTTTAGTTTGGCTGAAATATGTACAGTCATTTCTTTTTATGTAATAATTAATTTTTTCAATCTCAATGTCACAAATTGTCCACAAATTTTCTCACATATGCATTTTCGCCTGCGTCCTCATATGAAAACATCACTTTTTGGGTTCGCTGAACCTTATACTTCACTCTGTCTAACTTAGACCTGTTATCCTCATTGGTAGACACTTTGTAGCATTTAATGGTAACAAAAACACAATACACTAATCAGTAGAAACACAAGAGGGAGTCAAACTTAGTTCTTTGTTTAAAGACAATGCATATTTGAAATTTCTTTATTGAGGGAAAGCCCCTTGAGATGCACCATCTCATTTTTGAGGGGGACCCTATAACACATACATAAAGCAATACAAAATACAACACAAATAATAAACAAAACAAAACATACAAAAAAAAAAAAAAAAGGCATGTGCATACAAAATAATATACATTTTAGTACAATAATGAAAACCCAAATATAAATATAGGTAGTTTAACAGAAAAATTAATTTAAAACATTTTTAATATACTTAGATGTTATACTTATTAGGACCTATAAATCCCAAACAAATAGGGAAAAATTTTAAAGCTTTTTTAAAAGCGAAATTAAAGCTCAGGTCTTAAGAGGCTATGAAAGATTTATTATTAAAAATAGCTCAGGAGATACATTTTAATCTATGAGGTTTTAGAATTGAAAAATCCTGAAAAGTGTTGAAAAATCAACTCCAATTAGATTATTAGATGGATGACTGAACTTCAGTGATTAAATGGTAAGACACTAAGGCAAGAACTCCAATCCAATCCAATCCAATACATGATGTGTACAGTAGATAACTTTGAGGCATTTGCCTTGTTCAACATTTCAGCAATACAGTATGTAGAAAATGAGCAGAGATATCAGGGATCTATTTTTGTGAGTTGTATCATCTATCATCATGATATCTTGACCTCCATAATATACAGTATATATCAAAACTGTGGACACACCTTCTAATTAAATTTTCTTTTTGTTCAAGATCCGTATTGTCAAGTGCATTTCCAAACCCATCAACCATCCCTGGAAAGCAAGACCAAAACTTACCTCTGCTGCAGAGGAGAAGTTAATTTAGAGTTACCAGCCTCAGAAATCACCAATTAACAAACAGCATCTCAGATTAGAGCCATTTTGAAGGCTTTACAGTGTATAAATAGCAGACACGTCTTATGGACACATCAATATCAACAGTTCGAAGGAGATGATTGCATATTTTGGATGCCTTTATCATTGTTGTACAATGTAGAAAGAAATAAAAAGAAAGAAAGAACATGGAATCAGAAGGTGTGGCCAAGCTTTTGGCTGGTGGTGTAGAAGGACTGGATGCTAAGGAATGCCCAATGTCTCAAGTCAAAGTAAAATGCAGAATCTCTATCGCCTCAGTTTCAGGTTTATAGTAAGTGGTAAGAGATTTGTACCTCATATTCATTTTCCCCTTTTATGATTTATTTCAGTTGATGTTCTTGGGGGGAAAAAACAATGACTTGGTTATGAACAGGCACAAAGATCTTCAACAAGATCGCTTGATCATAGATACTGTAGTTCTAGATAATTGTCTTTAGCTTTCCAATGTGATTCTAGCTCTTTAAATACTTTCGTTTTCTAAAGAAGTTCTACAGTAGTTACAGTATAGTTAAAGGTCTTTAGCTTTCTAAATGGGTTCTACTTACCCATTTAGGTTCTACTAGTTATATGCCTAGCTGTCTGAAGAAGTTCTAGTTAAATGACATTAAGGGGCTCTATCTCTAGTTAATGGTCTTTAGGTTTAAAGAGTTTCGAGTTTTATTCAAAATGTATTTGTTTTTTAAAGTGGTTCTATATCTAGTTAAAGGTCTTTAGCTTTCTTATGGGGCTCTTGTTCTAGTTAAAGGTCTTTAAATTCCTAAAGTGGTTCTAGTTCTATTTACAGGACTTGAACTTCCTAAAGGGGCTTTTTTTGGGGGGAATATTTTCCAACATAGCAGAGACTGTTGTCTGATGACCAGCACAAATCAGGTAACTGCACCCATATCCTGGTATGCATGGTATGGATCACTAATACTTTTGCAATAGTTTTTTTTTAAATGCCTTCATGGGGAGCATTATCCTAAAGAATGTCAGCCATTCTAAACTATATACATTTTACCAACTAAATTCCAGGATAACTTTCCGATGGATTTTGTTATCTTGGAAGAATGTTTTGTTTAAATAAAAAAAAACGGCCTTTGTATGAAAAGCTCTGACTCCCAGGTTCAGTTCTTTTCATTCAGGCACTGGAGTTCTGGCTTTATACCAATGTATTTTAATGATTTGTTTTGCTCTCGCTCTGTGCATTTGTACAACATGCTCAAGGTCAAACATTGTTGACACTTTGCTCTAGTGCTGTCCTGAGAGTTGTGCATCTGGCAACAAGGCCATCGAGGGAGCTGGCGTAATGAGAACATTCAAGGTGACAACAATTCCAGGTATCCTAGAATAACACTGGTTGATTTGCTTACTTGCATACTAATCTGGTATATGTGGGCAGAACGGGCGGGGGGGTTGGAAGCACAAGGGAAGCAAGGGTCATGCAGATCTCAGCTAGGGGCTCATGAAAAAAAAATGGGTCAAGAGTCAGTGTCTGGAAAATGTCTAGAGAGAGAGGGGCGTCAGCAGAGTCTGTTAACAGTACGTGGCTGATTTGCATAACATGCTGTATTTCAGTGCATCATCCATAAACAACTAGAATGGTGCTGCATACCTGTAGATGAAACTACAAACAGATTTTTTTTATTTTGTAATGTTAACTTTCTAACCTCAGAAATCACCAATTAACAAACAGCACCTCAGATTAGAGCCGTTTTGAAGGGTTTACTGAGCTTATAAAGTTACATAATGTGTATGTAGTGTATATCCCTTACTCACTCATTGTCTATACCGTTATATCCTGTATACAGGGTTGCAGGGAGCCTGGCGCCTATCCCAGAAAACTTAGGGCACACCAGGTGGGGTACACCATGGACACCTTGCTAATCCATTGCATGGCACACACTCATTCACACAGTATGGGCAATTTGGAAATGCCAATAACCTAACTTGCATTTCTTTGTACTGTGAGAGGAAACCAGAACACCTGGAAGGAACCCACCAAGTCTGGGGAGAACATGCAAACTCCATCCACAGACTTGAGACGGGAATCGAATCTTGACCCTGGAGGCGTCATCATGCCACCATGCCGCCGATGTTTACCTATATCTGACAACTTAATACTAGGGCTGTCAGTAGCATTGACACTGACAGCCTAACTTAATACACAATATCTTTGCATGATCCTACACAAACTGAGGATCTGCTACTGATCGCATGGTGTTTGATGCCTCAGCTTGTGTAGGATAACTATACAGTATTTGTGTATTCCTGTCTGGTTCCCGGTATCACCCAGGAGAGACTCCAGTTCCATCTTGATCCTGAACAGATCAAAATGTCTAAACAAATAGATGGATGAAGATTTTTTTTAAGCCAAAGACCTTCAACTGGGATGTATTCCTAATTCCCACCTATTGTTCCTAAGATTTACTCTGGATCCACTGCAAGCCTGGCCTGGACACGTTGCAGAAACTAAGTGCATGAAGGAGAGAAAAAGTCATTCATGACTAATGGTGATTATTATTTAATTTCTACAGTAATATCCAGAAAATCAAAAAAGGTTAAGGTTCATAAATTGTGGAATCATGACAAAGAAAACAATACTAGCATTCTTAAGGAAATTAGTGACGGAGGCCTGAAAACCCTGGAAGAATTCCTTTTTGTGTTAAAATGAAATTCCTGGTCATTGTACAAACATCTCTAATGAAGGTTTCTTTTTTGGTGGTGCAGCGAAATAAATCACAGGTGCAGGAGAAAAAACAGTGTAGTGTTTTCTCAGTATTCGAATTATCCTTAAAGTTCATGCCTAGCCAGATGGCTGGCGGGATGGTGTGGCAACTCCCCATCACGAGCCAAATCAAATAGCATGGCCTGTAGCTTTCTGTTTCCACGGGCCTCGTGCTTTTCCCTCAACGGAAACAATGCTGGTTTGAAGGCGATTCCTTCCACCCTGCAGGAATGACAGGAATTCGGAATGATTAGAAAGAACAATATTATGTTTTATGGGTAAGAAAGCAAAAAAAAAAAAAAAAAGCTAGAATTAAAATGGTACACTCCCCACTTTTCAAACACATAAACTCTAGTAACATTAGTGCATAAGATGGACCAGGTTATAACATTCAGAAGCGCAGTACACAGATTTCTGTTGTGCGCCCCCTGAACATTAATGTGTTTTTACAAGGAAAGTAAAGATGGTGGTTGTGTCCTGTGGTCAAATCTTAAGACTGAATAAAATGTTCTCGTCTGTTCATAGGGGGAAAAAAAAGACAAGCCAACGCCACAAAACATCTGGGCTCTTCAAACATTTCCTCTGGCGGAAGCAGTGGGATTTATACATAACAATGTAGGAAATGAGTGTGTGTACTAATGTGGTTTACCAGCGTTTATTTGAGATTTGAAATGAAAGTGGGAAATTTCAATTATGAGAATCTTGAGCACTTTACCCGTGCTAACGGCGGCATCAGAGCGGCATGCCGTCCTCCTATTTATCAAGGTTGACAAGCATTGGTGGATTTGTCTTAATGTTTAATGCTTTATTTTCCCAGCTCATCAAAGATCTCAGCTAGGTTGGCTTTGGGTCGGCCCACTACTGGAAGCTATACAGTACCATGCATATCTGTTTTGGCAGGGGACCCAGTTGGTTACTTGCAACACATGAGAGAAGACACTACTCACGGGTGAAGTAAAAGGGGGCTCAGGCAGTTGAGGCGCTGTGTTTCTGAATGGAAGTCAGGGGTTCAGGCTCCACTACCGCAAGGGGTGCCACAGTTGGACAATGCCTAGCCACTGGAGGTGCAGAGCATCTTTAGTGCAGAGGAATGGATAGCCAATACCATGTGGATCGATCAGTTTGATGTGGGGGCAAAGGAGAAAAGCCAGAAGGGGACAAAAAAGAAATTTGTTACCTGGAGTTCTTTTTAATGGCATTCAGTCAGACATTAAAGTTTCTTACTTTAAATTGTGTTTCCTCATTATACACACACAGGAGCTATTTTTGGATGTCAGTATTGTTTATCACATTGCATATTAACATATTTGCAGTCTGAAAGGTCTGACCCAAATAAATAAAGGTCGTAGTTAGCAAATCCTATCTGCAGAGCAGCTGGGCCCTACAGCTTTGATTCATCATCCAGACACCGTCTGGTGGGCATTTTCGATTAAACAAAGTCGTCCCGGTGACATATTCCCAATTAGCGAATACTCTCTGTGGTGCATCTTGCCCGTGTAACTTTATATAATGAGTCCGCATCGGCCAGACGTGTGTGCTGTCAACACTTTGAATCAACTCTCCTTAAGACCTCCACTGTAAAAACAAAAGAATAGTCGTAGTCTCTGGTTTATCTCTGCCCTGATCTATGAGTGGTATAATATCTTTGACAAAAATGGTCAATTTCAGTCCATGTGTGTTGGATAGTTGCGTGATTCTTCGGGTTTGGATCGTGTCAAGTATCCATGCCTTTTGGAACTGCTAACCCAGAAGTTGCCAAGACATTCTTCGAGTGTGAGATGGTCAATCCAACCTGCAAGACTTAAGATGCATTTTCTGTTAGGAAGCACTTTCTTTGAGACAGATATTTAGATAATTTTAATTTCTGGCTTTTTGGGTCAGCATTCTATCTTTATGCTACATGTATAAGAGGAAGTGAGCCAAAGGTTATCACAAGGAATAAATGTAAAATGCAAAAAAAAAAAATTATTTCTGCTATTTATATTATATACAAGTGCATATAAACCTTAACAACATAATCCAACAACACACACACACACACACACACACACACACACACACACACACACACACACACACACACACACACACACAAATTCTACACCGGCCTGGGTTACTGTATTTTTATACTTATTATTTTATTTCTCTTATACTATGAATTATTTAGTAACTACTGTTAAACCAATATGAAGAATGTGTGAACAGAGAAGTGCAAATTATGAATTGGCAAAAAAGCCAAAAAGTTTAAGAAGTCTAGGTCTTGATCTACAGTTCAGAAGGTTATGGTTTACATTTTCAAAACTACTGACGAGCCAAATTAAGGTCCTCAATTTATTATTTCTGAGCTTGTATTCAAAATTGCTTCAGATATAATGTATAACAAATAAATAAATTAAATTTGACAACAGTGTAGTTTAATTCTCACATCTAATTAGCCAGGTTAGATTACATTAAAATTTATTTATTTTCTATACCAGTAATACCGACAGTAGTTTTGGCTCTAAGTCAGATCAAGTCCTGTATTAATGAGATAATTTTTATTCATTATTATTTCGACAAAAGGCATCCAAGTCAAACCGAGACCTGTGATCAACGTTTCCATGAATGAAAAGGTGGTCCAGAGCCCACTGCAGTCAATGCTTTTACATTCAGCATGTGGATCCTTGAAAATTGACAGATAACTTGTCGCCAAGTTGTGGAAGAGATGCATCTGTCTGTTGGAACTGTACACACAATCATTCACCAACACCACTTGCACATGACAGGCACTGGACTGGGAAGTATTGCCACATCGCCCTTATGGTCCTGACGCTGCTTGAAGCCATTTCCACTTGTTTGGGCCATTATAGTAGTTCCTGGGAGGCCAGTGTTTTAGACATGAAGCAGGCAATCCGACCATGGCTCCAGGATACTGAGAAAACTTTCTATCTTGATGGAAGAGTAGCAGGGGATTATATAGAGACAAATACACAAGTTTTTACACATAACTTATACAGTACCTGTGTTCTCTTATTCTACACAATTACTGTACAAGTCCCACATGACAACAGCTTACTGATTAATTTACTCTAACAGCATGTCATTAAGCTTTTTATTATTAAAATATTGGTCTTTGTAGGTAAGAATTAGGTAAGAATAAGAATAAGAAGTAAGAGTAAGAATAAGAATTTACAAAAGCACTTGGATAAAACATGCATTATACATCAGCCTCTCAGGTTTCAGGGGCCACTCATGCTTTAACAAAATGTAAAAAAAAAATAATAATAATAATAAATGTGTTGCCTTGCTTGTTATCATGGTCACCAGACTTACACATCTGTAACAATTCATTGTATTCAGTTTATATTTTAAATGTTGAGAAGCTTAAGGGAATGATTGGTTTATCATTCATACCTCTTCATTCTGTTTTATATACAGTTGAAAAGAATCCAACCAAATCTTTCTTTCTCAGCTGAATACGATACAATTTCTTATAAGATCAAATTTGCTGACTCCTTAGGTTAAGGATTGGGGTTAACTGTTTTTTTTTTTCTTTTTCTGGCATTATTCATTGTGACATTTTTGTTATGTTTTGGGGAATGTGGAATGAATGGGAAGCAGGCTTGTGAGTCTTTTTATGAAGTAAAAGGGTCTCTCACATGGTGAATAAAAAGTATGCTTTTCAGCGCACACATACATGTACATACACACGCTTTTTCTCAGCATGGTGCGGTGGCTCACTGAGACACTCTTTCTGTCCTGCCAACACAAAGAAACACACATAAATACATTTTGCATAACCAGCCACAGGTGGAAAGCATTATGTGTTACCTGATGACTTCACCTGCCTCTCTCCATCTGCAGGTGATGGTTAACCACACCCCTGCTGTCACTCAAACTTAAAATAATAATAATAATAATAATATTAATAAGTTTGCAAAGGCATAGGTAAGAATGTTTTTTCTATCCTTTTTATACTGTCTTATCATTTCTGTTTGACAATATCAATCACGTAAAATAAATATTAATATGTTCGTTGTTATAAACTGAAATTGTATTTACAAGTAGTGTATACTGTACATTTCTGTTTATGGGCAATTCCATACAACAGCCAATCTTACTGTACCATGAGAAAAAAGGAATAATAAATAAAATAGGAATAATTAATAAGGTTCTTACCAAACCATTAAATACTAGACAGCTATGGCTGCTTACTGTATGTTGAATAATGTTTCCTTGTAAATTCAGCATCACTTTAAGTAGTTTAAGTAGTAGTTAAGTCCAACTCTGAACATCAAAATGCACAAAGATACAAAGAAAAAAAGGAACAAAAGGGACAAAAGGACCAGAAAAAGGACAGTTGGTGCTGATTTAATAATTTCCTAGTTAATTTCATAATTGCTATTTCAAATGTTAAATGTTTCATGTTAAAATTAGCTACTTATGCATGCCCTTTATATAGTAAGTAAAGGACTGATTTAGACACCTTATATGCATAACATGAAAACGTCACACCCATAAGGCCAATTAAGTCTAAATCTTTTACTCTAAAAATGAGTAACATTTTTAAATATACACTTTGTATATTTAGGAAAGTCTTTTTTAGGGTACAAGTGTAATGCTGTCTGCTTTTGTCTTTAAAATGTAGAACACAATGTCTTTAAAATGTAGTTTGTAGAAAACCTAGGCTCTCTCATAAATGTTTGTCCATTTAATGTCACATTCATAACACTTTTAAAAATGCTATATATTTTCAGGATGTAGATGATCATATGAAATCTTTATTTTAGCAGCAATGCCAGTTTTTACAGTGCATCTAAATAATACAGGACCTGCTCCACTCAAAGCCAAGGAGGAGTATCTGTGTCAGCGCTGTCAGATCCAGAGTAGGTCGACCCATCAGTCATGTCAAACATCAGCTTTTCCCTGCTGCTCTCTGGTCCAGGCTTCTCCATCACCTCATAGCCTGGCACTGAACATGGAATAAACTTGTTCTGTCACAACATCTCAGGATTAAAGCTGCTGTAGCTCTGTGTCTGTGTTACATTAGCGTACAAAAATGATGGAGCGCTACACTTGTCATTCTGCTCACAGTTAAAGATTTGAAGGCTCCTATTAAATATGTATGTGCTGGATATCTTCACCACTTGCTCCAACTGGTGTGGAAGGATTAGGCTGGACCTTGGACGTTTACTCCTTTCATAAATGTTGACTAAACATCTCCCCAAAAAAACACAATCATTATTTAAACAATATTAATATTTGATTTATCAGTATTTTACATGCTAAATAACAAATTGTTTTGTTTAAGTATTAAGTATTATGTGGATTATATTGGTTGAATTAAAAATCCTTGTGTGTGAGCTATTACTGCAGAAAATTATTAGAATGAGCACAGTTAACATACATCTTGGGCTATAATACTGGGATAATGCATACCTATTAACATGATATGATATGATATGATATGATATGATATATGATATATGATATGATATGATGATAAATCCACCACCTGGATTGATCTAAGCAAAACACACTATTACAGCCTAGGAATGTGGTGAATCATCATCTTTGAGGAAGAATTGTGGATGGAAAGCATGATGGGAAATCACTTAATTGCTTAGTGAAATCAAATTGTAAAAACGCAACAGCAGAACTCATGTTACAGAATGACGGGTGCATCAGGATAAGAAGAGAGGAGGATGAAGTGAAGAACCCATCATACCTTTACCACACAAGCCTGTAGGGGCAGTGTCATGATCTGGGGTTGCTTCTGTTAGTCAGGTCTAGATTCAGCAACATTATACAGTATGCCCAAAAAATGAGGTCAGATGACTACCAGAATCTACAGAATGACCAGGTTTTTCCATCAATCAATGTTTTCTTCTCTGGTGGCATGAGCATATTCCAAGATGACAATGCCAGAATTCATCAGGCTTAAATTGCGAATGAGTGGTTTAGAAAGCATGTGACATCAGAGATCACCAACTACAAGAAGTTGTATCCCTGTGGTTGAGAGGAATTATGCCGTATGTTACCAGGAATTGTTGGCAATAAAGCTAGGAGGAATAAAGGCAGTGGCTCGAGGGCCCTGAGGTTCTGATCCTTATCTAGACTGATCTCAAGTCATCCAATGTCTAAACTTGTGGCAGGCCACATGGTGACATTTTTTCCCCCATTTCAGCATGTCTTATCGACCCTGATGCAAAAACACAAACACAGATGCTCTCTCCTGACAGTTCTCCTCGGCCACAGACCATGCCTCGGAGTGCCACCATCTTGCCTCCTCAATTCCCTGTTGGGGCACTGTGCTGGACATCAAGGCACAACTCAAGGGGCATTGGAACAGAATCCCAGCCCTTTGGAAACTCCACCAGGTATTTAACGCTTATTTAACGCTTGGTATGCTCCCAACTTCTGAAATGGGCCATGGTCACTAGTCCGCCACCCTGGTGGAGCTTGCAGCCAATGCTTGTCCAGCAATGCTTTTGGTGGCCTTCCATAAGAAAAGGACTGGGAGGGTCTAAAGGAGAGTGGCTGGGTCCCATCCATGTTCATATTGGACCCATACATTGAGGACTTTCACTGATGACACCCAGAGGCACTTTTTAGAGTATGAGGTGGCCTCCTTGGGGTCGCGGGGTTTGTAACGTCACAAGCCAGGCTGATCATCCAGGTACATCCAGGTCATGACTCTACTACAGTCTTTCTGTCTACTCTCCAAGTTAATTACCAGTGTGCACCTGAAATCTATCAGGTAATCAATCCTTGCCCTTAAAAGAATGCTGAGTGCCTCATTTACTGCTGGAGTATCACTATAGCAAGCCTAGTGTTCTATTCTTATGTGAATTCCCTCTTCCTGTCTTTTTGGATTTCTTTCTTGTCTTCACCTCTCAAATATCTTCTATGTCTTGCTCTACCTCTGTGCATAACCAGACTCTGTACTCTCTCACTAATGGATAACCTGTTTATGACTCAGAAGTGTTTAATGGACTTTTCTTTGTGCTTTCACTTTGGACTGGATATTTTTCTTCTGGATAAACCCAGCTATCAACCTCACCTGTCTCACGATCATCACCTTGTCGCACTTATTTGAGCGACAGACTTAATTGCATTATTACAATGTTCATTTCACAAATTATTATTTGACTATATATTCTTCGTGATATTAAATTATTTATATCAACAAGTTATATCAAATACTTACTATAACAAATATTTAACAAACATTTACCATTCTCAATTTTTAGAAATTTATTTTTTATCATGAAAAAGTTCATTTTCTTTCACAGTTTAATTTCAAAAAGTGAAAAATATATATTCTAGAATCATTACAAGTAAAGTGGATATTTAAACTTGCTTTCTGTTTATTTATGCTCTCAGTGCTTGGTCAGGACGCACAAATGACTGCATCAGTGTGGCATGGGATGTACAGTATGCGATGAACCTGTGGCACAGCCGACAGGTTTGGATATTAAAGACCAAGTCACTTTGATAGCAGCTTTCAGCTCATCTGTTTTGTTGGGTCAGGTGTTTCTTATCTTCCTCTTGACAATACCCCAGAGAGAATCAGGTCAGGTGAGTTGGCTGGCCAATCAAGTACAGTAGTATCATGGACAGAAAATCAGTTAGTGGTCATTTTGGCACTGTGGGCAGGTCCATCTCCTTAAAGTTTGTCAGCAGATAGAGGCATAATGTACTCTAAAATCTCCTGGTAGATGGCTGTGTTGACTTTGGACTTGATAAAGCACAGTGACTGACACCCGCTGACAACATGTCAAATGATTGACAAATCATCAGCTGCTGTGTACACAGTAGGATTCACACTAAAACTATGTGCCTTTTCACTCTTCCACCAGACTCTAGGACCTTAATTTCTCAATAAATGCAAATTTTACTTTCACTTGAAAAGGGCACTTAGGACAACTGTGCAACAGTCCAGTTCTTTTTCTCCACAACCTACAGTAGATAAGATGCATCTGACATTGTCTCTGGTTCAAGATTGGCTTGATAATTGGAATGTATTACTGTAGTTGTAGCCCATGCACTGACACCAGACTTACTCCACTTCTTATTAAGCTCTTGTGATTTTTTTTTTTTTAACCCACAGTCATTCCTGTTGCTTGTGCACCTTTTCTACCACATTTTCCCTTTAAGTAAACTTTCCATGAAAGTGCTTCAATGCTGCACCTTCTGTGGCTTACCTTCCTTGTGGAGCATGTTGATGATCACCTTCTGGACAAATGTCAAGTCAGCAGTCTTCCTCATATGAGTACTGAACTAGACGACATATACACTATATTCTGTTTGAATAGTTATTAACTCAAACTTTAAATATTTTGAGGTACTAGATTTTTAATTTGTATGACTTGTAAGTTCTAATTATTAAAATTAAAGCAAACAAGGCTTGAAATTCATTCATTCATCTTCTATACCGCTTTATCCTGTATTCAGGGTCGCGGGGGGCCTGGAGCCTATCCCAGGAAG
>JAQMYG010000021.1:12506989-12519087 GCA_030014215.1 Clariallabes teugelsi | reverse complement strand
TTACCCGCATTTGGCGGGTGGGCGGGTGCCAATGTCAAGCCCTGATATATATATATATATATATATATATATATATACAGTATATGTATGTATGTGTGTGTGTGTGTGTGTCTGAATGTCAGCATGTGTCTATGCACACTCTCACCCTGTTGTCAGTTATTAAAAACATCCTTGTAAGTAGAACACCTTTCTCAATGTATGCTTAGTGTCCAATGTGAGTAAAGATATACAACATGGATGTGTATAGGTTATCAGAAATCACTCAGTCTCACCCATTCTCTATACCACTTATCTCTATACCGCTTATAACTGAGTGCCAGTCCATCACAGCGCGCGCACACACACACACACACACAATATGTGAAATTTGGAAATCTGCATGTCTTCGTGACTGTGGGAGGAAACCGGAGTACCTGGAGGAAACCCACCAAGCACATACATCTCCACACACACACACACACACACACACACATCTGAAGCAGGGATTGAACCCTTGACACTGGAAGAGAAACCTATCCCTATCAAAAAGCAATAATACGTTATTTTCATATTACCTCATGGTCTACAATGTCTGTCTCTGAAATTGTGATGGTCAAAGATGTAAAAGCATGCACATCCATGTAATGTATATACTGTAAACCTTTATGATTTCATTAAATCTTTTAGAGTGCACTGTATTTTCCACATCACTTCTATGCATGTACACCTGACCACTTTAATAGGAACGTCTGTACACCTGCTCATTGATGCAGTTACCACTCTTAAGTTAATGTTCACTGAATAGAATGTTCAATCAGACATCAAAATGAGAAAAAAAAATAGTGTGATACTGATGGTCTCCTGGGATTTTCACAGTCTCTATCGCAAGGTTCTTCATTCCCAATCTTGGAGGGCCAGTGTACAGCACATTTTGTAATTTACAAACACCTAAACACACCCTCTGAACATGGAACTTAACAGATAGTTAAATCAGCTCAGCTGTGTTTGAGCAGAAGAATCACCAAACTGTGCTCAACACTGGCCCTCCAGGACTGGAGTTCAAAAACCCTTCTCTAGAGTTTCTAGTGCACAAAGAGTGGTGTCCAAAAGTATTAATACAACATATGCATGTATTGTAGTTTTTCCTGTGCACACAACAGGTGATGTCACTAACTAGCTCTTGCCTGGCTGAATAATTGTTCTAATTAGAAACAGCTGGTTTAAGTTAATGTGGCAGAACGTTTACATTATGAAGCCGAGGTGTCCTACTCTGAACAAAAATGGCTAAATATATAGTGGAGCTTGCCCTGCGATGGATTGGCACCCTGTCCAGGGTGTACCCCACCTCGTGCCCTAAGCATCCTGAGATAGGCTCTAGGTTCCTGCAACCCTGTATACAGGATAAAGCAGGATATAGACAATGAGTGAGTGAGTGAGTGAGTGATATAGTGGAGCTCCGGAGCAAATTTATGCACATAATCTTCAGAAAGCAATCAGTACTGCAGACACCTTTCGATTCTATGCCCAGCTGTATACAACAGGTTTTGAAGAATAAAGGACTTCATACTAACTAAAGCAATTTCATGGCATAAAACAAAAATATGGGAATGCTATTGACTTGTCCCAATACTTTTGGTCACAACTGTACACATACCGTTGTATCATTTAATGTGAAGAGGCAAAGCAACAAAAGGTTTGCGTCCTGAAATGAACTCACAGAGCTGGTTTAAACAAATTACTGTGCTTGATTTTGACTCCGCATGCTGTTTGTATAAGAGCCTGTTTGGCTTGTTTCGCTGTAGCTTCATGTAGAAATTCATTTTGAATCATATTGAAATTCTTGTTGTGAACTTCCACAGTTGAAAACATCTCTGCCACCTACCACTGCTTTCCTAGTAACTTCCCAGGTATAGGCTCAATCCAAGCCAACAGATCTGCATTTCACTGAGGAAGTCATCACTGCTTTAGGGAAGTTTCTTGGAAATGCCTGGGATGGTAATCAAATCAGCGCTGATAACACTGAAGTGGAACTAAAAAGTTCCTACTGTACATAGGAATTTCTTTTAAAAACCTGTTCATGGAAATGATTACAGGAAATTTTCTAAGGAAATTATACCCTAAGAGAAGAGCTGGGGTTGACCTTATTGATTCAGATGTTTCAAACCTACACATATATAAACGGCAGGATTTGTATTTTAATGCACATTAAATTTTAGTTTATTGTGCATTTGAGTTTAATTTATGGGTTAATCAGAAAGACCTTTAAACCAGCCTATTGCTGTCATTCAATAATACCTGTTCATAGCAGTCTGGAAAAAAGGCCATTTATTATTTGATATAAAACATGACTCACTGATGATATTTGGAGTTAACCGCCACCGACAAATATCAGAGAGTTGTACAGGCTAAACATTGCTCTCCAGTGACGCTGTATTAGCTAAGTTAGGTCACTGCGTCTGATCCCTTACAACAAACACCTTGGTAAACAAAGCAAACACATGACCTTCCGGTTTGTTTGTGATATAATCATAGTCATTCTTTTTGCTTTTATTGCTGAAATATTTTCTGAACTATTTATTACTTGGATTACTGCACCCATGTTTACCAGTTGCCCCCAAATCATCTACTTAGGAGCTACTTTAAGACCCACACTTTCATCTATTAGTTTAATCTGCATCATTTTAAAGTAATTTACTGTAGGTTGTTTAAAAAAAATTTTGTTTTGCTTTAAGCAATTCTTGCAATTACGGACGTTTCTGTTAGTTGAAATTTGGTACACTTGGTGCAAGACTGATATCAGCGAAATTAATTACATAATTTTCAAATCAGCAAAAGTATTGAAAATTATGGACTAAAAACATCAGGGCTTGTTTTCATAACTTTCAATATTGTATTCAATATATATTTGGGATTTTGTTTCAGTAGGTATGGATTCCATCAATATTGTCACACTGTGTAAGACAAACACACAAAAGGTAATACTGTATCATTATTCTGCTTGCTTCTACTTCCCAGTCATGGTCATGAAGTCATTCCAACCACAATGAGTCTCTGTTCTCGCTTGTATTTCCTTTTTTGACCACTAGATACAATGATGACCATAGACTGCATAGGAACTGGACAAATCCTCTGTGAGTTCGCCCATAGGTTTTCTGAAGACTGATTTTAACACTCAACTGTGGAAGCTCATTTTGGCAGGAACTGACTCTGTCTAAATCCTGGTTAATCCATAAATGGACAAATGGGCAGCAGGCAAAGGCGCCAAGGCCTCCGACCCTCCTAACCCGCAATCTACAGCACCCAAAGGATCTGCTCCCAATGACCTGGTACCACACACACACCACAGCACACCCCAGAGACCTCGTGGAGCCATGACCTGAGAGGCCAGCTGTTGGTCCCTCAAAAGTGTTGATAAAAGCTCCCACTGGAGTGGACTAAAACAGAATCATAAAGAAGCTTTATGACATTTAATTGACATTTACACCTTACATGTAAGAAATATAAGCACAATGTTAAGACAGTGGAGGAAGTAAACCAACTTCACAAACTAGCTATGCAAAACTAAGCAAAAGATGTCAGTGGCATCGAGAAAAGATAGAGAATAAATTATTTGAAAGACAAATTCACAATTAACATTGTAGAAGCTTGCTGCAGTGAAAACTCAATGTTAAAAATGTAAAAATTGTAAATGTAAAAACACACACACACACACTGTACATATGGGACCCATTCATACATTCCCTGGGATGGAAAATCAAATGAAGATCTATTGGAGATCTATTAATTTTCACTCTTTTCAATGTTCACTGTTCTAATGGAGCTAATGGAGTTCCATTACACCTATACAAATGTATTCAATCTTTTGATGATGATTGTGTGACCCAAACAGAAATGAAACTACTATATTGCTGACAGCCTGCATAGTAAGTGATTCTGTGGCTCTTTGTAACTTCCAGAGTAAAACACAATTCTGTGGAAAGTATGGATGAAACCTATGCTCTGCAAAAGAGGAAGTTGTTGAGAAAGCCAGCAGGTGTTTTATTAAAACAGATGGTAAGAACTACATTGTAATGAACATCGTTCACGATAAAATAATAATAAAATAGTTTTCATAATTTATTACAAAGAAGCACATCAAGAGCCCTTACTCAGCGCTTCAATTAACAATGCACAGTTGCCTGTAGGGATATCCACTCCTGCTACTTTTTTGTGCTCCTATTTTCCTTTTACTCATGATTGAAGTAACCAGACTTTTGTCATCCTGAACAACCTTTCAGCACAATTATTAATGGTCGAATTTATAGCATAGAATTAAAGAAGAGTAACCATTTATGTTTATTACATGAATGTTATCCACACAGTCATTACATAACACTTCTATCCGGTTTCACCCAGAAGAGGATGCATTCTGTTTTAAGTTTCTCAATGTTTTTTGTGTCATCTCAGGGAGTTTTTCCTTGCGACTGCACCAAGGAGAGTGATATAACTACACATACTTCCTTTTGTATGTATTATTTCCAACATATGATTAACTGTTATTATTTCCAACATATGTTCACTCTATGCATTTCCTCAGCTGTGATGTCACATTTGTGGATTTTGTTCAAAATATTATCACTGGTTCTAGATTTTCATGTATCTTGTAAATCATCTTGTATGGTGATGTTCATGCATCTTGTATAATCAGTTTTGTGATAATATCTATTATTTTAAGTGATCACTATTGTTCCCCAATGACCAAACACTGATCACTATTGTTCCCAATGGACACTGAACACTATTGCTCCCCAATGACTAATCACTGATCACATTGGCCAATGACCAATCATCTAACCAATTCATCAACCAAGTACCAACAAATCACAAATTTCCAATATTTGTCCATTACACACACATATCCGTTTTCAATTAAAATTTTCTTCTCAGAGATCAAAGCAAATCATTTAAATATTAACTTTTTTCCTTCATAATCTGTATTTTGTAAGTGCATAAATATTAAGCTTGGTCTGGTGCTATGACGGAGGAATTAATATCAATTGAGTAAATGTCAATCAAATGTAATTAAAAAGTAATAATTAAACCATGTACTTGTTTATATTCTGATTAAACTGATACAATTATGTTATTTTATATTTCTTTTCCTTTTTTTTCAGGAACAGTTTTAGATGAGGTCCCTGTTTATGGTCAGGTGGAAGTATGTGCAGTGCTGCAGGATCATCTGTCATGCAAGCTCAGGGGTGATCGTGCGTTCTCTGTGGCGGCACCCAAATTGTGGAAAGACCTACCATTGACCATTCATTAGGCCACATCACTGAGGGTGTTTAAGTCCAATCTTAAAACTCACATGTTTTCTCTGGCATTTAAACTAAAATGAGATGTTCATTCATTCATTCATCTTCTATACCGCTTTATCCTATGATCAGGGTCGCGGGGGGCCTGGAGCCTATCCCAGGAGGCTTCGGGCACGAGGCGGGGTACACCCTGGACAGGGTGCCAATCCATCGCAGGGAAAATGAGATGTTGATTTTACATATTGTTTTGATTAGATATGTGTGGTGATTTTAATTATGTTCCTTTTTAATATTATTTTACAAAATGTTATTTATTTTTATTATTATTATTTTTATTTTATTAGATTACTATATTATTTTATTATTTATGTGAAGCACTTTGGGGCATTCTTGTGGTTAAAGTGCTATACAAATAAAGATGAGTTGAGTTGAGTTGAGTTGAGATGTTTTTCGTTTTTCTTCTAACAAGATTAACAGAATATCGTGGGAAAGCATAATGCTGATGATCTCAGGAATGTTCTTGCTGTGACGTCATCTGGCGACTGAAGGATGTACGTATTGATTTTCCCCTGAAACAAGCTGGTCTTGTGAAATGCTTCTTCTACTTATTATTAGTATTATTATTATTATTATTATATGAATGAAAATAATAAATAATGTAATATCAGTCAATAAACGTAACAAGCGTAAAAAAAAAGGAGAAAAAAACTCGAGCGCAGAAATTGAAGATCTCACGCGCCCATGCAGGAAGTCGATGCATGACGTCACTACCTGGAACGGTTCGGTTTTACGCGTTTGACGAGTTACAGAGTAACAGTGATGAAGCCTTCGATAGAGGAGATGAAAGCGTGCTGAAAGACCCGCCGCGATGCGGGACTCTTATCGGTTTTGAGGAGTTATTTTTTGTTTGTTTGTTTGTTTAGGATCTTGTTAGAGACTGAGGACAGAAGGACACAGGAAGTGTAAGTGTTTATTTGGGAGGAATAAAAACCAATCGGATGACGGTTCACTTGCACTACCAGGAAGCCATGAAAAGCTGTGAATATCAACAAATCGATCCTCACGCACTGGCCGCACCGACACCGGGACACACCGCGGCTCCGTGCGCGCAGGAAAAGAAGCGCAGGAGGAAAAAATGGGAAGTGTTTCCGGGAAAGAATCGGTTTTTCTGTGACGGTCGGATCATGTTGGCACGTCAGAGTGGTGTTCTTCCTCTCACCATGGGGCTCATCCTCATCACAAGTGGCCTGTTTTTCGTCTTCGAGTAAGTATTTGATACTGGTGTGAGTACTTGCTCTTCCAGTTTCTGGGTTCGATTCTGGTCCGTGTGCATGTTTGGCTAGGTGGGTTTCCTCAGGGTACTCCGGTTTCCTCCCAACGTGCAGATTAAGCTCCAAATTTACCGTAGTGTGTGTGTCATGCGATGGCTTGGCATCCCATCCTTGTTTAGGCTCTACACATCCCATACCCCCCCCTACCCCCCCACACCACCACCCTACGACTCTATACTGGACGACGACGGCGGTGACGATGAGTGAGTGAAAGTGTATTTGTTAATAATGAATTCTCTGGCTCAGTGTGTTAAGGCTCTGAGTTCTGAAGAAAGACTGATCGGATGGTCGGTGGTTCGAGCCCCAGCTCCGCTCGGTTGCTACTGTTGGGTCCTTGAGCAAGGCCTACAGTATAACCCTGTCTGCTCCACGGACGCCGTAAACATGGCTGACCCTGCGCTCTGGCCCCTAGTCGCCTAACAAAGCTGGTATAGGCGAAGAATAAAAAATGGCACTGTGCAGTAATGTATATGTGACGAATAAAGCCTGAACTTTTAACCTTATCTCAACTTCGACATCCTTCTCTTTTTATGCTGAGCACCTGAGCCTCACAGTACGCATTCCAATTTATTCTGAACATCAAAATATATTTATCATTATAAAATAAAATAAAAAAGGTAGAAAGATTTTTTTTTTTATCTGGTTGAAATTGTTCTGATTACGACTTACAGTAAATGATCGATCACACAGAGACCGATCAGATAATCTTGTAGCGTTTGATCTAAACACTTTTTTTTTTTTCTCCCCAACTTTAAGAACGTTCAATGAAGGAAGAGAAACAGGAAGAGAACGCCACAGGGTCTTTACGGTTTATTGAACTTCTTAGAGCCGCTTCCTCTGCTCTCCTGGAAGTTTATCACGTGACCTATGTGGTGCAAACGAGCGTTGGTCGTGAGCTTAGTCCTCCTCTACATATCCTCCACCTAAGGAGACACACTTCTCCAAACGATGGATGATCTGGTGGATACTGTCTTTGAAGAAGTCTTCTTTTTTGACTCTTGAGGTTATAGTAGTTAAAGTTATAGTAATCACCTTGTCATCTTTGAAACGCCTGCCACGAAGTGGTTTCTTCAAGTGATGGAAGAAGTTACTCACTCAGCGGAGAGGGGGGGGATAGGGGGTGATGAGGCAGAATTTCATACTCCAAGTCGCCCACAAGTTTCACCGTTTTGTGAGCAGAGCAACCCTAGCGCGTTGCCATGAAGGAGGCGCATTTCAAATTTTTCATTCCGGTGGCCATTTTGTTTTTGACCCTCTAGCGCCATTGTACGGAACTATACCGCGGGTTTTCATTTCCAAAGATCCTAATCAGGTCAGGGATTAGCCAATGATCCAATCATTTCTCTCGTCTTGCTTCCTTGATTACGGCGTTCCAATATCCAGCCAATCAGAGGCTAGAGGAGAGACAGTTCCCGCCAATCAGAAACTGAAGACCAGTTGAACAACACTGGACATTTCCTTTCAGTCCTCACTTTTTTTTTTTTTTTTGGATGTTCACTGTAAAGTCTTGAAATTGAGACTCCCTGATCTTAGATATATCTAGCCAGTGTATGCAGAAACTACTACCTCCTTATTTTATCTCTGTTGTGTTTCTAGTTGTCCTTTCCTGGTTGAACACCTGACCGGCTGCATCCCGGTGATCGGAGCAGTCCTTTTCGTGTTTGTGCTCATCTCCCTTCTTCAGACCAGCTTCTCAGACCCTGGCATTCTTCCTAGGGCGACACCTGAGGAGGCAGCCGACATCGAGAAACAGATCGGTGAGCACACTTAGTCACTGTTCCAGTTTAGTCATTCATCTTGTACGGATTCGGAGAACGTAACTGAAATATGATTCGTGGTGGAAAATTATTCATACCCCGGGGGGACGAGGGGATGATGGATTAGCAGGGCTTAAGAACAACACAACGTGTTCTGCAGAAGCGAGGCTGGGGCTGATCTAGAGTTCAGACTGCAGTAGTAGTGCGTAGGTGAGGTGGAATAATCTTCTTCTTAGGTCTTGCACACTTCCAATCGTCCAGTCCGTAGCTCAGTGGTTAAGGCATTGGACTATGGTTCAGAAGCTACCAGGTTCAAACCCCATGATCATCTAGAAGCTGATTCCGCCTAAACATTTGTTAATCCATAAATGAGCAGATAGGCTAAACAAAATAGCTTAGCTTTAGAGTTTATTTATATGCTAACATTATTTTGTGGTTGATCGATTGCCGTCATCACGTGTGAACTGATTAGCTTAAATGATGCATAGCAGACAGCTAGCGGTATGATACCTGCAATCGGTTTTATTAAAATTTTTATGTTATATATATAATACAGAGAATGTATGTGGCAAAGATGTTACTTCTAAAGTTTACACAACATAGAAGTGACCAGTCTTGCTTCCCTAAAAATATCAAGCTGCTGACTTCAGCCGTTTTGGAGAGATGCCTCAAAAAAGGGCCATTTTTCCAGCGTTATACTGTCTCGCTTCAAGCAACAATAATAATTTTAAATGCTAATTATTTATATTATATTCTTATGAGATCCTATGATTGATAATAAAATGAGTGTAAGCTTCTACAAGTGTATGACCTATAAAAAATTGTTGCTTAGATTAAAAAAATTCAGTGTGAAATTAAGGATTGTTTTTTCTAAAAAAAAATTTGTAGTGTCCGTAACCATGTCAAAATCATTTTGCAATATTTTAACAATTTTGCACTTTGTATTTAATTTATTAATACACTTTTTCAAGTTTATGTCTTTTCATGTGAAATTATAATGATATTCACCTGAATGATAACTGTCATTCAGGTGAAACTCTGGCAAATTAAGATATCATTGAAAGATTTGAATTCAAAAAAAGTTACGGACACTACACCTACAGTAAGGTGAGGAACTTTTTAGCGGCATGTTTGGGCCGAATGCATCTGTCACTCAAATTAGCGACATCCCTAATTATGCCTAATTTTATGGTCCAATGTATCGTTAATTGATGAGTTAACATGAGTAAACAAAGTAAAGTTAAACATTTAAAAATGGCGGGGGTCTTTGGGGATTGACTCGCTTTTAGAGCCAGCTCCTATTGGTCATTCGAGGAACTGCATGTTTTGGACTCCTTTTCCAGAACTGGAGGTTTAATGATCACCAAATCCATTGATGTGTCTGTGTTTTTCCGTCAGCTATAACATCAACACCACCGCCAGGTGAACTGAACAACACTGATCTTCAGCTACACACTGGTGAAACCGGCGACAGGATTACATTACTAATGTAATGTAATGTAAACTGCCTGACTGCATTTCACTCAATTACTCACTTTCAGTGTCTGCTTATACTGGACACAGCTTACAGCTTCCCTTTCCAATACAAGTACTAGTTCGGAAGTGGGCAATAACCTGAGATGGTTGCTCTGATGACTTGAAAGTCATTAGAATGATTAGTTTTTGGTCCAAAAAGAAAATGTCCATGTTGAACCTCCCCCAACATTTAAGGTATAAAACCGATTGATATTTACAGAAGATTTTAAACACATTATGAAAGACTGTGACTTTTAGCCACAGTGAAACTTTTGAACGTTTTTTTAAAGAAGGTTGTACATTCATGTACGTTCCTGGTCGAGTGGGGTTCGGATCCCACTGAAGTCACTCCTGTGAAAATTCACCAAGTAGAACGCCTTATCCTTGAACATAACTTGTAGACAACTTGCGCAAGAGATGCATCTGTCTGTGAGAACTGTACACACAATCATTTGGTAACACCACTCGCACATTACAGGAACTCAGCTGGGACTTATTGCCACATCCCCTGTACAGTCCTGACCTCACTTTCCACATTTCCACATGTGTGGGATATTAAATGGGTTCCTGGGAGGCCAGCGTTTCAGACGTTAAGCAGGCAGTCCTATCACGGCTCTAGAAAGGACCGAGAAAACTTTCTACCTTGTTGATATCCAAGCACTAGTGAAACGCTGGTGTAAGTGCTTTAGTGTAACAGGGAAATAAAGGAAGTTTTTGCTCTTATAACTGAGTTCTGTTATTTTATAATTTCTGACCTGAATGTCCTTCTCAAACAGGAATTGTGGTTTATCAGATATACCTTATCCAATTTCCACATTACGCTATCTGATGGTCTAAGAATTTCCCACTATAGAAATATCCTATTTTTAACACAACACGTACCACAGCATCATGATAACATTACACATGCTACAGTAATATAAATAGTCCCTTTGCCATGATGTGACTTTCATCTTTTTCTAACTTTGGCTGTTTATGAGGAACATCGTACTCCTTTGGTAGAAATGTTTGTATGTATTTATTTATTCATTCATTTGCAGACAACCCCAACGGATGTACCTCATCTTATCGCCCTCCTCCTCGCACCAAGGAGGTCGTCATCAACCAGCAGGTCGTTAAGCTAAAGTATTGCTTCACTTGCAAGATCTTCCGTCCGCCCCGGACCTCCCACTGCAGCTTATGTGACAACTGTGTGGGTGAGTAGTGACGTAATGGCAGGGATGATATTTTCTTTCCCCCTTGACACGGCTATTCTTTAGAGAGAGTTTTCTCTCTCTAAAGAAAAAAAAGCTTTGCAATTGTGCTTATCTACATGTGAATTTGCCAATTTCGATCATTAGTACTTCCATCCAGCCATCTAGGCACCTTTGTAGTACAAATAGGGACCGTGGAGGCCAATGTTGACCATTGTATTTATTCCCATTTTTATGACTGTGGTATAACCCCTGGTCAACATTCACACAAACATTCACACACTACGGGCAATTTGGAGACACCAGTCTGCAGCCTAATCTGCATGTCTTGGGAGGAAACCGGAGTACCCGGAGGAAACCCACCAAGCACAGGCAAACATTGTGCTAACAGACCCAGAGGCGGGAAACTAACCTGGACCCTGGAGGAGCAAGGCGACAGTGCTAATCACTAAGCCTTATTACTACTTAACACTGTCCTAAATGCAGCATATTTCTTGGGAAATAAGTTGTAGTGCATGTTTCAATTGATTGGATTTAAATACCTGCTGGCTTCTCAGCTTGGATGGTTGGATGGCTGGTTGGTTGAATAGATGGATGGCTGGTTGGTTGGATGGCTGGTTGGTTGGATGGCTGGTTGGTTGGATGGCTGGTTGGTTGGTTGGATGGCTGGTTGGATGGATGGCTGGTTGGAGAAGAAATAATGGATGGTCGGGATGGATGGACGGATGGATTGATGGTCGGGTGGATGGGCGGAAAATTATCATGCATCATATAATGATGCACAAAAAGCTGTTGTGTCAGAACTGTCAAGTTATTGGCCTGTGTTAAGCAAAGAGAACAACTAGGGAGATAGGAAATTACTTGAATTGGGTTAAGAGCTGAACTGTCAACTCGGAAACAATAGTGAATAGAGATCACTAGGGATGCGACGATACCACTTTTTTGGAAAACGAGTACGAGTATGAGTACTTGCATTTCAGTACTCACCGATACCGAGTACTTAATAAAAACATGATTTAAATTTACAGAAAC
>JAQMYG010000021.1:12493124-12506789 GCA_030014215.1 Clariallabes teugelsi | reverse complement strand
GACTTTTAACGAGTATGAGTACTTTAAAAAATGTGGTATCGAGGCCGATACCCGATACCGGTATCGGTGCATCCCTAGAGATCACTTAAACGCATCGTAAAAAAAGGGCATTGTAAAAATAAAATCCCCACAGTACAGAGCTACTGTATGTTTAATAGTGAAAGTAAGAGCATTTTGACTCACGCAATATGACGAGAACTCACACGATTGGGAACTCACACGATTAAACAGCTGTGTGGCCATAAGAAAAATCACTTGTTAGTAAGACTAATCAAGGGGGGAAAAATAGGAGGAAAAAAATAAAGATTGGACTTTAGAGCAGTATGAAAAGGTCAGATTGTCCCTATTCCAGAGTGATGAGCACATCAGGGTAAAAAGTGATGCACCTATCATGCATAGTGCCCATTGTACAAGCCTCTGGAGGCAGTGTTCTGATCTGGAGTTGCTACAGTTGCTCAGGTCTAGGCAATAAAACAAAGTCAGTTGATGGCCTAATTAGGTCACAGGTGTGCTGTTTTAACTTCTCAATATGAACTCACTCATGTGTTTTCCTGTTCTTTAGAGCGTTTTGACCACCACTGCCCCTGGGTAGGAAACTGCGTGGGAAAACGCAACTATCGCTTCTTCTACATGTTCATCATCTCGCTGTCCTTCCTCACCGCCTTCATCTTCGGCTGCGTGACCACACACCTGGCTCTGAGTATGTATGCTTCTATTGGACTTTCCAGCTTCACCTCAAAATGCGATCCCACACGAGCATCAACTCGCTACCGTTTAGTTAAGGACAGCTACTGCAAGGAAATTAGGTCTATTTATTTGTAAAATGTTAATGTACGTTTAGATTAAGGAAAGATGTGCAAGTAAAGTTCTGCAAAAGCAGACTGCTTATTATTATACAAACTGCTATGCACCATCTTTGCGAAGTACTTGCAAAATACTCTTGTTTTGCAAGATTATTGCTTCTTTGAACAATAAGGTAAAACACGGTTAGTGCAATACAAGCACTTACAGTACTATACTAGAGTGTAAAGCAGACGATTGGCTGGAACAATGGGACTGTAATAAAAATATCATGAACCTGGATGGAAATATAAACACAGTCCATATGCCATTCCATTTGAATTATTTAAACTTTGAATTGAACATAAACAAGTCGTTGTTTATACCAGCGTGCCAGTGATGTCTAAGCAAGGACTCTATTGGTCCAGTTCCAGTATGCAGTTCAGCAATGTTTCAGTAGCTGTAAGAAATGCTGGACTGAATGAAAAGTCTCCGGTTATGTGAACATCTCCCCACCTGGGTTATATAAATGTCAGATCACCATAGGAGGCCGGTGTAACTTTGTCCTTCGGGCTGTTGTTGGGTGCCGTAGATAAGTTTCAGGATCAGCTCTTGAATAATCTTGTATAGGAATGGCCAATCTATCTACCTGAAATAGATATCAGATCAACATTAGGTTGCTAGGTAAGACTAAAGCCATGTTTAAAAGTTAGTATCCCCTCTTTTAATTCTATGCTTTTCATTGTGCAAAAACATAATAAAATCATCTCAGTATTAGGCAACAACGAACAATAACATATAACTTTTTTTTTTACAATGCCAATATTTATTTACCAATAATTCTTACGAAAATAAAGCCAAAAAGAAAGAAAAAAAAAATCATGTTTGCTATATTAAGTACCCTCATGGTTCAATAGCTTGTAGATCCCCCTTTAGCAGCAATTGAAGTAGGACTTCCAGTATCAGTCTCTCTCATTGTTTTGGTCAATTTTTCTTTTCAGCAGCACTTCAGTTCATTTATGTTTTTGGGGCATTCCCGTATGCACAGCTGTCTTAAGGTACCGCCGCAGCATGATTTTTGGTTTGGTTTTCATCAGACATGGTGCTGGGCATTAAATCCACTAACCAGTCCACTTTGGTCTCATCTGTCCATAGGACATTGTTCCAGAAGTCTTGTGGTTTGTTCAACACAGTTTTGAGAACCTCACTCGTGCTTCCATATTCTTTTTAGTCAGAAGAGACTTTCTCCTGGTAACTACTGCAAACAAACCATATTTGTTCAGTATTGTTCTAATTGTGCTGTCATGGACCTAAACATTATACGGTCTGACCTTAGCGTGAATATTCCCAGGATTAGACGTCCCAGCACATTGGCAACCGTCTTAAATGCTTTCCACTTCTGAATAATCTTTCTCAGAGTGTTGGCAGGAGATCTAAAGGAAGACCGAAGAGGAGATTTATGGATGCAGTGATCAGAGCATATGAAGTTAGTTGGGGTGAGAAAAGAGGATGTAGAGGATAGGATTAGATGGAGGCAGATGATTCGGTGTGGCGACCCCTGAAAGGGAACAGCTGAAAGACAAAGAAGAAGAGGCGCGGTGATAAACGTTATATGTTGTTGTTCGTCTGAGGTTATATTTGCCTAATACTAAGACAATCAGCAGATTTTTTATTTTTTTTTACTTACGTATTTACACATATACACATAAAATCAAATTAAAAGGTGGGTATTTACTTTTGAACATGACTGTAGGTTAGTGTTTAGGCCTAAATTAGGTTAGGTCTTTTATACTTAAAATTGGGTTGTTTCAGATATGAAACATATGAAGGCATGCATAAAAGTTTTAGATTAAACTTGACCTCAACTATTTGTTCTCAGTGGAATAAGAGAGGTTGTGCTATTAATGTTCTTTTTCTTCATATCTTTTTATTTATCTATATTGCTAGCCTTATATCGAGTCGGAGAAACAACTTGCCACATAGTACGGTCTTTTAATGTTTATTAATGACTTAATTATGACCTAATCATTGTTAAATACAACTGGTTTTACAGGGTCGTCAAAAGAAGGAAAGGGGTTGGTTTTTGCACTCCAGCAGAGTCCTGCCAGATATCCTTTTGTCTTCTACCTCCATTTGTCTTGAATAATTGATTATCCTCTCATTATGAATGCCCTTTTATGGCAATTACTGCCTTCTGTTTCTGTCCCTGCATGTTAAAGGGCATGTGTATGAACGTGATGCAATCTATTTGTGACTTCAGTCTTTTTTGGATTTCTCCTTTACTCCTTTCCACTGCATTAGAGCTCGTGGTTTGCTTCTTTTCAGTCTGGTCCATTTTAGGCCTCTCGGGTTTTCATACGTACCTGGTTGCTGCTAATCTCACCACGAACGAGGATGTGAGTGTTGTACATTAATATCTAATGCTCAAAATTATGTATTGGATACCTCATGAAAAATAGGGCACTACATGATGGCCTATAATGGTGATTATTTAAAGGCCTTTTTCCCCCCAATCTTTTTTCCAGATTAAAGGTTCCTGGTCAGGGAAGAGTGGGAATGAGGAAACTGGGAATCCGTATAGTGATCAGAATATTTTTAAAAATTGCTGCTCAGTACTTTGTTCACCCATGCCTCCCAGGTGAGTGAGCTTGACTGATAGAATCGGACAGTTATGCAAGTTTTTGTTTTTAATACTAATATAATAGAATATATTTAGCAGTTGGACTTGGAGATTTGACAAACGTTTGTGGACACTTGATCATAACACTAATCCTGGCCTTCTTCAAACTGTTGCTACTATACAACCCTAAAAGCACACAGTTGTATAGAATGTCTTTGTATTCTATAATGTTATGAATTCGTTTCACTGGAACTAAGAGGCCCAAAGCTCTTCCAGCATGTCACTGAAGACCCAGCATGACTAACCCAACTGGACACATTTTGTAATAAACCCCAGAACTCTTTGTATAGTCCATATCTTGACTGACCTCACTAATGTCATTAATCCCAAATCCCCCAGCCACAGTCCAGAATCTAGTGAAAAGCCTTTCCAGAAGAGTTGATGCCACGAAGGATGATTGTCCATTAACACCTTACCACTGATTAGCAATTAAATACCAGACAGGATCATGGGCAACCAAGGCTCATTTATGCCTGTGGGGACCAAAGACCAGCCCGTTCAGTCTGATCCCACAGAAAAGCCAATGAAGCACAAATCTTTGAAGCAGACTGGTCATGAAAGAAAGGCACCCGTATACCTAGTGCATCACAGACTTCCGCACAGCATGCAAAGCCCGCCAACCTGTCCCCCAAATCCCCCAGATCGCAATCTGATTGAGCACCCATGGTATGTGCTGGACAAACTGGTCCGATCCACAGAGGCCCCACCTCACAACCCAACAGCACACCCTCAAGGGTCTTTGGAAGGGCTACCCAGCTGGCATAAGGGGAACGAACCTACACAATCCTGAGCATGATGTTTTGTGTTATAATGTTAAAGCTGATTATTGTTAGCATATTGTTATCGAAAACATAACCTAGTTAAAGCTAGTTATTAAATAAGCATTTACCATTAGTGCTTTGATAAATACCCAGTGCATCCTGAATTATACAATTCTGCCCGGTCTCAACTTTTGAGGCCCACATTTTTAAAATTGTGTTAGCTCTATATGAAATGCCACGTGACCGTAGCAAGGCATCAAAATCAGTGATCTCTATAAGTTTTAAAATAAAGACTATCTGACATTTAACAATGTATGGACTATACTATAGTGTCACTCTGGTCTTTATAGATCTACTAACCACACCTCTGTGTAACAATTGAAACATGTCCCACTTTTTCTTCCACTGTCCCAGTTTGATAGACAGAAGAGGGTTCGTCCCGGCAGAGGACGCCATCCACGCTGGTCCCACAGAGATCGCGTTACCTGCTGTGAAAAACGACATCAACCTGGTAGGAAGTGTGTCTGTATCAAGTCATGCTCCTCGCCCCATATCTTCTACCCCAACCCTTCACATTCAGAGCCACTCTACAGCCTGATCACATGCCTGCCCCAAACCGAGCATCTCCACCTTTCCTGGATGGAACATTAGGGACAACGTATGTTGCCTTTTATCATGTGAAACACCAATCCTATTGAAACTGAAAAATATTCACGTCAAAGGCCGTTGCTTCTCCTCAGAATGGACACGGGGTTCGTGTTAGCTTTCGTTACCTCCTTTTTCATTTGAGGAACTGCCGATAAATTCAGCCGTCCAGCTTGCTTAACTCAACGTCACGTGACTCCATATCGGCGCCCGTACCTCAGGACTTTGAAATGCATCCTCGGAATGGAAAGAGGAAATGAAACCTGTCGCCGTTTGCACAGATATGTCAAACATATGTGATCCAACTTCTTATTATAGGTTGGGTTGTGTCGATTACTGTAAAGGAAGTACTATAGGGGCAGTGCAGATGTTACTGTAACTGACATCATGGTATTGCACAAAGAGGGAATAAAAAAAAAAAAAACGAGATAGTAGACCGTTTTTATTCAGCACATTTTTATATCAGAATATCCGTTTACATCTTAGCTCAGGGGGTTTTGTATGTTCTTTGGCGTTTGTGCTTGGTCGATTCACTAGCTGCTGCTTCGTCTTCGGGTTCGTCAGTTGCTGTCATTATTAACGATAATGTCCGTATTATCCAAATGTCACATTGTTTACAGATCACATTGTTTTTGTATCCTCAAAACATAAGCACTATTGAAATCTTTCCCTCCCAGCAAGTCAAACTGTCCACGTGACTGTATCTGTGTCTTATTTTCTTTGATCACAGAGCAGAGTAGCCATATCCATGCGAATCCTAATGCTGATCAGAATCAGGATTCCCTTTCTGTTTACAATTAAAGGCTTCAAGTCCTTACGAGTGGAGCCTAATACATTGTGCTTTGCACTTGATGTTACTGTAGTCCACGTAGATGCCTTATGTGATCTGGTTGTGATGAGAGAAAATAGGTTTATATATTTAGCCATTTGGAAGTAGAGAATGCGCAGTACTTTTATTTTGTTGGGAGAATGATTCTGTGATTTGCTGAAAAACTAAGCATATCTGGCATGTTTCAAAGATTTTATATGTCTTTATTTAACTAATGGATCATGCTGTCTGATTGTGTGTTTTTAAAAATCTATATTTCACAAATGTTAAATAAACTTTTTTTTTTTTTTTATTGAATTTGTCCATGGAGATTTGTAACTTTGTGTTATAGTCTTGGTTTACACGTTAATAATAATAGTAATAATAATAATAATAATAATAAAAACCTGTTATGGATAGGAATCACCAGGGATCACATGATACGCTATTATCATGAGCTATACCTAAGTGCTGATCCGATTTGTGTTATGATTCTTTTTAAGTATCATGATTTTATAAATTTTTGATCCATATTACAGTTCTAACAAACAACCTACCACACACATGCTGTGCTGCCTGACAATGTGTGAATAGTTTAGAGTGCACTACCTGACGGATTATAGATTAACAGAAATAAATACATCACTGAATTGATCCCCCTCATCTTTAATCAATATGGCTCTTAGGCTATTTATCTATTAGTGTCACAATAGTCATAACTATGGGTGTATGTTTAGGAGGATGATTGTCTGGACTTTGCGCTGTCCTGTTCCAGTTGATGAATAACGTGGCAATAAGACGGCAGTGGGATGGGGAGGTCAGTAAGATGTAGGAATCAACTTTGGTTCACTAGTCAAGTCGATGGCATGGCTGGGTTTCTCTCTGCATGCTGCCTGACTGAACAGTGAGCAGCAGTTTCTAAACCACATCGCTGATTCTCACACTAACAGACAAAATCATGGCGTCAGATCTCCTTCAGCACTAATCGGTTCACTATGGTGGTTCTCAACCCACTGCCCAGCACATTTGAGTGTTTTTGTTTAGCTTCCAAGACAACTGAACCGGATTTGGGCCTCCATTATTAAAAAAATATTTAGAATAAAAAAAACTTTGAATTTTGACTTTTTTCCCCCTCAGAATGAATTTTTCCCCCCAGAAGGATTATGACATTAAACTCAGAATTAATTTTTTCCCCTTAGAATTCTGACTTTAATATTAAAATTCTTACTTTAAATTCAGAATACTAACTTTTCTTCTCAGAATTGTAGAAGAACTGGGACTGTAATCCTACAATTCTGACTTTTCTCAGGTTTAAGACTTTCTCATAATTCAGTTTTTCTTCCCCTCAGGGTTTTGACTTTTTTTTTTTTTTTTTTTCCCCCTCTCAGAATACTGACTAATTTTTTTCTCTTTCAGAATTCTGACTTTTTTTCTTATATATTTTTCTCCTCAAAATGATGACTCATTTCTGAGTGATTTTCTCATTTCTTGATGACTCAAGTTTCTGACTTTTTTTTCCCTCAGAATTTTGACTTTTTTTTTTTTTTGAATTCTGACTTTAAACTAACAATTCTGAATTTAATCTAAAAATACCCCCCCCCCCCCCCTCAGGATTCTGATTTAATTTAAAAATTCTTACTTAAAATTCAGAATATTGACTTCTTTTCCCTCTGAGAATTCTTTCTTTTTTTCAGATTTTTTCCCCCTCAAAATTCGGAATAATTTCTTCAGGTTTCTGACTTTTTCCCTCAGAATTTAGACTTTTTTTCCCCTCAGAATTTTGACTTACCTTTCCTCAGGAGTCCGACTTTAATCTAAAAAAATTTTTCCCCTTCAGGATTCTGATTTAATTTAAAAATTCTTACTTAAAATTCAGTATATTGACTTTTTTTTTTCCTCAGATTTTTTTCTCCAAAAATGTTAATATTTCTTTAGTAAAATCCTTATAATACTCTTCTGTGTGATTTAAACCATAGGCTAATTAACAGCCTGTTACTGAAACACTTAGGCCTTGTTCACACTGGCGTTAAAATCGAGCGTTTTTCTGGCGTTCGTAGCGTCCGGTGAGCGCGGATCAAGTGCCGAGGGTTTTCTACACATAGGAGTCAATGAGAGTGTTCACACTGGCTTTGGTGACGTGCGTTTGTCCAGCTGCGCGTTTATACGGCATCAAAAAAACGTTGCATGCAGCTTTTTCTTGGCGTCAAATCCCAACGAACACAAGGAAAAACACTTCTAGCACGTTTTCTTCACGTAAATTTTACGCTTCGGAGGACCGGATATATCCCATGATCCTACATGCTATACATAGGGAAATGCGGAAAAAAAGCATTGCACCAGCTGCAGCAGAAAATCAAAAGTGGAAACTGACATCCGACAGTAATTGAAAAACTTGCGCGTTTCTTCATAAACCACAAAAAACTTCTTTTAATCCGACGTTGTGCAGTCAGAGGGTGAACCCAGTAGAGGCGGCGATTTTTTTCTCTCTACGTCGCCGTATTACGAGAATTATTTAAACATGAAGATTAATGTCTAATATAGCAAAATGGTCCACATTAAAAGGAGGCACCTCAAATAAAACGACAAGGGCTTTCATATCCAGTTCCCGACACTGCCTCCACAGGTCAACACACAAACTACAATTTTGGCTGCAGGCTGGCGTTAGACAGAGACAAACGAACGCCAGTGTAGAAGTCAATCGAGCGCCACTGCAAAACGCAACATAAACGTCTAGGACGTTCAGAGCGCGTTCGTTTATCCAAGAATTTAACGCCCGTGTGAACAAGGCCTTAAATGTACAGGACATGGGGTTCTTCAGGACTACAAATGGGAACCACTGATGTAGATGGTTCAGATCCTGACTTTAAAGTACATGTTGTTTGTCTGCTCAGTGTATGAAATAGGTGTTTGAGACCATACAGTATCATGCTGCATAAGCTTAATATTTGAATTTCAAGTTTGCAGAATTTCTGCAAATCCTTTCCTTTTTAGCTATAAAAAGGGGCATCATACATTGGCGACTTCTTTTTGAGCTGTAAAGTGATTTAAGTGGCACTTGATGCGAGCCACTCAGTGATGGTACCACTGCCAGGGATGCAAAAAGTGCTGATGAAGTCATGAAGAAATTGCAAATTTACAGAGTGGCTTCATGTGTCCATAGTGTAGAGTAAACTTGCCTGATCATTTTCCTCCATATTACTCATCACCTGCATGAAGTCTCTCCTAACTTTCCTGCCTGCACGTTCCAACTTATCTGTTTGCAACTTGATGCCTTTTTGTCACTGGTTGCCTTAAATGCTCATCCTTTGACCTCTCTGTCCATTATGGATATCTTCGTTTAATCTCTTTCTATCTGTTCTTCTTTCTCTTTCTCTGCACACTCATCTCTCACCATTCTTTCTCCTTTGCTTCTTTTTTTTTTTCTGATTTCCAACTTTCTTCGCATTTACTCTTCATCCTCCTATCAGGATAATAAAGGCATGTTGGATACCACCGCTTGCTCTTCTCACCACACCAGCCCCTGTCCTCAAGGCAAGTCTCAAGCCTTGTCCACTCTGCCCACCGTCACTCCTTCTTCTCCCGCGCAGCCGAAGGTCTCAAAGGTCCGGAAGACGCCGTCCCACAGACATCATCGTCATCATAAGGGAAAGCGGACCACCTCACAGTCTCTTAAACAAATCTACATCTCCGGTTCTGGCTCTGGTACGCAGGCACATTCGTGAGCCTGAGATGCTGGAAACATTCATAATTACTTTTCTCAGCAACAGATCACCTGCTTAAGGAAGGAAGTGCATCATTCCTTACAGAGCAGTTGTAAATTAGGGGACATGAGACTCTTGTTGATCTTTCAGGGTTCTCTGGATTGCTTGAACATTTACAGTAACAATAAAAAAAAATGCATTTTTAATAGGCTGGTAGAAAACCTGCAGGTCAGATGTTTTCACATAGATATCCAAAGTTAAGAAAGTGTCTAATCTGCGATAAGGGGAACGATGGAATATGTGGATTTGAATATGGAGGTATCATCATCATCCATCCTTTAATATTTTCAGGCTTTTTTGTCACACGGTTAACAATTTAAATGTTTCTTGTCAAAAGAACACTAATGCTAGACTATCAATTAATATGGACCGACCATAAACTGGCAAACATCTGATGGTGATGATTTTGCCATCTAGCACATGACTATTTAGTCTCTACACAACCAACCTACATATAGTCACAGCAAAAACACAAGACGGACCAGTCAGGAATACCAACATTTACCTCAGATGAGTTGGTAAATTTCATCTGCTGAAAAAAGACAACCATGTACTACGACAATCAAGTAATGAACTGTCGACCACATTTCACAAATCTCATTTTTTTTTTTTCCCCCAACGAACAACCTGTGCCAAAACAGCAACACAACAATATGCAATTGGGAAGTTTATTTAAACAGCAATAATTTATGACTAATTAATTTCTTTTGTACGTCGAACGAACTCTGGGATCCGAGTATCTGTCCTTTCGTGGCTACACTTGTGTTTTTTGCACCAAGTGCACCAGAAACCAGCCTTCTTTATGCAAATGACTGTGCATGCAGAAAAAAAGATTGCTTGCACTTTGTTGCCTGCCATGGTTTTAAAAAGTCTCATGACAAATACGAGGCTTGTTCGAGTCAAACTGGGACTTTTAATTGTGCAGAATAATAGAACAGTTATAAGAGTAAAAATGAGAGTACCTTTATTTCTGTACAATAGACTAATGTTAGACTAATGCACTTATCCCATGCTTTTACTAGTCCTTGGATATCATCAAGGTAGAAAGTTTTCCCAGTACGCCGGAGCCATGATTGGATTGCCAGTTTCACAGTTTCAACACTGGCCTTCCAGGAACTCCTTTAATGGCCTAAACATGTGGAAATGGCTTGAAGCGAGGTCAGGACTGTATGGGGATGTGGCAATAGTTCTCAGATGAGTTCCTGTAATGTGCAAGTGGTGTTGGTGAATGATTATGTGTACAGTTCCCTCAGACAGATGCATCTTTTCCACAAGTTGACGACAAGTTATCCATCGATTTTCAAGAATCAGGCGTCTCACCCGCTGAATGTTCACAGGAGCAACTGTATAGGGCTCCAAGCCACCTCGACAATAATGATCATCCATGGATAGACAGCATTCTTTAAAACGTTTGCACCATTCAAATGTTTTACTAAGAGTCTCATCACCGTAGTGCACTTGAAGTGTTCTGTAATTGTCGATCGGTTTTAAGGTTTTAAATTTCATCACAAGTCCCAGTTTGACTTGAACACTGCTTGTAGTTATAGTCTCTCTTATTTCCTAGTTACTATAGACTCACAGTCGATCTTATAATTACTTGTTTTTTGATACAGTGGTAAATCCAGGTGAAATAACCTAGTAGTGTTTAGCAAAATTGTATCCCAGGTCATGTGATTTTTCCATTAGCTTCAGAGTACTTGGTCATATTTTAAAGGAAGAAAAAAATCACTGCTCCTTTGTATTAAGGTGACAAAACCGTATTAGCATTCCAATATAGACTGTATGAATATGAGCGTAGGGTTTGTATGAAATACTATTGTTCAGGTATGGTCAATTAATATGCAATTTTATTAGGGGTAAATATGGGTGCAGAATGTTCATGTTTGCCTTGCAATATTTGCACAAATAAATTCAGAAACTCACTGGACTCCTGGATTTGGTGTACCGTTCATGGCATTTGTTTATTTTAAATATCACAATTAACAATTATTTTTTTGTCAACTTATAGGGAACTATTAGTAAATGCAAAATTATCTGCAGTTAGTGTTCTTTTCTATCATTTTATTATTTTCAGCATTGTACATTAATACTGTAACCTTGCCTTGGCTTGTGAGTTTGCATATTCTCACTGTGCTTGGCTCCAGGCCTCATCGACCCAATACATGACAAGCTGTATAGAAGATGAATGAAGACATTCAAAATATGAAAGAACACATATTTAATTCTCTCAACAGATTCATGAGGTAGTCGCCTGGAATGGTTCACAGGTGTGCCTTGTCAAGAGTTAATTTGTGACATGTCTTGCCTTCCTAATGTGCTTTAGACCATTAGTTGTTTAGGAAATTAAGATCAGTTAATCTGAAAAAGCTCAAGAACTTTGAATGTATCTCCAAGTGCAGCCTCCACAACCATCACATGCTATGATGAACCTGACTCCTGTAGATTGTGAGCTAATCCACAAGAATGTGATCTACAAACCATAAGAAGGTGAGTTAAACTTTATTGCAAATGTGTGATGATCATATAGCATAATATTTCCTATATAATACTGTATCAGTAGCCCATGCAACCTACCCAACCAGTTTATACCTAGACAGCACTGGTCAGTTTTTGTAAAACCATGGTTACAGTATTTCACCCCTAGGGCATTCATATGCAATCACCCTCAAAGTCATATCATGTCAAATAAGTCAAAACTTTGTGCAATGTGATATAGGTTATCCAGATGTTAAGCAGCACACCTGGTAGGCCATGTTGTTGTTCATGGGCTTTACTAATCCTTGCAACAACAACAAAAAAGATAATTTAATGAATATTTAAATAATAATAATTATTATTATACAATTTAATACATGTTTTTGTTTTATCATATGTTCCTAAAGTACTTAGAAAAATTTTATTAAATTCTTTACACGATGGAATTGGTAAAAACAAAATAAAAATAAAGAAGTACAGCAGGTAATGTTAGTAAGTCTGCCACTAGATGGCAATAATTGCAACCAAATAACTTTGGGTTGTTGCTGGTCTCAAAAGGGGAGATAATCTAATTGTTATTCTGTTTTGAATTATAATAAATGCATCTGTTCATAATTATTTAATCTCAGTGTTAGCAAAGTTATTTAGTTAAGTGTTATAAAGATAACTTTTCTACATTTTTTTTTTTTGTTTTTTATGTTTTTATATTTTTTATATTTATTGAAATGTAAAGCGCTGTGCAAAGTATACTAATCACCGGCCTGCTCCGGTCGTCATCTGCCCCTGTTTCTCACTGGTTCATGCTTGAATGATTCATAGGTCACTGCGTGGCTTAAAAGGCCAAAAAAACATTCCCATGAAATTAATCTGGTACAGGGACTGGACTGAAAATGAGATCCAAAATGTCCTTTAGGAAGTGTGGAGAACTGTTCAAGACTACATTAAAAATACAAGAAAGTCTGACTTTTTAGAAGCAAAATATGTATAAATGAGTTGTGGCTCAAGCCTTTTTACAAAGTATTATCACAACAGCACATGTATATATTTTTTTTATTTGGACATACATGTATACTGAAATAGTTTGCTAAGGCGATTAAAGCACAAAGTGCTAAATTATCACCTGACATCCATTATTATTATTATTATTATTAATATTATTATTAATATTTAAAAAATATATCAGTAGTGTGTAATCAAATAGTGCCATATAAAGTGCATTCCTTTATTCATATTCAGTGTTATTTTATCCTGGTCCAGGTTAAGGTGGATCTAAAGCCCATTCTGGAGGCAGTAGTACACACTAGATGAGAAGCCAGTCCATCACGGGGGTCATGCACATGATTCACAAGATAAAGAATCCAAAATCTAATTCAAAAACGATGGTGAAAAAAAATCACAGAGAAATGTTTTTCAAAAGTGTTATCAAAACAATACCTGATTAATGAGGAGTGGGTCTAAACACAGATTAACATAATACACAGCATGAGGCAATACATAAATGTTAAAATTCTGTTAAGGTTCATATTTATACTGGGAAGCAGGAAGTGTATGATAGATTATGAAGGATTGAGCATTCTGGGATGAGGGGCCTCTGTAATGTTGTGGGTGAATGTGACTGAACCACTAATCCCCACCAATTGGCAGTTCCTAAAGTTGTGCCACACCTAAGATGGGGTCTGCCCCTTTCTCTGTAATGTCCCATGAATTGCCTGCGATGTCTTAGGTCCGGGGGGGGGGGGGGGGGGGGGGGGGGGG
>JAQMYG010000021.1:12467138-12489644 GCA_030014215.1 Clariallabes teugelsi | reverse complement strand
GTATGTACCCACCGTGTTTTAACTACAATGTTGCTTACATTCTAGTATGTATTTTAGTATAGCAACTGCTGCTATATTTTGGTATATCAACTGCTGTTCTATTTGCTCTGTCATCCCATCAGTCTACATCTGACTCCTCTATAGTGGGAGACACTTGTTATACCTGCCACTGTTCTCCAAGAAGGTTCTAGCTCCTCCATCAAAGCCAAGATGCTTCAACAAAGAAGTAAACTTATACTTCAAAGTAGCATATACTGTAGGTCTGTATTTATCATTGAGTTGATCTCCTCCAACAGCAGATCCCACAAATTCCTTCTTGTTCCCTCATGTTTAAATGGACCATGCTTTGAGTTTCGTACACCTAAAATTTAGTAGATGAGCCATTAGGTACACCGATCAAAATGGAGAAACTTTACCCAGGCATGGGCTATACTGGATTCTTGACGTGCTGTACGGGAATGTTGTACCATGTGAAACTGATTGTCTTGCACAGTTGCTGCAAATTAAAAAGCTGAACAGCCAAAAGGCGCTTGATTGGGTTGCACTTGAGGGACTGGAGGCCACAAAAGCAATGAAAGCTGTTACTAGAAACATCTGGAGACTTGCAACCACGATCAGGTATCATGGCCCTAATATAAGCCAGCAAGCCATTCCTCTCAGCAGCACACTGGTAGGGCTTGCCTGACCTGCTGACAGTCAAGCGGGTTGATCTTGATACTTGAATGAATGATTGTACATCATCTTAAATAGAAGAACCCACCCAGAATTTGATGCACAACCTAATTTATTTGGGTTATCTGAAATCAGCACCTGGTTAAAGTTATATAGGGTCAAATATTTGCTTGAATGTCTTGTAGCAATTTTCACATTTTGCAGATTAGTTTTTGATAGCCATCAACAAGTTTCTGGCAGAATTCTGGTTGGATATTTGGCCACTCTTCTTGGCAGAAGTGACTTATAAAAGAAAATTCTAATAAATTTGTTGGTTTTCTAGCATACCAAAAAGCTTCTACCACCACCATGCTTAATACTTGGTACAATGTTTTTGTGGTTCTTACCTTTAATTCTCATGCATCTGTTCAAAGATTTTCTCCATGAGGCTTTTTCCTTTGTCCACGTGGTCAGCTTCTTGGATAGTCCATAGCAATTTAAACCTCACTTGCCTGTAAACAGCAACACTGGTGTTCCAGTAGCTTCCAGTTCATGGCATGCTTGTGCCTTGGTCGTTCCTGGGCTGTTCGTAACCTTCCAAATCAATTATGTCTGAGCTTAGGGCGTGACAGTTTGGGTCTTCTTCCAGACATTGGCAAAGTGTCTACACCACACAATGGCTTGTACTTACATACAGTATAATTGCTCAAACTTATCTTGGAATCTGCAGTTATTCAGGATTGGCACCAAGAGACTTTCTTGTGTAAATCTATCATCCACTTCTCACATGTGCACTGAGCTCCTTGACTTTCTCATTACCAGCTGTAGTCAATCACTAATAGGCAGTTGAGAGGCAGTTTGCTTGGCAAATTGCACGACATTTCAGAACTTTCATCCTGACTGAACTGATAACCTAAGTGGGTGTGTATAATGCTGACTGTGTTGATATCAGAAAAAACAAAAATAAATTAAACCTTGTGCTGCAAATTATTGGTGGTGTCTACTATTAAAATGTACACAACCTGACCTGCCTTTAGCTTTTAATAATGCACGCATTTGTATTGATGGAAGAGTCGAACCACTTCTAAAGTGTTCTCCAGCACAGAGTTAAGGTTAGGACTCCACACCATGAAATTGATTCCTCATGTACCCATAACCATTATTTTACAGTTTTACAGTCCTGCGATATGGCTTGCCATCAGAGAAGAACAAAACCATTCAGCACATTCAGGTCATCAGCTGACTTCATTTTATTGCCACATAACGTTGCTGAACCTAGACTTGACTGAAGCAACCACAGATCATAACACTGTCTCCAGAGGCTTGCACATTGGCCACTGTGCATGATTGATGCTTTGCTTCATGTTTTTTTCTAAGTCACATTTCTTTCACAAAGTTGACAGTTCAGCACGATCCATCCAGGTTTTAATAATGTGTTGGACAGTTCTTCACCCAGTTCCAGTAATTCTAATGTTTTCTTTGCTTGAATGATGCCAACTATTTGACCCTTTGGAAATACATTAACAGTTTTTCCATGAACACGGGATATGTCTTCCCAAAATGATTGTTTAAGAAATGAGAAGCGCACTCTGCATCAGAATTGTTGCCAGCTGAAACATATTAATCATTCCAGTAATGATCCAATCAAAGGCTCTTTAGTATTTGCTTACATAAAACCATTTTTTGGTCAAGAAGTGTGCTGTGTTACAAAGGCCAATATTGCCATGACATTCCTGTTCATGATGAGTGTAGAATATGTTACATTCTGACCGCAACTGTAGCCAAAGGCTTATTATTATTGTAACGGACCTTATCAATCTGGACACTGTTGTCTACTTTATTTCCTTTATGTTTGGAGTCCTTTTTAGAAATGATAATAGCACTGATTTTAAATGCATTCGTTTAAGCATCTGTGATAAAAGTGTATCCATTTAAATAGTAACTCAGTTGAATGTACTATTATGATGACATAGTAATACGTTCAGTCTCTCACTCACTCATCACTATACTGCTTTATCCTGTATACAGGGTCACGGGGGGCCTGGTGTGGGTTACAAGGTTACAAGGTGTGGTACACCCTGGATGGGGCGCCAATCCATCACAGGGCACACACATACAGTACACATTTACACACTACGGGCAATCTGGGAAGGCCAGGTAGCATAAACTTGTATGTCTTTGGATTGTGGGAGGAAACCAGATTACCTGGTGGAAACCCACCAAGCACGGGGAGAACGTCATGCACACAGACCCAAGGTGGGAATTGAACCTGGACCCTGGAGGTGCAAGGTGACAGTGCTAACCACTAAGGCATTAATGTTACATTCTATAAAATAATAAAAAGGTTAAAATTATATTGAACTCGCACCTTTAGACTGCTTTTAGTTATCTTGATAAGATAATTTTGTTTGTGGTCCTAGTGGAGGCTTTATAAGACAGGATGTCTGTAAAAAAAAAAAAAAATCATTCAGTATGACTAAATTAGGATTTGCAGATGCTTGTCTCTGTAAAAAGGCAGTTATTTTACTTTTCTGCCTGCAAAGAGATTCTGCAATCAAATACTGTAGCATGCAGCAAGGGCAAGACAATACATTATTCTTTACTAATTTTGTAACTTATTATGTCTTTCATTTCCCTCTTATAAAAAAAAAAAGCATGGTTTTTCCTGTCATTTCATTTTCCTGTTGTGCCTTGTAAATATCCAGACTCAGGAAGCCTTCGCAGCATGCTGGTGGAAACTGTGACGGTGATGACTTATCCTATATATGTGTTTGCGTTTAAACTGGGGAAGCCACCGCATTGTGTAAGCATAGTTAAACAGAGGCAGGAAAAAGTCTGGGCTATTCCTCTGGGCTCTCCTTCACACCCTGTGATTAACGTATCTTTGGCTTTCAGAGCTATATATGCATTCTTTGGTGATAGAATTCCAGGGAGGCACTTCTAGGAAAATCTAGGCATCAAATTTCTCTATGCTTTAATAAAATTGCTTTGCTTTACTGATATCTTTCAGTTCATTTTCTGCTCAAGCTTTTCTCTGTCAATCTTCAGACTTTGTCCTAATATCCTAATATAATTTATTAGATTACATTATTATCATTCCTTTGCACCTGTTATCTTTTTGATTTTGTAAGAAAGCTTGCCTTTGGAGACAATTTGTCACTTTGACATGATCTACGTTGGTCTACGTTGTCCTATAGAGTCTCCAAGAACCAAAGGAGCGTCAAGGAAATCGCATTTGGATTTGAACCCTATAAGCTTGCGCCCCAAAGTTTGGAGGATGGTGGTAGAGAAAATTATACCATACTGTACAGTGCATTACAACCAAGTTGTTTAAATAATCATTCACCGAGAATTTGCATTCCAATGTCCAGTCTAATACAGTTACAGTATGCTTTATGCGTATTCCTGTAAGGAAACCCCACCTCCCTGCCCCTGAGAGCTCACTGTACTTACAGTACTTCTGGGAAACTGTCTCCTACTTGAAAAGTCTGGGGAAGGAAACCAGATCTGAGTACTCCTTTGTCGGTTTGTTTTGGTGTGCTGTAATAACAGGCTTCGTCTTTCATGCTATGATGAATCCCATTTTCTGTGTCAGTCGCTTCTGTTTATTTCCCTGGTGTGGAATTTTTGACGTAATCTGCTTTTCACTAGGGGGAAAACCTGAAAAGGACAGCTGAAAGGCTTTTGGCTACTGAGGCATGAAAGGTTATCTAGATAAGCAAGATAACGTGAATCAAAACATGAATAGTGGGGATGATATTCACACCATGGCCTGAGGTGTGCTTCGTGCTGGCTGATTAGGAAAAGTGAGCCATCAGCATCATGTGGTCTCGAGCAGCATGGAGGGTTTAACTCCCCTCTTAAGCACCATATGAGCCAAATTTTTTGCAAAGCCCCTAAATAGGGGTCATCCAACTAAAATGCTAGGCAAAGCGTATATGTACTGCCAAGCTGTCTGTATATATACAATTTGAATATCTTTGGCTTATTGCCTATACCGCTTTATCCTATGTACAGGGTCGCAGGCACCCTAGAGCCTATCACGGAGGGAACCCACCAAGCATGGGGAGAACTTGCAAATTCCATGCAAACAGACCCGAGGTGGGACTCTAACCCAGATTCTGACAGTGCAAGGCGACAGTGCTAACCACTAAGCCACCCTGCCACCCAAGTCAAATATTTAAAATAAATAAATGACAATTAAAAAGAAATAACGTCAAAGGTTCTGGAAATAACGTGGGTGGTTGGACTGTTAACACTGATAATCCATTTTACCATTGTAATGGATGTGCTATGGTACGCATTTCTAGCTAACGACTGAATCTTTGAGTCTTTGAGACGAAATTATAGGGTTTTAAATTGCAGAAAGTGGCCCAGCAGTGAAAAGACCACCCTTTGATAAACTTTCCATTTAGGTTTCAATTAATTATTTAACGCACTGTAAGTTATGCTGATTTTAGCGGAACAGCACCAAAGCTGTGCATTTCATAATTTCTTCCATCTTCCATATTCTCCTCTCTCTCTCTTTATCTACTATATACTGTATGTATAAGCAAATGCATCAAGATGAACCAAAAATGCAACTTTAAATAAAAACCTATCAGTCCTGTCTCAAAAAATCGTAGGTTTGACTTCAAAGCTCTGTGGTACATCAGCAATATGATGCATGCCTCTTGCCCTCACTTCAAACAGTGCTCGTGATAAATTTATGTGGCTATAAAAGAGCATTTTGGGCTAACTGCAACTGGTGAACATCTGTGCTTAATTTTTGGAGTAATGTGTAACAGCTACAGTAGCATGTGGTCTTTGTTCTTGCTGAAGCTGGTAGGTAGAGCTGCCAGGTATGGATCGTAAGGTACCGAAGCACCGCAGAAATGTGTAGCACAACATTTTTGTGCATGTTTCAGCACTGTAAAACTGTAGGTATATAAAACTGGAAAAGCTAGAGTTTCAGAAATTTTATGTATTAATGTAATTGGTAGAAGTATAGTTACATTTAATGAATGACAAACACTTTCATAATATGTAAAGTTTGACAGCAAAATTAGATAAATCCATTCGTGGAGAACCAAGTTTTGCAACTCCAGAAAATTCTTTTTGTGCATGTTTCGTTAAAGGCACAATGGTGTTAAAAACCACACTCACTCGCAAACCGTATTACTCGCAATAGAAGTTTTCACTGTACTATTTTATATTAACATTGCTTCTCATCTTTAAAAATTCTCAAATCATCTTTTACAATAATGAACTGTTCTATAAATCACAGGATTTTCAGGAAATTATGATACATCATTTACTTGGAGGCAATGTAACAAAGATTTGGTCCCCAGCTTTATTTATTTTTTTCAGGTTTACACTCCTAATCACTTGCCATTTTATAACCAATTCTATTGATGTGCATGGTCACAGGCTCAGTTTGTACAGTAACACATATTGCATGCTATAGGATGCTACAATGTTCCAAATTATTAAGTAGACTTAGATTAAGTTCCCTCCATTTCTTGATAACGGCTCTCACAGTGGTTCGCTGAAGTCCCAAAGCCTTAGAAATAGCTTGTAACCCTTTCCAGACTGATAAATGTCAATTACTTAGCTCATCCCTTCTTGAATTTCTTTAGACTGCAACATTGTGTGTTGCTTTTTGAGATTTTTTTTGCGTCCTTCACTTTGTCAGATAGGTTCAAGTTGAGAGATTTCTTGATTCAACAGGTCTGGCAGTAATCAGGCCTGGGTGTGGCAAGTGAAATTTAACTCGGCTTTCCAAAAAAAACCAAAAAAAATCACATTTCATGATTTTCAATTTTTCACTTTTTCACATAGGGCCAGGTAGATTTAGACAGCTCCCCCCCCCCACAATAAGTGGAATTTAAAAATTTAAACATTTAAAAACCGCATTTTGTATTTACTCAGCTTATCTTTGTGTAATATTAAAATGTGTTGCACAACACCGTAATCTTGTATCTGGGTGAAAAGCAATTTGAAAATGTGATAAATCAAAGATTTAACATTCCAGTTAGCAAAGCTGTATTGAAATTTATAGCTCAAAAAGTTACAAGGGTTATTTCTGAGACAATAAAGCATGGGTTATTGAACACCAATAAAACCTTATTATTCTGTAAACCTAACTACTGTTCAGTTTTATAAGGTTCTATCTGGCAGTTTTTCACTCTTGAATTTAGTAAAAGATTATTCAAAATTGGCATTTAAAGTGTTATATGAATATAGTTGTTGGCATTCAGGTGCTCAGGCTAATTTCAAGTCAAGTAGTCAAGTCAAGTAGGCTTTTATTGTCATTTCAACCATATACAGTTTAGTACACAGTGAAATGAATGTAAGAGAAGACAAAGGAGTGATAGCTCAATGGTTAAGGCTGTGTGTTTCTGATCAGAAGCCAAGCTCATTCTGTTGGACTCTTGAGCAAGGCCCTTAACCCTCTCTGCTCCAGCTTTTTTGTCTCATAGCTGACCCTACAGTCTGACCCCGGCTTTCTAACATGAAAAGAATGTTGATGTCACTGTGACGTAATGCATGTGCAACAAATGATGGCTTCTTGTTCTTCTAGATGTAAAGATGAAGAGAGCAGGTACAGTAGCTTTGAAAGAGGGGATACAGTGTACACTATCAAGAGCAAAATGTATTTTTGCTACTAAATAGAGAATGAAATTGTATTTCTGTGTGTAACATGCAAGCTGAGGCAGGACACAAATGTGTGTTGGTATTTATTTATCAAGGTGAATCCATGAATCATTATCCATAATCCAGAGAAAAAGGAAGAGAGCATAACGCAAGTGCAATCCATAATTGTAAATAAACAATAAACACACAGTATAGTAAATATTGAAACCAGGAAATGCAAGACTAGAAACTAAGGCTTAGTAAAGCAGAGACACACACACACACACACACACACACACACACACACACACACACACAAATACACGTGGCTATGAGAGCTACTGTATAAAGCATGTTTAAGACCACTTTATGACCACTTTAGGCATTACAATACCCTTATTGAACACTTTACTCAGTTAGCTATAACTTCATAAATTTATCATAAGCCAAGACCGGCTTTAGGGCTTGTGTAGTTTGGAAAGATTTAATAATTTTTAAGCTATGGTGTACTAAAAAAAACTTTCCACCTTACTGGTATCCAAGCTTTAGTGCATTAGTGTAGCAAGGAATTAGAAAGAGAAATAAGTTTCTACTCCCATTTAGTTTTTACTCCAATAACTGTGTTCTTTTATTCTGCACAACCAAAAGTCCCGGGTTGACTTGAACAGCCCATGTAATACACATCCTAACATGGGAAAATCACTTGGTACGTATAATTTTACACATGCTTTTCCCTCAAAATGACAGTCATCTAGTAGTAATGCAGAATGACCTTTTGGAGACACACAGGATGAGATGTGAATATTAATAATTGCATGTTTTCAGTGAGGATGAGGTACATAAGTACTATTCTGTGAAAGAAACAGAGAAAAGGCCACACTCTGCATAAAAAAATCATGTTCCAGATGTATTTTTATGTATAGTTTTATTTTTCCAGTTAACTGTTAGTTACCAAATACACAGCTTTATTTAACAATATAACACCTTATGTGAAATTATGGGATGCTTCTGTTGCCCATTGAATAGTAACCTCTTTGAGATGTCATCAGATTTCTTGCATTTACGTACATGCACTATGCCATCCATCTATCTAGGAACCTCTGTAGTCCATCTAGGAGCTGTGGAGGTCAATGGTGACCATTGTATTTATTCTCATTTTTACGAACATGGTAGGACCTCTGGTCAACATTCACACATCCATTCACACACTATAGGCAATTTGTGAACACCAATTAGCCTAATCTGCATGTCTTTGAACTGTGGGGAGGGGGAAACCGGAGTACCTGGAGGAAACCCACCAAGCACAAGGAGAACATGCAAACACCACACACACAAACCCTGGATTAGACCTGAACCTTGGACCCATGTACAGTTTTCACTAATGTTAAATCCTTGATTCCTAAAGGCTTTGTTTAATTTTCTACAACTGCACAATTCTTAGATGGCACAGTGGTGTAGTGGTTAGCACTGTCGAGTTGCACCTCCAGGGTCCGGGTTCGATTCCCGGCCACGTTCAATTGCCGTCTCTGTGGAGTCTGCATGCTTGATGGGTTTCCTCCCTCAGTCCAAAGACCTGGGCCTGTATTCACAAAGCTTATTAGAATTTTCTGTCTTATCTTAACTTAAAAAGTCCTTGCTGAGAGTCCTAGACTAAAAGTGATTTAGGAAACTTCTCAGAGCAACTCTGAGTAAGTAAAGTACAAAAACCTTTATCTTAGTGAGGAGGTGTGGTTAGCCCCGTTGCTAGGGATGATGCAGCAATTCAATTCACCAACTGTGATTGGTTGATAAAAAATAACCTCTGACCTCTGCAAAAGTCTTGAAATGTGTTCTTTGTAAAAACAGAATATATGATAATAGAACAGACAGTGAAATCATAATGTTTGTATATAAAGAAATTGTACAGTCATGACTACAGGCTACTTTAAATTTACTTGCAAAATTTCTGTTACAGACTAAATAACTTAAAGTTAATTAAACAGACAAATGTTAAAAATGTGTCTACTTTTGAAACAACTAATTTCCACACAGTAGTTACTATATTTAAGGTCTTACATTTATTTACCAAACTGATTTTATTAATTTTATTATTAATTTTTTTAAATTGTAATCCATTTCAGATTGATGGAAGCAAAATAGCTCACCTTTTACCAATTTACATGATTGTAGGACAGTCTGTTTAAGTTGCACTTTTGGATGGTATGTAGCCAACAATCCAAGAGCGATGGAAGGAAGTAAAAGAATACGAAAACCAAATTGGACAGTAGAGCAGTGGTTACTTTTTGTTACTTTTTTTATTTACAATCGTTTAAAACGTTCAGTGTTTGGAGAATATTTCTTCTTTCCACCATTTTGTCCTCTTCTATAGAAACTCTTAAGCCTCTTAAAAGTCCTCCTCTCTACTCTTAACAATCTTTACCTTACAAGCTGTTTTTAGGGCTAAGATGTTTCGTGAATCATTTTTATTTTACTAAGATTTAATCCTAAAGGGGAAATTCTAAGAAAATGTCATAATTCTAAGAATTTTCTTAGAATTTCATCATTAAGACAAATGTTTAGGCTTAAGAAGCTTTGTGAATACGGACCCTGAAGATTAGGCTAATGGGCCAAATTACCTGTATCAGTGTGTGCCCTGTGATGGATTGGCACCCTGTCCAGGGTGTACCCTGCCTTGTGCCCTAAGTTTCCTGGGATAGGCTCCAGGGCCCATATTCACAAACATTATGATTTCACTGTATATTCTATTATCATGTATTCTATTTTCACAAAGAGCACATTTCAAAACCTTTACAGAGATTATTTTTTATTAGCAACGGGGTCAACCACACCTCCTCACTAAGATTAAAGTTTTTTTGTACTTTCCTTACTCAGAGTTGCTCTGAAAAGTTTCCCAAGTCTGGGACTCCCAGCTAGAACTTTTTAAGCTAAGATAGGAGCTCTCTGAGAGAATTCGAAGAAGCTTTGTGAATACGGGCCCAGGACTCCCCACGACCCTGAATAAATAAAGCGGTAAAGATGATGAGTAAGAGTGAGTGAGTGCACAACTCTTGTCACTTGTATAGTATGAAACTCATTCTCTGGGACTTGCATCCTGGATGTGCCGCATAATGTAAAACAATAAATAATAAATGGTATGGTGAAGCTTTCTGTAAGCAGATGTTCATTTAATGTAAATAATAACAGAAACTTACTTTGTCTGGAGGATGTTCCACATACAGTAAATTGGTAAAACTATAAAGTATTTTGTCTTCAGTATTTTGCATTGGTGTAAGAGGAATTAAACACTTTGTGACATGTTGTTTTAAGAAAATATTCCGCTTTGGGTTGTAATACCTCTGCTTTGTGGCTGGTTTTACCACACCTGCAGATCATTAATACATTTCCTATAACTTCCTATATAATTCTTTATATGAGTATGCTCTGTCATTGCTATATTCCTTATAAACATCCTGAAACGAACCATACAGGAAGAAGATGCAAAACCAAAAGTAGAGCTGAAACTTTACTACAACTGTGAATGACCTTTAGAAAAAAAAAAAAAAAAAAGCTTGCACACAATTTATATTTAGAAACAGTATTTTCTCCCCACTTGAAATCGATGACACACAACAATGGAAATAATATGGCACAAATACCACTATGATGCACACAGATGTAGAAAATGTTCAAAATCCTGTCGGTCCTTTAAATGGTAGAGTGCAAGCACCAAGATAAGGAAGCTGCAACACTCAAGTACAAAGCCCAACAGAATACAATGGGCCACCCACTGTGTGGCTCTGTATACACACATATAACAGTAAAAATAAGTTTAGAAATAAAATGATAACAATGATATTTTTCTCCAATGCTCTGCAAGCAAAAACAAAGATAAAATTCTTAAACATCTGACTCTAACCATTAATTAAGGTGGCAGGATAGTGTAGTGATTAACAATGTGGCCTTGCACCTCCAGGATTGAGGGTTCGATTCCTGCCTCAAGTCTGTGTTGCTTGGAGTTTGCATGTTATCCCCATGCTTGGTGGGTCCAAAGACATGTACATTAGGCTAACTGGCATATCTAAATTGCTCATAGTGTGTGAATGAGTGCATGTGTGCCCTGTGATGGTTTGGTACCCTGGCCAGGATGTACCCTCCCATCTACCCAAAGTCGCCTGGGATAGGCTCCATGCTTCCCACCACCCTGTATAGGATAAACAGTATAGACAATTAACGAATGCATAATATTTAATAAAAAATTCCACTCCAGTTTATAATTATTTGACATAATTTACTAAGATAATGCAACTGTAATCTAAGTGTCTAATTTTAAACAGCTTTACACTAAGATTTTACTAAAATGTAACATTATCTTGTTTCATTAGCCAAGAGGGTGACTTATGAGTGATGTTATTCATTAATGTCTCAACTTCCATTTAAAAACCTTTATTTTTTTATGAGAACTATTGAGATAACACAGTAGCCCATGTTTTTTTTTAATGAAAAGCAGAAGAAGAATATCATAAAAGAAAAAAATGCATAATAGATAAAATATAATAACTTTTTGATCCAATGAAATTTATGGACCTGTGCCTGCCAGCTTAGGATGCTGATGTTAAAAAACACTTACTTACTTACTGTATACCCCATGCACTGCTTTGAAGCATATGTTTCCATGATGACTGCTGCATCAAATGGGACGCATGCTTTTTAAAACATTTTACAATAGAATGACCTAACCATCCATGTTTCCAGTTTGCCCTAGAAGGACTGATCTCTTGAGCTTAAGGTGTTAGAAGAACCATAAAATGGCTGAAGAGTGACCTCATGAGCAGCCCAGGGATAGATGTCAAATACAGTAGAATATAAATGTGCCCTTTTAATGTTGCACCTCGATCTTGTATTATTCTGTTGGGTTCACCATGTTGTTTACAATGGAATATCTATAAAACATACAGTGTATAAAACATGCCCTAGTGAATTATTTGGTTAGACCCAATACAAAACAATAGTCATGTGGTACTTTCATTAAAATGTACTCCACCAAAGTAGAAGTACTGTTCCAGTGTTCAAGTTGGAGTTTTTCCTCGCCACCGTCGCTCTCGGCTTGCTCATCAGGGACCATCTGATCATTTCAATTCATTCATATTTTCTCACATTTCATACACATTGTCATGATTTTCTTTTGATTCTGTAAAGCCGCTTTGAGACCATGACTATTGTTAAAAGCACTATACAAATAAAATTACAAATACAAATACAAGTATCCACCAAAAAAACTGATTTATCTGTAATATATATATTGTTACTTAGCAAATTGTTAAGAGCCTTCCATTGGATAATTACTGCAGTAATTAATGTGGTTCAGCTGGCAACAATTTATTTAACCCTAACTGATGCACTGAATAGTTTCTCATTTCTTAAACAACTATGTGAGAAGACATAACCTGTGGTTGAGGCACAGATGTTACCAGTCAATAAGGGGCGCAGAGGCGCCGCCCCTTTATAGTTAGGCAGAGAAGAATGCTATTTTAACATGTAATTATTTAACATAATTATTTATTTTAATAATGAAATAAAGTCATTTAGTCACAATATTCTGCTGTATTTCTTAATATAATTTATTTACAATTAAAAAAATATCTAAACTGTATTACGTTCATTTGTGTTCGTGTACACGTGTGCGGCAGGCACAAACGATTGTCTATGTAGACGTGTACATTTTTGAAAAGCATGTGATTTGAGACTGAGCCCTAATTGGGTTTTTTCAAATCATCCGTGGGGTGCGGCTCTGCACGCCCTGAACCTTCACACTTTTGTTCTTAGCGAATCAATATTTTTAAATATTTGGGCTCATGTGATTGGACCATTGTCAACGAGTCTTATTAACGGTTAGCAGATTGTTAGTTAATGTATTGTAATATTTATAGTGATTGATGTGAAAACCAGCTAAAATTCCCCTTCGCTAGGCGATCGGACAAAGAAAGAAAAAAAGTTAAAGAGCTTGGACCAGATCGACCTGATATCCTAATTAAGCAGCAGTCAAGTGATCGCGGCCGAGCTTACACTTGGTGCTTTTCCAGCACTTCTTATGACTATTTACAGGCGATTATTAAAAATTTTATTTTAATTTTGTTTGCGGTACTCAAGGGATTGGTACTAAACCTCTGAAAAAAAACACTTATGAGTTGCTTCTGTTGGTCAGGTCTGCTGTAGGTCCTGCAATGTTGTCTAGAATCTTCAATTACTTTGGTAGTTAAACTAGCTAGCAGCTACTGTAAAAAGTATTCTATGCATTTTACCATGGGCATACTGCAAGCATACAGAATACAATATGGTTAAATGACATGCAAAATATTAAAACGATTAACTTAACTAACAACAATACAACACTGTTATGGTGTGAATCACAAGCCAAATGCATAAGAGTTCACAACTCTTTTGCTCAGTATGTTAGCTAGATCTTTTAATCACTTCTAATCTTACCTTAGCAAGTGCACCCTTTTGAGCTGCTTGAAAAAGCAGCCCAGAGACCAAGAGGGCGGGATATGTTGCCTAGGCTACCGTCAATCACGGTTGCCGCAATAATCAATCAGTGCTTTTATAATGACCTGCCAGTCATTTCTGTAGACTAGTATTGGTGGAATTGTTTTGTCTCTGTTTTTCCATGTGCTCTTGCGTTCAATGCACTTTTATGTGATTGGTAAATATTAAGCAACAAGACTTATTTAAGTAGTGAGTTAAAGTACAGATATTTTAAGATAGTTTTTAAAAATATAGTGAGTAGATGTAAGATTGATCACATACAGTATGGAAAATACTTTTTTGCAATTTTGTGTGATTGATACATATAAAGTAACAAGACTCGTAAAACATAATGAGTTAAAGTAAAGATATTCTATTAAAAAAGACTTATGTATAATAACGAAGTAGTCGCCACTGCCAGAAAAACGTGTACACTTTAGTATTTTATTTAACCGTACAGCTTTGATCATGGCATGCAACGTGGTTTCCAGTTCATGTGTGGAAATGATTCCTCATGCTTCCAGAACCACTCTTTCGCAATCCTGGAATATACCCATGCCACAGTCCTGGCATATACCCATGCCCCCAGGAAGAAAAAACTCCATAGATCTGATAACCTGGTAATTCAGGTCATCAACTGACTTCATTTTATTGCCACATAATATTGAGTCTAGACCTGATCGAGTGAAGCAACCCCAGATCATAACACTGCCTCCGGAGGCATGTACAATGGGCACAGTGCATAATGGGTGCATCGCTTTACAGTATGTGCTTCCCTTCTTACCCTGACATGCCATCTTTATGCTGCCTAGAAAACCGAAGCCTTTTTTTTTTTTTATAGTAGTTTATTAACAAATGGTTTTGTTATGGCCACACACTTGTTTAGTTGCACTGTGAGTATAAAAATCTTCTTAATTTAATGATTAAACATGGCTCTGATGCTCTTGATTTTTTTATTCAACTTCACCAAGCATTTAAGCAATCTTTGATCACAGTCATTCATTTTTTTTTTTAATGTTTAATCACATTTCTTCCAAGTAGTTGACATTTTAGCAATATAATTCCAGGTTTTAATAAAGCAAAGGAGATTTCTTGACCAAATTCCAGTAATTTTAATGTTTTCCTTATTTAATGTAGGCCAATAATTTGATCCTTTTGATCTTTCTTAAACTTCAACTCTTTTTTTTTTCTTTCTTTTTTTTTTTTGGCCAGGCAGTGTACATATCTGTGCATAACATCAGCCCATACAGTTTAAAGAAAAGGAAAAAAAAGCTCCATAAGCAACAAATACATGTCCAATGCAAGTCCAGACCAGACGAATTTAGGACGCAGAGACTCTGATGATCATTCCCGGGACTCTTTCAGGAATTATGCAAGTTAAGAATTTTCACTCAATCCCCAAGAGGGGACCAACCTGTCCTGACATGGTTGGTTTGGAAAAAGGCTTGATTTTGTCCAGGTAGTAAAAGAGAGTTTAGTCAGCTCGGTGTTTAGTCAGACCTTTATGCTATTCTTATATCGTGAAAATAACTTTCTGGATGCAGAGGTGGAAAGCACACCAACACACTTGCAGGGGCAAATCCTGGCAGTGTTACCAGAGACCAAAGAATACTGTGCAAATAAATACTCAGTGTCTCATGCCTACCGAGTTTTACTGGCTGCAATAACATTACTTTGAGGGGCTTTCCTTATACAAACCAGATTTCATCCAAAATGCCAAAAAAAGCAAATGTCAAGTAACCAGAAGCAGCTGTTTTTAAGCTTCTGCTTTTCCTGAATGAACGTAAACACCTATTTAAGAAGAATAAATAGGTCGACATTGGATCGTTCCCCCTTTACTGTCTCTTGTCTTTGGTGTATGTGTGTTGGTTTTGGAAATATTTGATTCAATTTCTGTTTATGTTCCCTTTTCCACCAGAGACTCTGCTTTGACTTTACTCCATGAAACTGCATCCCATCAATAAAGAATTTGTCTTTACTCATGCTCATTAAGCATGAATAAAAAGTGCCTTGTTTCTCTTAGGACTGAATTTCTATTAGCATTGTGACACAGGTCATGTAACATTACATAACTAGGACAGCTACAGTTGCCAAGGGAACAGCCAATGATACTCCACCCCATACATTCATTCTCTTATCATCATCTTTCAAAAGAATGCCGTCTCGTATATCAGTCTAGCTCTTTAGTTCAAAAGCACTTCTCATACTTTCCCTCCTCACATGCACCTTCACATGTGGTGTTTTTTTAACCCTCACATGAACCTTCACATAAAAAAATAACTTTAAAATATGCATGCTTTAAATGAAAATCCTTAAAGGCTGGTGTAAACATGTTCCACCCTTAGCTTAAACATTAACCTTAGATTATGTAATTATCATACACTATATGACCAAACGTATGTGGACACCTGATCATCACGTATATATGGCCTTGTTAAAGGTTCCCATTCAGGAGTTAATTCTGGTCCAAACTTAGCACAATATGTCTTCATGGAGCTTGATATGGGGACAGGGGCATTATCATGCTGGAACAGAATACACCTCTTAGTTTCAGTAAAGGAAATTGTTATAAAGACATGGTAATGAAGACATTCTATATAATTGTGTGCTTCTAGCTTTCCAGCTCTGTTGCAAAGAGCCACATATGGGTGAGATGTCAGGGGTGCACACATTTTTGGCCATATAGTGTATTTTTTTTTTTTTTTTTTAGAAAACACAAACAAAATGTCAAACATTCAGATATACTATAGAGAGAGATTGAAAGTTAAGACAAACATAATTGCTCTCTGTGAGTGGAAGAGTGAGAAATTGTGGAAATGCATCAACTGTGCTGACTCAGGTCAGTTAAATTCAACAGTGATTTATTGGCTTTAATTAAAAAAAACATTATTATTATCATTATGTTTGATTGGAAGATAAAATCGGGTATCATCAGCATATAAATGAAAAGAAACTTCAGATTTTTAAAAATGGAGCCCAGTGGAAGCAGATATAAAGAAAATGGTGTTGGAAAGAGAACAGAGCCCTGTGGAACACCACTGGAAAGATGAGCAGCTGAAGAGGTGTATTTTCCAATACATACAGAAAACTTCCTTTTTTTTTTTTTTTTTAGAAATGATTGAAATCAATTTAAAACATTACCCTGAAAGCCAAAAATATTTCTCAGTTGAGAGAGAGGTATTGCATTTCATGATCAACTATATCAAAAGCTGAGCTGAGATTTAGAAGGATCAAAGCAGCAGCACTCACACTATCAGTGGGCAACATTATATCATTAGTTACCTTCAGTAGGGCAGATTCTGTACTATGTAATTTCCTGAAGCCAGGTTGAAAAAATGTCGTATAAACAGTTTGACAGGTTTGATATTGGTCTAAAATTACCTAACAGATATATCAAGATATGGTTTCTTCAGCAGAGAATGTGACAGAGGCATGTTATAGGCAGTCAGGGACCGTGCCGATATAAAAGGTACATTAAATCTCCTCCATCTTTGTTTTTCCATGCAATGTTCAATGTTTTTTTTTTATTTTTAAATGAATATGAATGTGTTTCTGGGATTTTTCCAATATGAACTGGTATTTTCATATTTGTTGTTGCTCTTATGGTACGTTAATTTTGCTACAAAGGTACACACCTTTTCCACACTGCAGTTCTTTAGAAACCTATAGTATCCCTAGCTAACTCACTACAAAAACTGTTAAATGTTCCTGTCCTTGTGAGAACATCTGCTCCCCACCACACGCGCACACCACACGCGCACTGGTTCTGTCCTAGGAACCAATCACGGCAGGTCTGTCCATGTGACGCAATAAATGTGGGCGTGGCCGTGCGGACTCGGTGTGTAATAATTCATGAAGGCTGGCTGTAAGGCGCTGTGCTGCGGGGACTGATCCCACCTCCTCCTCCTCACTGCACAGAAAGAGAGAGAACTCCTCCACCGGACTGCGGGTCTCACTCAGGACCAGCTCGCTCCCTCTGCTCTGTCTGTCTCTCTCTCTCTCTCTCCGTGCCGAGTCACTCTGAGCTGCCTGAGCTACAGTATGACAGCAGATGTTCCGCTCATTTAGTAGGAATTAGGGACGTGTAGGCTGACCGTACAGACTTGTAACGCTTTTTACTCTCATCTTTATCGCGGGATAAACCAAACTTGGCCATGACATCGCGCGAGGACGCACCGGAGCAGAGCCGGCGTTTCTGCGTCTTGTCCTGGGAGCAGGTGCAGCGTCTCGACTCCATCCTCGGGGAGAGTGTGCCCATCCACGGCCGCGGAAATTTCCCGACCCTGTCCATATCCCCACGCCAGATCGTGCAGGTAACACACACACACACACACACACACACACACTGAATCTGCACTGCATACTTTTACACTACTGTACAATGTACTGTTTCACTCTTAACACTCTTAAAGCTAGGAACATTGGTCTGTACATTGGTCAGAACTCGCTGTCCTTTACATTTCATATATTGGAGGACCCGAAACCAGTCTCAGAAAATGTTCTGTCTGTCTGCATGTCTGTATGTCTGTCCTACCAGATTTCTTTGTCACAGTATCCGGACAGAATGTAAGGAAACTTTGCCAGTCCTCATGTACAGTATTTGCCTGAAGTTTAACTGGCGCCATAAATGAAATCTAATTACAAGTGTTAAGTAGAAGTGGAGTCGTGTCCGTCAAACTGTGGGCGCGTCTTAAATCTACCGCTGAACAGAATTTAATGCAACTTTTGCAATCTGCCTGAAGTTTAACCTGCGCCATAAATTAAATCAAAATGTTAAGTAAAAACGACGTTATGAACAATTATGTGCCGGATTTAATAATCTACTTTTAAATAAGATACTAATAAGCTATTTGCTTAATATAAACTAACAAACCAGCACCAATAGATATTAATTAGAAAAGTTACAAGCTGATTTTTTACATTTATTTTCACTGAAATAACAGCGCTGAAGAGTGTGGTGGAGTCGTTTTAATAAAAAATTTGTCTTTATCCAGTCGATTTTTCCTCTGATTCACTCTCCGATTACCGAACAGGGAGTGTACTGTATTTGGCTGACTACAAAAGAAGTACAACTTGGTGTAAACAAGGCATAAGATATTCAACCTAACAAAATTTTATTTCTTTGTATTAATAAGTTAGGAAGAGTTCTGCTGTACAGAATTAAAGCTGATCAGCTCATTTTTAGCTGTAACCTTTTAACTGTTTTTTTTTTTTTTTTTTTTTTACAACCTTTTAAGTCTTCACTCTTTTCCTATCCACAACTGGGTACTAACGCTAATTTCTTTATATATAGGTGGTACAGTGACATAGTGGTTCGTTTCCCACATTGTGGAGTTTGCATGTTTTCCCCGGGTACTCCGGGTTCCTCCAACAGTCCAAAGACATGCAGATTAGACTGATTGGCGTTCCCAAATTGCCTGTAGTGTGTGTGTGTGAATGAGTGTGTGTGTGGTGTGTGGGTGTATAGGCTCCAGGCTCCCCATGACCCAGTACACAGGATAAGCAGTATAGAAGAGGACTTTTATATATATACAGAGGGGCCCAAAAATGTATACACACTTCAACATGCCTCTCTTCTGACAGTCACATGATAGCATCAACAATGTTGTGAGTACTGACGTCTTTAAAAGGAAACATAATACTACACATGGTTGCAAGTTTTAAAAAAGGGCATCTAGGTACCTGACACCGCTGACATTATGATCTTGTGCTGTAGTAGTAGTAGTAATAATAATAATAACAACCATAATTTTTTTCATAGTGAAATTATTTTTCCACCAGATTGTTAGGAAGGAGCACAAGGTCAGCCATGATACAGGGTTGTGGGCCTTGCACAAGGGCCCATCAGATCAGTAGTATTGCCTGACCTCCAGACTTTCTGATTACTAACCCAGACTCTTAACCGTTGAGCCGTCACTGCCAATTAGACAGTTTTATCGAACAAATAAAAGGGAAGAAAATTGCAGCTTTATTTAAAAAAAAAAAAAAAAAGTTTCTTGAGGTTAAGGTTAGGGTTAGATTTGGGTGCAGGCATAGAGGTAATTAGCATGTCTGTGTGTGTGTGTGTGTGTTGGATGCACGTGTTATTGCTGCTATTTTTGTCAGGCGAAACAATCCTTACAGTTTAAGCCAAACAAGTAAGTGTGACTACTAGGAAACTAAGCTGATCTTTCAGGCAAGCCCATTTCATTTGATGTTAAAAATTCTTGTATCCATTAAGCAAAATGGTTAAACTCAATGCTGCAATTTGGACAACCCTGATGTCGAATTCATGTTGAGGCTTGAATCAGCCTGAAAGATGTGGATATTATCTTTCAGTTTGCATTAAATTGTTGAAAAGTGTATATTAAAATAATGTATAACAAGACAAACGAAATTGTGTCTTTTTGTAGTGTTTTGCAAAAAAACGCTATACCGATCTCCACTGTTAGAAGGTGTTTGCGCAATTCCTTTGTTTTTCTTTCCTTAATAGATTTCCCACCTGTAATTCCCAGGGTGCAACTCAAGAAGCTACTGTTTGCCTTCTGTCTCATAAACAGAACACAGTTATTTAAGAGACCCAAGATTTCGTCTGGACTGATAGTTCCACTTGGGATTTTTAGATACTCACATAACCCAGTCGTCTCCTTCCTCATTTCCCAAGTGGAGAATATTTTAGATCTGATTATATTTTTATTAAAGATTTGTTTTTGCCCTATTTGAACTGACAGTTAAATATTAAAATGATTTAGATCTCCTTGTTCTTTTATAGTGCTCCTTTTTTTTTTTTTTTAAGAGCTTTCCATATATCTTGTGTGGACAATACTGAGTCAGTCATTCTTTAAATATTTCCATGCACTACAAAGCCTTCATGCTGCCTATGTTAAAAAAGGAACAAACATTACTCTTCACATAGATCTCTTTCTCAAAAACATGAAAGCCTCATTTTCATGATTAAAAATGAAAAAAAAAAAAAAAAAACTATAGAGGCGCATGAGCTATTTACTTGGTAGATGTTACCAGATTGAAAGATATCCCTGGCCATACAAACAAAGCAAGTTGTATGCACCAGCATCTGCATTAAACATTAGTGGATATTCTCAGTGAGGCTTTTCCTTCCTTTCTCTTAAGTTTATGGAAACCTGCACATGGAACATAAATCAGATCCAGTCGGGAATTTCCAAGTATCCTGCTTTCAGTGGCTTAATTTGAGCCTTCCAAGACTTTGCTGACAGCCATCACTGATCATTTTAATTTAGATTGAGTTTTATAGACTGTTTTCTGTAATCCAAGTCTGATACCTGCACTTGTACAAATGTTAAGAACATGTTATAGCTGGTGAAGAACAAGGGCATTTTTTATGTGTTGGGCAAGCTATTGCAAAGCTTCAGTGGAAAAATGCATCATGTTTTCTACAGACTGGCAAGAAGTAATGCTCCTATTCAAATGCTTTGTGTGCTTACCAAGAATGGAAAAATACAAAAACAAAGTACATGGATTTTTGTCGCAGTACTTGAATACATGATTTACTGTGATTTACAATTTTTTGACCATACCAGTACTTTTACATATTGTGGAAAAAGTATATACAATTTGTTCTTAAACTACAATTTATAAGAAAATTGCAGAACGAATTAAATTTGTATCAAGAAGGATTTAAAAGAGATAAACAAAAAATAGAGATTTGTTTTTGGAATTAATTATTTCGGATGAACTTGCGTTATGAATATGAAATTTTCACAGTATAGACTGAATAAGTCCTCTACAAACTACAGTACAGAAAGAATAAGCTTTAATAGTTATTTTAACCGGTATATTTGAAATAAAATGTTATGAAGAAAATCTAACTAGAAATTAATTAAATCAGCAATTAGCGACTTTTATTCCTCTCTTTCTTTTTCTCTCGTTTTTTTCCACATACATTTTGTGCCTTTCATTTTTTGTCACTCAGCATTGGACTGTTTAATTTACAGGTGAAAGTTTAGTCAGTTTAAGCAGATGTGATTGTTATATACTCTACAAGGGGTGTTCAAGTCAAACTGGGACTTTTGATTATTTAGAATAACAGAATTATTTAGAATAACAGAACACAGTTACTGTATGAGAGTAAAAACTACCGTTATTTCTCTATATAATCCCCTGATATACTAATGCACTTATCCCAGTATTTCACTAGTGCTTGGAAACCAACAAGGTAAAAAGTTTTCTCAGTCCGCTAGAGCCAGGATGGAACTAAAACCCTATACTGTAAATTATGCCTACAGTTCTCTCCATGGTAAGCTTGAACTTTGCATGGAATTGCCCACGAAGACCACAATTTAAAAAGACAGTATCCAGTACATCTTCATATTTTATGTTAATTTAAAGTAAAGCACTTTCGTGAACGTAGGTCTACAGTTCACATGCGAGTACTTAAAAGCAGAATCTGTTACGGGGTGACAAATGAGCATCCTTGTCCCGATGTATCAGATATCTCAGTGTGATTGACATAAAAATCATCATGATAATGATCTGCAAATTATACGAGCTAAATCCTGTATAGATATAAGCATTTCATGGCTCAGCTTTCAACCTGTGGAAACATGTACAGGTAAGATTTTAGCTATATACTGTAGGTCCGGGGTACTCAATAGGCGGACTCCGGTCCGCATCCGGACCCAAATACGGTTAAATCTGGACCAATGCCAAAACAAACATGCTAATTTAATCATAATCCAAATGAGTTCTCAATGAAGTGCGCAACTGTGTTTCCGCGCGATA
>JAQMYG010000021.1:12453969-12467038 GCA_030014215.1 Clariallabes teugelsi | reverse complement strand
CTACCATGTCATTTTTGGGTATTGTTCGAAAATTTTGGGTTTGACTTTTTTTGTAGTTCTCTATTTGAAATTAGACTGTCTTTTTTCCGGACCTCGGACTGAATAGAAATTTGATAAGTGGACCTTTCAAATTTATATTTGAGTACCCCTGCTGTAGGTGATCAAGCTACTTGAGCTAGCCGGATGTTTTGCAGTATGAGAGCTGTGAGTTAAAGCTAAGATGTCACGTTGATGTTTGGTAGCAAGTTTCAGTTGTGCTAAATCTATCTTAAATGCTGCTCTTGGATATAGGGACTGTACCAGGAATTCGGCTAAGTTAAAGAAAAAAAAGGAAAGAATAGAACATTTCAGATTAATTTATTAGCTAAATTACGAGTCCTTTTACTTAGTACATTTTGTTCTACTTGCCTTAGCATGAACACGCACATTCCCCTTTATGCATTAATGTATAGACTTTTTTCTATATGAACTTTAATTACACTGCATACTGTACATGTCTGTCTTCTGAAGCCTTACCTTTGACAAAACTATTAATGCAGCTAATTCATGCTATGCCTTAAGCTAAACCTCCGTATACTTGATAAAAGGAAGCTTTTAACTTGTTAGGACCAGTTAAATGTCCCACCAGGGTCAACGCTGACAGATTTTTTTATCCTTGTGACTTAGGTTTCCCTCAGGCAAATCATATTCAATATGCGGAATTGAATGCAAAGCTTTTGGATTGCCTTTTATTTTTCAATGCCTGTAATTAAATCTTTTTGTGAAAAGCTTCCAGCACATTTACTGTAAACCAAAAGCATGATGATGACTTAACATCACATAACAAATAGCCAAATATACTCTGGGTCAGGTCTAGGCTCAGCAACGATATGTGGCAATAAAATGAAGTCAGATGACGACTTGAATGTACTGAATGACCAGGTTATCACAACAATGGACTCCCCATTGTTGGAGGTGAGGGTTCTGTGTTAGGGCCAGTCAAGTTCTTCTACACCAAACTCATCAAACCATGTCTTTATAGTCCTTGCTTTGTGTACTGGGGCACGGTCATGTTGGAACAGAAAAGGGACTTCACAAAGTTGGAAGCATAGAATTGTACAAGATGTCTTGGTATGCTGAAGCATTATGATTACCCTTCACAGGGGATAAGGGGACTGATTGAAACTCTGCAACTTAATAATTTACAGGTTTGGCCATGTACTTATGTCAATATAGTATATGTTTAACAGTGAAGGTAAGAGTATTTCAACTAGTACAATGCAATGAGAACTCAGGATTGGGACTAAAGAGTCATGTATACATTGGAAAACCATTTGTTAGTGAGACTAATCAGAAAATCAAAAAGCTTCAACTATCTGATGATAGTAACTTTAGTGTGTCTAGGAAATGAGGCCATTTTGAAGTAGAAATCTGAAAGTCTTGAGAAGAGAAGGCAAGAGAAGGGATCAAATTGAAGACCTTCTTGAGATTAATTGCAGCCAGATGGACTTACAAATTATAAGGGTGAAAGTGGAGACTTGAGTAAATGTAGTAGTGAATTCATGGTGTTAGGCTCTCAAAGTGAGGTGTCCTTATTGTCTGTAAAAAATCAGTCAGTTATCTTTGTATTAGAACGACTCTGTTTATCCACTGATGGCTCAAAAGGACAGCAAGGGTAGTAAGGTGTGACTTCTGTAGGTTTGAGTCAAGTATTGCCTGACTCAAGGACGAGAGAGAGAAAGTTCTGGTGTAGGAGTGGCAAAACATCATTTCTACAAGAGACAAGTGTGTTCAGTGACAACTTTTGGTTAGGAAAAGTGACTCATGAAATAATGTTGAGGAGAAAGGGGAGTAGACTTGGCTACAGGAGAAAGAACGGTGATTTATAATGCGTTGTCACCCTGTGTAAGGTGATCAAGGGAGAGAGGTAGGGTTGAATAGAGGGAAGTAGTTGGGATAAATGTGTGGGAGAGAGTTGAGATACAATAAGTAAATAAGGTCAGGATGAATGAGGGCTTCAGGAGGAGAGAAATCTGAACCCGGAAGTTGCCTCCTTCAGCGTGGCGATGTTGGCTGTGCCATTAAGTTAGCTTGGTGATGCATGATGATATGGGTCGTCTTGTATACCCATAGAGATAGAGGTGTAGTGAAAATGTTGTTCTATAAGGTTGTGCGGGGAATATAATTTGAACTGAGCCTGCAGTACAGTTGCTGCATATTGTTTCTGCTCTGTAATACAGAAACTTCACCAGTGAGAAAAGAGAAAAACATAATAATAATAAAGATTTTGGATTCAGTGTGCCACACAAAACTATCATGATACATACCTGAATTGATTTTTTCCGCTTTCTCTAATGCAGAATCATTAGTAGACCTGGGCGATATGGACCAAACACGATATCTCTGTATTTCTAGACTGAATATCAATACATAATATATGTTATTTTATAAGATTTGGTCTAGAGGTTCACTTGCTACAGTACGTGTACTTGGTCACATGTGGGTTTATTAAAGCATGCTGTAATCAAAATCAAATGCAAAGACAGGGTTTCGCTTCCTGCTTGAAACATGGAAATGAAAGATTATGTGTAGAAGAAATCACCTGCTATATATTAAAAGAAAAATCAACCTGTCTCTGAGAATGACAATAACAGACTGATTAAAGTGGTCCTAGGGTGGTGATTTGATAAGTATATATTGAGGGCATGTTGAATGAGCTTTCTTTTCCAGGCAGAAGTCTTTCAAGGCTGTGAAGGCTTCGAGGCACAAAGCATAACACATATTTTGTACTGCAGATTTCCGTGCCGATAATGTCGTGCATTTTATTCCAATCGTGACTTTTGTCTTTCAAGCATAACGCTATACATTCACGCTAGCACGATACCATAGTCAACAAGGCTGTACAAGTTTAAACGGGTTCATGCATAGGTGCGGAGGAAGAGTGCGGGAGAGGAGAGATACAGTACAAGCGCTGGCACGGATTAACAGATGAAACAGGTCAGCAAACACACAGTATGAATGCAGATCAATTCCTGCTTTCTGTTGCACCCAAATGAGGATGGGTTGCCTGTTGAGTATGGTTCCTCTCAAGGTTTCTTCCTATTGCCATCTCAGGGAGTTTACATTTACATTTGTTAAAAGTGCTATACAAATAAAATTTAATTGAATCAAACTACATCCATATATATATATATGGATGTATAGTACTGTGCAAAAGTCTAGAGCCACCCATCATTTCTTCACATTAAATTTAATTAAAATGATGTAGATTCAATTTACGAAATGTGAACAAATGTTTTACTGATTCAAAGTGCCTAAAGATTCCATGTAAAAATCGGTTGTTTGTGGAACAACCTCAGCAGCAACCTCATTTCCCCTCTCATCTGTTCCAACTACTCGGGATTCAGCTTCACCACTATATTAATCACCGACCTGATCATCTGTCATCATCTGCACCTGTTTCCCACTGGTTCACGCATTAAGTTAGATGTTTTTATGTTTGAATGATTCATAGATCAATGAAACTGCCTCGGAAATTCCTCCGAAACTACTCAGGTACAGAGAGCCAAAAAACGTCTATTAGGAAGCCAGGATAACTATTCCTCAAGACTACATTAAAAAAAGAAATAAATAAAAGAAAGTCTGGCTCTTTGGAAAATATTAAGAAAATGTGGGGTGGATCACGACTTTTATACAGTACTGAATGTACTGTAAAATTTGTACCTCATAAGAAGCCACTCACTATTAACCTGTGTAAAGTCCTTGGGTTACCACGGTAAGTATGCTAGGAAAAGATAGGAACATTGATATGCTAAAAATGTTCACTATAGGGGAGACATGATTTCCTTGCCTCTTATTGGTAATTGTGTCATTTGAAGCAGCCGTGAGACGCAATACAATGGACACTTGCTGGGAAGTTGTTCCTATTCTTTTATTGAACATCATGAAGAAAGCGAGGGGACAAAAGTGGAAGATAAAGAAAGACAGACTCTTTGTGCTTGTAGGCAAACTAGAAAATAAAAGACAATCAGTGGACGATACTACAAGTAGAGACATTTGGTTCTTTTTATGATCAGCATTCGGTATAACTATGAGAACGTGTCATATTGAAAAGGTCATATAAAAAATGACTTTTAAGGCATTTCTTGAAGAAAGTCTTTTATTATGGCCATAATCAAATTTGAAAGGCATGACATACCAAATAGCAAGCTCAGTGTTATCTAGCCTGGATAAAGCTAAATCAAAATACCTTTCATGCTCTCATTGTGAAAATGACAGGTAACATAAAATGACTATTATAATTTTTTTATAATTTAAATTTATTTTTTGCCTACCCTGATGTCTCTCCGAACCAGTTTAAATATCTAAAGTGCAAAACCGAATAATCATCTCCCCATCGCTATACGCTGGAATGATTTGCTAATTATTTAAAAAAAAATCTACTGAGAGTTGAAAAGTTTGACTTAATGGATATGCGTAACTGATTTCTTCGGGGAGTAATGATACCCATGGCACTAATTGTTTTGGTGTGTGAAGATGAGCATGAAAAAATATGACTGTTCAACACATAAGACCAAAAACAACATAACCTCAAAAGTAAAAAAAAAAAAAGTTTAGCAACATGTGGACAGTGAATATCAAACTTTTCATTTCGATACTTTTTCGATATCTTCTCTCTGAGCCAGAAGTTCTAGACTGAAAAAGAAATTCTGGTTATGAATATGGTTTAGCAGAGATTTACGAGATACCATATCTAGAAAATATTTTGATGGTAATCTAAGATTTCGGTATGCCATGTCTGTCAGATTATTTTCAAAATCAAGGTGTCTCTTTGGTAGGAAGAATAGAGGTTGAAGTTCTGGGTTGCTGGTCAGAGGATCAGGGGTTCGTGCCCTGTTACTGCTTAGTTGCCACTGTTGGGTCCTTGGGCAAGACACCCTCATACACCCTCATACAACGCAGCCACTGTATGCAATGCCACTCCCAAGCCTGGTTAGAAAATTGAAGGGTTGCGACAGGTAGGACGTCCAGTGTAAAACCTGTGCCAGATCTTGTGGATCAACTGATCCGATGTGGCGACCCCTAGGATAAAATGAACAAAGCCCAAGAAAAAATCATAAAATTAGTTTTTATTTCTATTTGTTTGCAGTAAAAATATTTGCACAGTTTGCTGTAATATCTACAACTACCCCTGGGTTTTATGAGGCGCAACAAGTTTATATGTTTAATCACTAATTTAAAAATGTGCATGATCAATAATCTATATGCTATAAAAGCTATAAAAAGTAAATCCACTTTAAAATATACCATGAAGTGTAGAACCTTTAACCTTTAACCTTTGTAGAATCTTACACAGTTGAGGAGGTCATGCACTTTTTAGACACTCCCTAACTGCCTGCATTAGTATAAAGCACCAATGATTAGTGTTTCTTAGAGATAAGATTCATTAGGTTCATATATCAATGGGCAAAATGTAAAAATATATTCAGTTGTACTTGGTTCTCTGTCCACCCCAAAGTAAGAAAATACATACTTTTGTCCTTTTGTGTGTTCATTTCTGACAAAACAGAAGTGAGAATTTCAAGTGTGTCTTATACGTCCGGTACGTGGTGTTTGAGGGTATGATTAAGCATACAAAGCTTTTTATTGTGTGAATATAAGTAGACCGTGTGGTAAAATAGGACAGTGCTAATGTGGCTGTTTCAGATTATCAGCATTTTTCGGACTACTTCTTGATTTCATCAGACTACTTGCTGTCCGTTGTGATTTATTTCGCAGTCTGTTGTTGTTGGTTGATATCTGATATGCATGTTGGACCATGTAGACAATGGAAGAAGCCTGTTTCCTTCCTGACTCAACACACTGTGGTGAGAAGGGATGATGAATAAAGTTTACTTTGAACTTTGATTTTAGTGTCATCATGTGACAAGTTTGGCAGGGAACAAAACAATTTTTTTTGTTTGCGCACCGACGTGCTGGGTTGATGTGGGTGGACGTGCACAAAAGGTGGGCGTGAGAGTTAAAATTTGCTGAACCCGCTTTTAGTAAAACACTTTCGGTTAAGTATGCACTTCTGTTTTAACTTTTGTGTAAATTAACACCACGCATACTGTAGCAAGAATGCACACCTATTTGCTTTTATGTGTATTGATTGTTACGTAAACCTCACAGAAACATAAACTGAATAGAAATCCATCTAAATCCAGAATGAAATTACAAAATAATATTTCTCTATAAAAATAAGGAATATCACTAACATCTATGCTGGTTGAATGGAAAGATTATTATCAGATGGTAGATGAAGACAGATGCAATTGTTGAAACACATGTGAACAAAATCTAGGACTGTAGAAACTAGAAGCATGGACTATGCATGAACGTGTCATGCATTTGACAACACACAACACTACTAAAAACAAATGCTAGAAAAAGTGTTCTATACAACATGAACGAAATACCAAACCAAAATATGAATCATATTCAGGCCATATTGGCCATATTTGGTGCAACCATGACTGAAACTTCTCTTTAAGGCTCGACTCCTGATGCATTGACCTGGCATTTATGGAGAGGGTCCTGGACCACCAGCGAAGTAGCAGGGTCTCATGGGCTCTTTCTGGTCTACAGGGACCAACCATGGTGTAAACCTTATTGCAGTGGTCAAAAAGTCACTTCCTTGGGGTAACAACATCCTCATCCGACTCTGGCCAGAGTGGATGATGTACTTCCGTCTGGTTGACATCTGACATGAATGTCCCTTGGGAGGCCTCATTGATGATTTCCATTTCCATTTCTTGGTCTTCGGAAAACAGTGGTCCTCATTGAACACGGTGCAGAGTGGACGATGTACGAGACCATGAATTCTGTCTGGTTGACCTCTGACATGAATGTCTCTTGGGAGACCACATTAATGATTTCCATTTCTTGGTCTCCAGAAAACAGTGGTCTTCTGCCTCTATTCAGTGGCCATCTCTCATCTCTGAAAAAAGAGAAGTACTGATGGGATGGGGCAGCACTTCCAAGTTATAGCAGAGAGTGGTATATAAATGATCTACATACTTTCCTTTTTGAGGGTCAAGATTATAAAGGCTACTATAAATTGGTAGGGTTCGACTGCCTTCTTTCCTGCTTCCCCATTGATATCCCATGGACAAGGGCATGGTCAACTGGAGCTGCACAGATCTCACCAGAAACTAACTGTCTCCTTGCCGTTGCTCTTCCTCTTTGACCTCCTCCCAGGCGTACTTTTCTTCTACCTTAAGGTATTTGTAGATGTGTTCTTTTAAAACAAAGTTAAGGTGGCCCATGCGTCTTTTTATCAATCTTAAGGTTTAGTGTCTTGGTGTGTAAATTTCCACAGTACATTTTTTCACAGTTCAAGAAATCTGATTCATGTGTTAAAAGCAATCAAGAAAAACTGTAAAAACTTTTCTTGTAATGTGATCAGGCATAATTAATATGCAGGTGGTAGCCAATGAACATTCATTTCCACTAATAAAAACGTAAAGTTTAACATTCGGCATATTTTCAGTCTGCAAGTATAAACTGGATCCTATATTTTAGTGTTTATAGTTTTTATGAGATTTTTTATGAGCAAAGGAAAACACTAAGTACTTGTGAATGACTTCTGGCTCGTTTTTGTAACGACAAAAATGACGTATTTTTTTGTAATGACGTATCGTCTGCCATAATGGTCAATGTGCCAGACTTATGGCTTGTATTAAGCACGTTATCGTGAACATAGAGCTTTGGGTGTTTAATGGCAGGTGTTAATAGTCTTATGGGTCAAGTTCTTACTGTTGGTAGTAAAAATAGTACCGCACCTTAATGGTCAAAGAAAGCTGGAGTGTAATATCGCGCAAATTCCTTACTCAGGTAAACAGTTCTTAACCTAAAGAAATAAAAGTTCCATGGCCTTAGACTGGTTGTCAAAGACTATTGATCTTCGCCTAAGAAAGTTTAACTAAAGCTATTTATTTTTTAAATGTTATTCAGTGGGCATTGGACGGCTTAGTGGCAGGTTTTTCGCCTGCCATGTGAAAAACCCGGGTTCAATTACCACCCAATGCCCAAACCCCGGCCACAGGATGCAGTGCCGGTCCCAAGCCCAGATAAAATGGGAGGATTGCATCAGGAAGGGGCTGAGGCTTAAAACCTGTGCCAAGTTTTGTGTGGATCAATTGGTGCCCTGTGGCAACCTCTTGACGGGAGCAGCCGGAAGACCACCACCAACAATTTTCTAAAAACGTTAGAAAACTTTAATATAGTCATTTTTTGCTAAACATTTGTGCCCCAAATGACAAACAGTGAATATTTTAGTTATTCATTCAGTATTATAGATTCAAAAGAATATTTATGTCATGTAGTAAGTCAAAAGTTCAGATTTGTCTTGTGAAATGTACTAAGCAAACTGCAAGAACACGTCGAGTACACGTCTGTTTATCTAACATGATAAAGTTGCGGGTGCACCAGTGAACCGGGTGGTTGTAGACCTCACTCAGAGAGTCAGAGAAAGAGCATGAGAGAGAGAGAGAGAGAGAGAGAAAAAAGCTGCCAGGAGCTTTTAAACCAAGACAAGCAGTGACTTGTCATAGCCAGAGGATAATCTGCATGCTTTGAGAGAACTGAATCCCTTCACGTGTAAAGTTAGATGGCTAAATCTCTCATCTGTGACAAATCAAGTAGGTATGTTTGTCCATGAGAACAGTGTGTGGAAGAGAAAGTTAATATTTTGCTGCACCGACTGTGTATGTCTAGCATGGAAGACTGGAGAATGACTCAGTTTTCCACAATTATCTCGTCGGCCCAAGAACGTTGGATAAAACATTTATACCGCCAACCAATACAGGTTTTTTTGCACACATTGTTGAATATGTCTAAAATGCTGGATTTTTTATTTTTTTCCCCCTATGCTAGATGGACAACTTTCAAACAGGATCTGATATTTGGGTACTTGACTTACAAATATGAATGCTCAAATTTGATGTACTTTTTGATTGCGAAGTTACTGTTCTTTCTATGTGATGATCAGTAGTGGTGCCTGGTGAAGCGAATATACTGTAAATTTATCCCATTAATATGTTTTCAAAAATAAATAATTATTTGTTCTTCCAGCAAAGAAAAAAAAGCCCCGATTTATAAACAGTGACATTGAGTGCATGGGCGTTGGGCTGCGGTTACCTGAGCTGTTCCTAGCTAGCAGCACTTATGTAGCATCCTTAGGTAATTTTTTCCGAAAGTTAATTTTTGTTTGAATAGTTCACTTCATCCTTCCCTGTTAATTGGATTATTTTAATTTTCCACAAGAGGCCATATTTTGGTGTCCGCCATAATGGACTGGTGGAAGCAAATGATATTTTTCCACAGTTTGGCAAAGCAAAGGCATTACGCCCTGCTCTGCCTCTGATTAGTTAGAGCGAGAACGTTAGGCCAATCACCACTCTCTCCACTAAATGTAACCAAACCAATCAATATAGGGCGGAAAAAATGGCTTATCAGCATGGATGTAGAAGTGGGTATGACCAATGGCGGCTAAAAAGTAAGCAGATACACACTGTATGCCTGCATTACACCACTAAGTGTAAACCACAGTTTCAACCAAATGTCTACAAGGATATTTCTTGAGCCATTGCAGGACAAGGACACATTGGGCCAGGTTTCACTGCCAAATATAAAGACACCTAAGAGCACTTTGTAAGCTAGCTACACATGTTAGCCAACTCCAGTAATCAAATTTTTGTTATGAGTTAATGCTAATTGCCATGAATAGGCTAAACATGCAAACATCTACTGACCATTATGTTTGTACAGTATATGTGTATTTTTAGCACTGGTTCTAACCAACTGAACCCAAAAAAGTTTCTCACTCCTATTTTGAATGATGACCATGAACCTGAAAATGTCCAGAAATGTCCTGAAACAATTATGACATACGGTCTCCAAAAAAATTGCAGGATTGTATTTTGGATCATTATGCTGATATGAATTATAAGTGCTGTGCTGTAATGATCCTTTATGGATGGTATAAAGGCAAGCAGACAAGTCTGGGTTACTCTGAGTATTCTTATACCTACAGAGCGTGTCTATTTATGATAGACGCATGGATGCATTTGTATCTAGAAGTGTGCTTATTTCATTCTGTTTCTGTTCTTCTTTTCTTCCTGTTTGCTGTAGGTGGTCAGGGCCAGGCTGGAGGATCGAGGTGTGGCAGTCCGCGATGTGAAGCTTAACGGTTCAGCCGCGAGCTATGTGCTGTACAAGGACACAGGCTTAGGCTACAAGGATCTAGATCTGATCTTTGGCTTAAGTTTGCGTGATGACAGGACGTTTAATGTCGTAAAGGAAGTGGTGCTGGCCAGCCTGCTGGACTTCCTGCCAGATGGAGTGAACCGCGAGCGCCTCAGCGCCCTTGCCCTCAAGGAGGCATATGTACAGAAGTTGGTTAAGGTGCGTACTGAGACAGACTGCTGGAGTCTCATCTCTCTTTCCAACAACACCGGCAAGAACGTGGAGTTGAAGTTTGTCGACACGCTACGACGCCAGTTCGAGTTCAGCGTCGACTCGTTTCAGATCGGGCTCGACTCGCTGCTGCTGTTTGACCGCTGCTCGGAGGCACCCATGTCCGAGAGCTTTCACCCAACCGTGCTTGGCGAGAGCATGTACGGTGACTTTGAGGAAGCTCTGGAACACCTGCGCTCCAAGACTATTGCCACACACAGTCCCGAGGAGATCCGTGGCGGCGGTTTGCTGAAGTACTGCCACCTGCTGGTGCGTGGTTTCCGGCCTGCGTCGGAGGAGCACATGAAAACTCTACAGCGGTACATGTGCTCACGCTTCTTCATCGACTTCCCTGATGTGTGTGAGCAACGAAGAAAGCTTGAGGCGTACCTTCAGAACCACTTTGCCGGCATGGAACACAAACGCTACGAGTGCCTGGTGACTTTGCGGAACGTTGTCGACGAAAGCACCGTGTGCCTAATGGGTCACGAGCGCCGACAGACCCTTGCGCTCATCTCGGCGCTAGCACTGCGCACACTAACCGAACAGAACGCCATCCCTGCGCTCCCTAACGTCACCTGCTACTACCAACCAGCACCATACGTGCACGACGGGAACTTTAGCAATTACTACGTGGCTCATGTGCACTCTCCTGCAAACACTTACCGGACATGGCTTCCATGCAGCTGAGTCACGACAAGAGGCAAGACGCCATGCCGAGATGCCAAAGAAGATGGCTTTAAAATGTGTTCCAGTTCTGAGCTGTTATTAAGACTGTATGTCTTTCCAGACTTCATCAGAGAGGAAAGAAAAAAGGGAAAATACTTGTGATCTTTATATCTTTATTTTTACGTGATCATTAGTGTACTGTCTTCTACCGCCAGAAAAATAATAAACACTGCTGTAACTAGAAAACTCTTAACTCTTTTGAGCCATTCTGAGTTGTTTTAGTTGAAATTTTATAAAAACACATGCAAAAGCATAAGCAAAGTGAGAGACAAAAAAATCTTAAAAAACTAATATTAATTAAAAAAAATTTTTTTTTTTTTAAATCTGACGCAGTTTTCTACCTTACTTTTTCTGATGTAATCCATTTTATGGATATACAATAAATATATATATTTTTGTGTATGTATATACAAATATACAATAAATGTTCATAACTTAAGAAAAAAAAAAAAAACACCTCCTGATCATTCTAAAAGAAATACAAAAAAAAAAAAAAAAGACAAAATTTAACAAGAGTCTGCAGAACACTAATGTTCAGGTCTGACTGTGGTGTTCGATTTTTATTTGAGCTTGTGACAACCAAATAGTTTATTTTTAAGCTCCCTGTATTGAATTGCTATGTCTGTGAGTCAAAGTGCCTGAAACTGACTACAAAACACAAAAGTTTTTTTCCTTTGAGATATTGTAGAGTGTATTTTTACATTTTACAGGCTTTTTCTTATTGAATCTTGAAATAATATTAATAATAAATAAAAGACAGAAAATAAACTTTGTCATCAATGTGTTTTTTATTATAGTTGATAAAAAGTTGATCTGCTGTCTGTTTTATATATATATATATATATATATATATATACAAACATAATATATGCACCTAATATTGAGTAGGTTCCCTCTTAGCCACCAAAAAAATGATACACTGTGTGCCCTGACACCATTCTCCTGGAACCAGCATTAACCTTTACATCAATTTGAGCTACATTAGCTCTTCTATAGGATCAGATTACACGAGCCAGCCTTCACTCCCCATGTGCATCAGTGATCCTTGGCCACCCGTGACCCTGTCGCCAGTTCATCGGTTTTCCTTCCTTGGATCACTTTTGGTATGTCCTCACCACTGCAGACCAGGAACATCCCACAGGAGCTGCAGTTTTGGAGTTGCTATGACTAAGTTCTCTAGCCATCATAATTTGGCCCTTGTCACAGTAGCTACATTTTCAATATGCTGTATCAATGGCAGCTGGAAGTGGGTGGGATATACTGTATTAGGCAGCAAGTGAACCTTTTTTCCTGAAGTTGACGTGTTGGAAGCAGAAAAAATGGGCAAGTGTAAGGATTTGAGTGACTTAATGCCTTTAATGGCTCAAACATGTGGAAATCATTTGGAGGGAGGTCAGGACTGTACAGGGAATGTCACAATAACTCCTGTAATATGCAAGTGGTGCGGTGGGCAGTATGAGGTTGTGCATTGTCGTGCAAAAACATTTCGCCTTTGGTGATCAAAACCAATTTTTTTTAATTAAAGGAAGGGCTATTAAAGGGTTCTTAGGAGGCCAGTGTTTCAGACGTGACCCATGAGAAAACTTTTCAGCTATATGGCACTAGTGAAATGCTGAGAAAATGAGAAAAAATACATATAATATATTAACATACAAATATAAAGCTGCCATCCCTGCCTAATTTGGCATCCTTACACACTTGTGCCTCTCAGCTTTATTGTAAATAATTTTTAAAACCAGGGATTTTTTTTACCATTTAATTTCACCTGTCTCACTCTGAGATTTAAGTTTATATATATATACTCAGCAAAAAAAGAAACGCCCCTTTTTCAGGACTGTGTATTTCAACAATAATGTTGTAAAAA
>JAQMYG010000021.1:12423778-12440043 GCA_030014215.1 Clariallabes teugelsi | reverse complement strand
GTAGTTGAGAACCAGCGCCAGAACCAGAACCAGCTTTTTTCGGTCAATGATCACTTTCCATCCAGACCGTTCCTCCGCACCAGGAAATGCCCCATGGCTAAATCCATCAAGGTTAAAATTGTGTTGCTGATGGTTGAATACTAACACAAACCCGATTCCAAAAAAAGTTGGGACACTGTACAAATTGTGGAAAAAAACCCAGAAGTGGATGTTTCAAATTTCAATATTTTATTCATAATTGATTGTAGATAACATATCACATGTTGAAAGGGAGACATTTTGAAATGTCATGCCAAATATTGGCCCATTTTGGATTTCATGAGAGCTACACATTCCAAAAAAGCTGGGACAGGTAGCAATAAGAGGCCGGAAAAGTTAAATGTACATATAAGAATCAGCTGGAGGACCAATTGGCAACTTATTAGGTCAACTGTCACATTAGGTTACTCTCAGAGTGGCATTGTCTCTCAGAAGTCAAGATGGGCAGAGGATCACCAATTCTCCCAATGCTGCGGCGAAAAATATTGGTCCAATATCAGAAAGGAGTTTCTCAGAGAACAATTGTAAAGAGTTATGTTATCATCATCTACAGTGCATAATATCATCCAAAGATTCAGAGAATCTGGAACAATCTCTGTGCGTAAGGGTCAAGGCCGGAAGACCATGCTGGATGCCCGTGATCTTCGGGCCCTTAGAATACTGTACTACCAGAAAACATTGTCGGTGAACACAATCCACCGTGCCATTCGCCGTTGCCGGCTAAAACTCTATAGGTCAAAAAATGAACCATATCTAAACATGATCCAGAAGCACAGGCGTTTTCTCTGGGCCAAGGCTCATTTAAAAAGTGGAAAACTGTTCTGTGGTCAGACGAATCAAAATTTTTAATTGTTTTGAACACTGGGACGACATGTCATCCGGGCTAAAGAGGACAAGGACAATCCAAGTTGCGCTCAGTTCAGAAGCCTGCATCTCTGATGGTATGGGTTTGCATGAGTGCGTGTGGCATGGGCAGCTTACACATCTGGAAAGGCGCCATCAATGCTGAAAGGTATATCCAAGTTCTAGAACAACATATGCTCCCATCCAGACGTTGTCTCTTTCAGGGAAGACCCTGCATTTTCCAACATGACAATGCCAGACCACATACTGCACAATTACAACATCATGGTTGCGTAGGAGAAGGATCTGGGTACTGAAATGGCTAGCCTGCAGTCCAGATCTTTCACCCTTAGAAAACATTTGGCGCATCATAAAGAGGAAGATGCGACAAAGAAGACCTAAGACAGTTGAACAACTAGAAGCCTGTATTAGACAAGAATGGGACAACATTCCTATTCCTAAATTTGAGCAACTTGTCTCCTCGGTCCCCAGGCATTTGCAAACGGTTATAAAAAGAAGATGCAAACCTGGCAGGGAATCAAACCCGGACCTTGAAGTTGCAAGTCGACAGTGCTAACCACTAAGCCACTGTTCCGCCACCTCTAAAAATATACAATTTAAAAATGTGTTATTTATGTAGCAACCTCAGCAGCAACCTCATTTCCCCTCTCATCTCTTCCAACCACTCAGCATTCAGCATCACCAGTATACGAATCACTGCCCTGATCATCTGTCATCATCTGCTCCAGTTTCTCACTGGTTCATGCCTTAAGTTAGATATTTTTCCCTTTGCTTGAATTATTCATAGGTCACTTTGTGGCTTAACAACAACCCAAAAAAAACATTCCTCTCAAACTGCTCAGGTACAAGGACTGGACTGAAAATGAGAGCCAAAAACTTGCCAAAAATGAGAGCTAAAAAGGTCCTTCAGGAAGCCTTGAGAACTATTCCTCAAGACCACATTAAAAATACAAGAATGTCTGGCTCTTTGGAAGAAAAATATGAAGTAATGAGGGGTGGCTCAAGACTTTTGCACAGTACCACAGGTCTGCTTTACTAGGAAGCCAGAAATATTAGGGATTTATGCGTCTACTCACACAGTTCGGAAATAGTTTAGCTTCAGGAAATATCTCAGTGATAATCAAAACAAGACAAGAGGGCAATAAAGAAATGAACACAGAAATTGAACACAGAATAACAAAACACTAAAACAGACTCTAAATCCTCACGCCCTTTACTACGTCAAACACTAAACAAAGAACAGACTGTGTACAGTGGTGGCCAAAAATATTAAGACAACAGATGCCATGTATTACTGTATATTTCTTTCTGTGAAAAGTTGTGATAACTGAAAAACTAGTTGAAAAGCTGTCTATGTGATAATGGTGTTCAGATAATTCAGCAGCCATGGCCTGGGTCATCTTCAGACCTAAACCCAATAAAAAACTGTGAGGAACAGGAAAGGTTAAGGACCTATCTTCTGTAGGCTACATGACTTTTAAGAAGCAATCAAGCCGACACGGATTGAGAAAGAGACACTGCATTTTAAAGTACTGCAGATGTCTTTTTGACACTATGCCCAGCCGGATACAGCAGGTTTTGAAGAATAAAGGACTTGATATTGATTTGTAATATGTGGCATAGTGGTTACAACTGGCCTCACATCTCCAGGGTTGAGGGTTCGATTCAGGTCTATGTGCAATGGTGGGTTTCCTCCGGGTCCTCCAGTTTCCTCCCTCACCCTAAAGATATGCAGGCTAGGCTAATTAGTGTCCCCAAATTGCCTGTAGTGTGTGTGTGTGTGTGTGTGTGTGTGTGTGTCCCCTGAGATGATGAATTGGCAGCCTGCCCAGGGTGTACCCCACCTAAAGTATCCTGGGGTAGACTCCGGACCCCAGAGAATAAACGATTTAGAAGAAGATGAAGATTGAGAATGTCATTGAAACATTGGATTTCTCTTATGTCTCAATACTTCTGGCCACCACTGCATGTGTGTTTGTGTCTTTTCAAGTGTGTGTATGAGTATTTAGGGAAAATACTCATATTGCAAAATAGGGAGAGTTATGACTAACACTATCCTAGTCTGCTTTCCTTCAAAATCCTAACAGCTTGCTGTGAGTCAGTGTTGTGCGCCAACCAGCCTTAAAGTACAGTACATGCTGTCTGTCTGCAGAAGGAGAGATGTAAATAATGCCCCAGACACAACAGTAAACAATGAAACTATAAACAATAAAACATATCGTCATAGAAAGATTTTTATATTTTGTGGAGTCAGAGTATGATTCCCCAGCCAGAGTAATTCATTAAAACCTTACTTACTGTATACTTGTGCTTTATGTCACACTCACAGTAAAAAGATGACATGGCATGAATGGGCATTTGCCCTGAGTTTATGATCATAAGCATGACACGATTGCCTTACTTAACGATGAAGTAATTTCCACTTTCCGTCATGCTATGGAGATTCAGGATCTTCATGTGTGCAGCAGGTTAATAAAGTTCTTCATTCATATTTATTTTCTGCATATTTTTTTTTTTTTGTACTCGGGGAGCAGCATCACTGCTGGGGAGATTCCAAACATCTTATGAAGCTAATCTGGCAAAACTTGAGAACATCTCAAACAAGACTCTCCATGGCGTGTGTCATGGTGGGAGTTGTTTGAGCATCAGTTCACTCCAACATTTCATCTTCTGAATTCCTCAACAATAACATTTGTTATTCCAGTTGTATTAAATTCAATACAAATTTAATACAATTTAATTCTCTAGGTGCAGAACCAGCAGTCAGTGTCTGTAAGGGAAAACAAGAACTAAGTGTTTTCAGAAAGTTCACAGGGTGAATTTTGTGAGAAGCTTTTAAGCTTGCATGCTCTCTGTGGTTGCTACAATTCTACAATCACAGGTTTGGTCTTAGCATCTGCTGTGTTGTCGACATGCACAACATCTGTGGGTGTTTTTTTTTTTTTTTTGCTTTTTCTACACAATTACACCATGCTGATCGGCAAAGCCACGCAAACATTTTCTCCACAGGAAGTATTCCAAGTTACATGTGTACAGTAAGTTGGAATCCAGACTTGCCTGCTAGCGCTGCATGCTAACGTGGTTAGGAATGACACATTGGAGCTGCCACGACGCTTCTGTTTTTACACACGCGTATTTTGTAAATATTTCTATCAGCATTTACACTGCTATCCTTTTTTTTCACAGCAGTATCAATAGTTACACTAAGTTACACTAACAGTACTATAAGTACCAATTGATAAAGTACCAATTTGACCCACTTTTCATTGCATATAAGTTGCATTTGTAAGTTTGACAGAAAGTTAGACAGGGTTTTGGTTTTATCAGGCACAGTCACTAAATAATTGATGCTTTAATCAGTCAATCAGTCTAAACCTCTTACATTTTTAACCTACCCTACCAGCTGGCCTTGCATTCTTTTGTGATGGAAAAAGACAATATCAAAAGACAAATCAAATATTGTATAACCATACACCCACAACACACCTTCTTTTAAGTGTTTGCAAATCATACAGTCCATTCCTATAGAGGGCTGAGGCCTCCAAAGCATAAACTTGAGAATTACCCCAAATACATCGCTGACTGGGAATTACTATTATAGGATTGCCAACATGATTCAGAGCAGCCTGGGAACACCATATAAAGACTCAGTAATTATGTTTTCCCCACTTTTTGGATTTTTTAAGAAGCCAATTCATGAAACAGCCTGATCCAAGTGAAAGAATGAGATTTTTTTATTATCATTTTTTGTAGATCAGTGGTTTTCAACCCTGGACCTTGTTATATACTGTATACAGTTGCAAGAAAAGTATGCAAACCTTTTGGAATTTCATGGTTTTCTCCATTAATTTGTCATAAAATCTGATCTTCATCTAAGTCAAGGGTATTAACAAATATAATGTGCCTAAAATAATAACACACAAAAAAAATCTGATCTTTCATGTCTTAATTGAACACACAATTCATTCAACATTCAAAATGATAGTGGAAAACCTAAGTGAACTCTTGGAATTAATGACTGGTTGGCCCCCCTTAGCAGCAATAACATCAACCAGGCGCTTCCTGTAGCTGTGGATCAGACCTGCATATCTATCGTTCAAGAAGAATTTTAGCCCATTCTTTCTGGCAGAACAGCTTTAGCTCTATCATATTCTTTGAACGTCTCATGTGTATGACTCTCCTCAAGTCATTCCATAGCATCTCCATTGGGCTGAGTTCTGGGCTCTGACTTGGCCACTCCAAAAAGCAGATTTTGTTTTTCTGAAGCCATTCTGTTGTGGACTTGTTGTTGTTTTGGGTCATTGTCCTGTTGCATCACCCAACTTCTTCAACATACAGACATTCTCACATTATCATGAATTTTTTTTATGATATGCTTAGGAATCATCTACCCTTTATGACTGTAATCAAATCATGATGTTTTTTTCACCACATTTTATGGTTAGGATGATGTTTTCATGATGATATGCAGTGCCCTTTTTTTTTTTATGTCAGATGTAGTACTGCGTGTTCTTTCCAAACAGTTCAATCTTAGTTTCATCAGTGCATTTTGCCAATACCACTGTGGAGGATCAATGTACTCTTTCACAAACTTCAGCTGTGCAGCAATGTTCTTTTAGAGCAGTGGCTTCCTTTCTGGTGTCCTGCCATGGACCCCCTACTGTACTTGTTCAATATTTTACATACTGTAGACTCATGAACACAGATGTTAGCCAGTTCCAATGATGCTTTCAAATCTTTGGCAGTCACTCTGGGTTGTTTTTTACCTCATTGAGTCTTCGTTGTGCTCATTTTGACTGGGCGCCCAATTTTAATAGCCACAGTCCTAAAGTGTCCTCAAACGCCCTTTATTTCACTCCTCTTCCAAATGAACCATTTCAGTGTCTATGTAAATGAACTACTTCTGAGTCACATCACTCCAGAGAACAGCAAAATGGGGCAACAAGGTGGGGGAGGGTCTTCTTATATGAAGTCACAATTAGGAGAAATTTTATGCACCGGCTAATGGAAAAAAAAAAAAAAAGGACAAACAGCAGGGAATGTTTCTTTTCACATTTTTTTCATTTGTATGCACACACTGGAGACCTGAATGTGAATGTTGAAAAATGACTAAAAAGTTACATTTGCATAATAAAGTCATGTTCAAACCTTAGTACCCCCTCTTTTAATTCTATGTGCTTTTGTGTAAAAACATAATAAAAATCATCTTATCTTAGCAGGACTTAGTATTAGGCAAATACAACCTCATATGTCCAAAAACATATAACCATTTTTAGCATGCCATTATTTCATTAACAAAAATGAAGTCAAAAAGAAAAACATTTGGGCAATACTAAGTACCACCATAATTCTCAATAGCTTGTAGATTCACCTTTAGTAGCAACAACTCGAAGTAATCCTTTCCTGTATGACTTCATCAGTCTCATACATTGTTGTGGAGGAATTTTGGCCCACTATTCTTTACAACATTGCTTCGGTTCACTGAGTTTATTGGGAATTTACATGTGCACAGCTCTCTTAAGGTCCTGCTACAGCTTTTTAGGTGCATGGGTTGAGGTCTGGAATTTGACTAAGCCATTCCAAAACCTTGATTATTTTATTTTTCAGCCTTTCTGATGTAGATTTACTGTTGTGCTTTGGATCACTGTCCTGTTACAAGCTTTAGCTGTCAGACAGACATTTGCCTCTAGAATGCTCTGATATACAGAGGAGTTCAAGGTCGATTCAATGACTGCAAGGTGCCTAGTACCTGTGGCTGCAAAAACAAGCCCGAATCATGAGGTGTTTCTGCTGAAATGGTTTTCGGTTTTCACAATGGTGCTGGACATTAAGGCTAAACAACTCCACTTTGGTCTCATCTGTCCATTGCACATTGTTCCAGTTTTGTGCTTTGCTCAGATGCAGTTTTGTGAACCTCAGTCATGCTTCCATTTTCTTTTTAGAAAGGAGAGCTTTCGCCTGTCAACTTTTCCAAATAAACCGTACTTGTTCTGTCTTCTTCTAATTGTGCTGTCACTGCCTTTAACATTTTACATTCTCAGTGAGGCCTGTACGTTCTGAGATGTAACTCTTGTAACCTTGGGTTGAAGGTGCTGGAACGTCCACTCCTGGAAAGACTGGCAACTGTCTTGAATGGTTCCCACTTGTGCATAATCTTTCTCAATGTAAAATGTTGAACCCCAAATTGTTTGGAAATTGGTTTTATAATCGTGTCCATATTTATGGGCAGCAACAATTGCAAAGACCATTGCTTACAGTATGTCTTTCCCTTATGGCATTATGTTAACATGCACCTGAATGCTCCAGACCAGCAAACTGCCAAAACTTCTCCTTTTATAGAGGTCTGCACACCTGATGCACATTTTTCTTAAATAAATATTGACATTGGGAAAAATAGGGTGTATTTGACTGTAGGTCCCCTTTAAAACCTGTCACAATTGCATCCATGTTTTATTTTTTATTTTTTCAAGTTGTCTTGCGATATTGCTAGCCAGTTACAGTAAATCAACTTGTAAGGAAAGCAACAGTCATAATATTTGTTCAAAACTCTCTGGTGTAACCATTATGTCTACATTTTGTCCCTTGTACATTTTGTTCTCAAGCTCTGTTTTTTGTTCAATGTATGATCTAGCTTTTTCCTACTACTCTTCAGTTTATCCCTCATGCCCGTTATGCTTTCATTCCATCTTGCTCTGTCTCCACTGCAGTTGTCTCGTGCTTCCCAAAGGGAGTCTGCCTCACATTTTCAGAACAACTGGGTTAAATAAAAGCAGCATTAGTCACAGACTAATGACTAAGCAAAAATAAATAAATAAAGCTTAACTGGGAATGGAAATAGTGAGGGTTACTGTAAAATTCCATCAGCCTTAATGAACAAATGCTATCCTGCTCACTTCATCAAACTTGCATGCAATCGTTGCCCCTTCCTGACTTTTTTTTTTTTGCATATTTGTTTAAGTTGTGTAAGTTTTAATATTACACAAATACGCATTTTCTTACTTTTCCAACACTTTATATACAAATGACAGTTTTTTAAATTTCATCAAAGTATGTATTACTGAGTATAATATTTTAATGTCCTGAAAAGTGACTGACCTCCAATGAAATAACTGAAAGAATTTGACACTCTATTCTAAATATGATTTCATGCAGAAAACACTCACTCATAGTCTATACCACTTTATCCTGTATAAAAGGTCGCAGGGGGCCTGGAGCTTATCCAAGGAGACTTACAGTAGGACACGAGGTCAGGTACACCTTGGACAGGGTGCTAATCCATCCCAGGGAACACACATACACATACACACACACTATGAAGCAATTTGGGAATGCCAGTTAGTCAATTCTGCATGTCTTTGGACTGTGGGAGGAAACCTGAGCATCTGGAGGGAACCTGCAAACATGTAAACTTTATGCTTAAAGCGGGTATCAAACCCAGACCCTGGAGATGCGAGGCCGCAGTGTTAACCACTAAACGACCACCATGTAGATGGATTTTCACAGTCAGTCACATTTTGTCTTTTATTCTCGTCATTAACAAATAATTTTAATAATCTGTAAGGTATCTGATGAGAAGGTTCCTGTGCTCATAAAACAACCCCCTGATTCCTAATACGGTAACATTTCCTATATCTTGTATCCAGATGAATATACATCCAAACAACTTGTATCTGCTGAAATCCTTTTGTCAAACAGAAAATACAAATGCATTTCCTATTGCGTCCATCTGTCTCCGGGTCTCTCTATGACTGACATGTTAATGACTGGTTCTCTTGATGTTGGGCTTGTATGTGACAACAACACCTGGCCAAATGCTTAAATTTGCTCTCTTTGCAGAGAATAAACAGAGATCCTAAGACATTATGCAAGCATGTGTGTGTTGTCTTTCCAGGTCGTTAGGGCCAGGCTGCTAAGTATATCGAGGTGCAGTGGACACAACATGCAATAACTGTTCTTCTTTTAATTCATCTTAAAACTTATTTCAGACACTCTTCTCTTTGAACCTAAAAAAACAGTCCAGAGACATATAATTAATTAGGGTAAATGGTGTTCCTAGATTGCCCATAGTGTGTGATGTGATTGAGTGAGTGTCTGAGTTAGCATGTGTACTGCGATGGATTGACACCCCATCCAGGGTGTATTCTGCCAATGCCCCAAGTCCCTTGGGATAGGCTCCAGGACTACCGTATCCCTGTACAGGATAAACGGTATAGAAAATGATTGAGTGAGTTGCCCTGACAGCAATCCATAGAGAGTAAAAACAGAAAAAACAACTTTCCAATATGGGTACATGAATAAACATTGCTTAAAGTGTGAGACATAGTCTGATTGTTCTTGATCCAAACCTAGAATTCAGTAAAACTTTGTATGATCAAGCCAATATCCAATCCATGACACACTGGGACTTCCATGAAGCACTACACTACCCATCAATCCTGTGATGGGTTTTGTGGATTTAGAGAAGGTCAATGTCCCTTGACATGTGTGGAACTGGAGGCGCTGCACAACATTCTATTTCTATACGTGTATACTGAGAGTTGCATTCTTATTCATGGTGTTAATTTGAAAATGTTTATGCTTGGTGTTGGACTTAAAGATGTGTCTGGTCTCCACTCCTGTTTGTGGTTTTTATGGACAGGATACCAAGATGCAACCAATGTTAGAGATCTGTCTAAGCCCCATAGGGTTAGAAGCAACAACCCTATTATTTGCAGATGATATGTAGTGTAGTTGCAGGCTTTCATTCCAGTCAAATAGGACACACACACACGATAGTTCATTGGAGAACAGAACAAAAAGAATAAATACATCAAATAAAGTCCTTTGGCATTTTGTGGATAAGACCATTGACCACACCCACAGCTGGTGGATTCTTCTGTGCGCATGAAAATGAGAGGCCTGCAAGGGTTTAAACCGAGTAAAGCACTGGCACTTGAGATCCCTTGTCCCTTCAATTTTTGCCAAAATGACTAAGAAGTTCACCAAACTTGATCGTAAGAGTGCCTTCAACTTACTAACTAGGAACAGGATTATTAGACTGATTAGAAATACATACCACCAACCTTGCTCTCAACAAATATTGCATATTGTTAAAGCGATTGGTCAGTACCTCAAAAAAAAAAAAAAAAAAGGTTTCAAAGCATTCATAAATTGTATCCGTAAACACATACTAGGATCATATGTTTTTTGGCAGGGGCAGGGTTAGGCATTGCCATCGTGACAAAGAGCTTGGACCCCCTGTGGCTACCCCCTCTGGATGCTGGGTTTCTTTTATGCTACAGAGATAAGGACAGAGCTAAGCTAAGCTACTACAAAACAAGTTTCATCCATGGTCTCAGGCAGAACGCAAGGACTGTGAGTTTTTGTAAGCACAATTCCTGTACCTTTTTGCAGAATATCAGTTTGGGGGAATCCCTAATATTTTTTTCCTGGAGAGAAGTGGCTTCTTTGCTGCCCTTTCTGAAACGTATGGAGGTGAGTGATACCATCAGTCCTGTGTCATGCCATTAGTAAAGCATCCTGAGACCATTCATGTGTGTGGTTGCTTCTCAGCCAAGGCAGAGGGCTCTCTCACAATTTTGCCTAAGAACACAGCCATGAATAAAGAACGGAACATCATCTGAGCAACTTCTCCCAACTATGCAAGAACAGGCTGGTGACAAACAATACATTTTCCAGCATGATAGAGCACCTTACAATAAGGCAAAAATGATAACTAAGTGGCTCAGGGAACAAAACATCAGAATTTTGTGTCCATGGCCAGGAAACTCAATCCCAGACCTTAATCCCATTGAGAACTTGTGGTCGATCCTCAAGAGGCGGTTGGACAAACAAAAACACACAAATTCTGACAAACTCCAAGAAGTGATTATGCAACATTGGGCTGCCATCAGTCAGGATTTGGGACAGAAGTTGAGTGATAGCATGCCAGGGCGAATTGCAGAAGGCTTGAAAAAGAAGGGTCAACACTGCAAGTATTGACTCTTTGCATAAACTTAATGTAATTGTCAATAAAAGCCTTTAACACTTATGAAATGCTTGTAATTATGAAATGCTTAGAGTAACATCTGACAAAAATATCTAAAAACACAAAAGCAGCAGTCTTTGTGAAACTTAATCTTTGTGTCATTTTCAAAACTTATGCCCATGCCAGAAATGTATTTTGTGCCTTTTTTATGTGTAACATTTAATAAAACCTTGAAATAATTTTGTTTGATCTTTATGATCTGTGATTGGGAGTATCATGGCAGCCTTGAGTAATTGTATTTGGTTTCTATGCAAAGTGGAAATTCCTTGACAAAAAGAAAAAAAAAATGCTCTGAGGTGCTGGCCCCTCCAGCAATCCACTGGCCATGGCCCCGCCCCCACTTAAAATTGTCTGTAAGCGCCACTGCTGCTTTGATGGTTCTTTATAATTTTTCCTCATAGATAAAAGTATAAATCACACAAGGTTAACTTTGTAACTTTGAAACATTGTTGGCAAGAAGTCAATTTTCATGGATGAAGTTAAAGTCAAATAGCCAGTTTCGGGAACTGATAGGGACCTTTGGAGATTCCTATGAATAGAAAAATTTGAGCATCCTGATAAAATATTTCCTTTTATCACAAGGTTGCTGGGTACTGGGTGATTAACACTAACTGAGAAATATGATAGTAATTTCACAAATATTCTTTCCTCTGATAACAAGCTAACTATAAAAGCTAAGGCAAGGAGGCAGGAAAAGACCTTTTCACAGTAAAACAAGGAACCAGTTCATAAATGCTGAATAAGCATTTAAGTGCATAACACTTGTTGCAGGCAACAGCTGACAAAAGCCAGACGCTACTGTATGCAGCGTTCTTGTGGATGTCATTAGCAAGTATATTGCCTAAGGGCCAGTTCCTAGAACCGTTAATTCACCATGAGGTTCCTGTGCATTTACCAGATGCACTTATCCAGAGTGACTTACAGAAATACTTTGTATTCTCTATTAAAAATATCCTCATGCTAGTTAAGGCTAATTATGTCAGGGAAAGGTCTGTTAGGCTACGTTTACATTACAAGCCACATTGCTCTATTCTGGTTCACATTCATAAAGACAAGTGACTTTTATTTGACTCTAATGTGGACGCAAGACCACATCAATATGTCTTTAACTGTTTTATAAGTTGTTGCTAGCATGCTATGAAATCCCCTCGCTTCCGGTGCTGACCGTGACCACATATGAAATTGATTCAGATCTGGTCTGAAAAACACCAGCCCCCAAAAATGTAGATCTGTGTTACATTTGGGTAAAAAAAAAAAAATCCAATGTAGATCAAAATTGAGTCACTTCACGATGATAATGTGAACATAGCCCTAACTTTCATTTGAACATAGCTGGAGTCTCAGCTGTTCAGACAACTGAAGAAAGTTGTTTATTCTATCACCTGCATGCCAGGACTGTGAAGAGTCTTAATCCATGTCTTCATTGATTTGAAATATCAAGTCAAGTCATGACATGCTAGATGTTCAAAAGTAGTATGGTGAAGAACTGAGTGTAACAAGTTGTATAAGGTAGGTGGGAGATGCTCTTTGCCTTGAACTTGCCTTCAAAAGACTTAAATATAAAGCATTCATCATTGCTCCTATTCTAAAACACTTTATCACTGTTGCCCCTTTCATCACTGAGGTTCATTGATACATGAATGTGATAGATGTGGTAGTAGTAAAACCTCAAAGATCATCCCTATACACACATCAGGGGGAGAATAACTGCGTGCTTGAACGAATGATATTTTGTTTCAGAGCTCTATTGAACTGTTAGCTCTGTCTCAATCAGGGTTTTTCGAAATTAGGATTATTCAGGACAGCTGTAGAGGACAGCCATTTTCTATCATGAGTCGACCTCAATGGTTTCAATGAATCAGTCCAGGAGCACCTGGACTTCTGGACTGATTCATTGAAACTGTTGAGGTCGACTAATTTCTCCCGCTTCCCCACATGCACACACATACAATATACCAGACTGTGGACATTTTAAACATTCACTTACACACTGAAAATATTGTATATAATTGTAAATATTGGTATCTGGTGCACTGTACTGACTATCCCAAAGTAAACCCATCAAGCATGGGGAAAACATGCAAACTATATGCACACCGCTGTGTGGCCACATTGCTTACAACTATGCCACCTCGAACAGAATATCACATCTATTTACAGCATGTATCCATATTTCTCGTCTATAATACATCCTTGACATGCTCACACTACTGATGCTTTCCCCCCCTCTTTTCAGTTGCTTCCTGATTTAGACAACTTTTATTGTCTTTTACTTTTGTTGTCAGCAGTTGTCTATTACAGTCGGCCCAACATATGCACAGATTTTGCTTCTGTGGATTCAACCAGCCAAAAAAACAACAAATATATTCCTAAAAATAAATTTCAAAATGCTAAATAAATACATCTGCTACACATTAAAGGATCTGCTATACACACATATACACAAACACACACACTGGAACATGATCCTGAATTTGACAAAGAGGAAGCTCCAATTTCTGTTCATTTGTTTTGGTTTTGTTGAGTTTTTGAAAGTGTGCTGAAAAGCTGAATAAATGAGTTCAGATAGAATTCTCCCGAGCCTTCCTATAGCTGTTCTATACTGGGTTATGAGAGGAAACTTTATCTTATTCCGTAAACAATACAGTATTATGACTGTATACAGGATACAGTATACAGTATTTACTGTACATAGTATTTATATTGTAGACCTATTAGATATTATAAATAATGTGCATAGGTACTGTATATGGAAATATAATTTTTATTATAAATTTAAGCATCTGTGGATTTTGCAATTAATTAGAGGTCCTGGAACCAATCCTCCATGGATACCGAGAGGCGACTGTATTTACGACTTGGAGGAGTCATTTTGTGGTGCCTTCTGTTAAAAGAAGCAATATAGGTTCATTTATTAGCCTGAGAAACCCCCGGGAACCAGACCCAGCTCACACTAAAAAGTACCGAAGGCACAAATAAAATAAAATAAAATAAAATTTAATTTAAAAACTCTACAGTATGAGTAAGGATTTATTCAAGGATGTAAATGTTGCTTGAAAGTCATATTTGTATAATTTAGTAAATGTTAATCTACTATGATTTGAACAACAACAGCAACAACAATAAATTTGCAGAATTGTGAAGTATTTTTATTCCTGAAATTACAAAAGTATCCAAACCCATCTGGACCTGTCCTTCTCACCCTGGTGCCCCACTTCTGGTTGGAGATCTTGTCACATGGAGGCCCTGTGTTGTCTGCTTGGGAATGCACACGCGTGACTGGATACAGTTCGACTTTTCCCTAAGGACGATCCTGGCCTCGCCTGATGCAGACAGCTGTTGTCTGAGGACCAGTTCCAATAAAGGAACTGGACTCCATATTAACTAGAACACGTCTTCTGTTAGACTGCAAATCAATTCCTGATATCTGTAAATCAAATAACCTTCAAAGGAGGATGGGTTCATTTTCCCTTGCCACGGTTGCCCTCGGCTTGCTCATCTGGTACACTCTGATCATTTAGATTCATGCATATTTTTATAATCATTTCCATTATTTCCTTTTGATTGTTTAAAATTTTGCAACAATGACCATTGTTAAAAGCGCTATATAGATAAAATTTAATTGCATTGAAAAGTATACAAGATTTTTGACATAATTCAAGTACAATTAATGCAAGGTTATTGATGAAAGGGCTCTCTAAATTGCACAGACATTAAGAGAATCTACACACGTGAGAACAGCCAACGTGGACAGTTTCTTTTAACAGCCTTTATGTAGCTTACAGCCCCCTCAACATTCAGTCTCTCTACAGGGAGCAGAAATTATGGAAGCCCTGTGGGCCCCTTTAATATGAAATACCTCTCTGCCTTTATGCCCCAAACTCGTTAAAAACAGCCCCTAGCACAAAGGCCCCAACCAGTCTCCACTTCCTGAAAGGGTCAGTTTGTGGGTTGGGGACTTCAGAGCAAAGGGATGGAAATTAGACCTACAGTACATTAACACAAGTCCTGTGTCCTATCACTATTTATGTCCATAAAAATCTGTTTTACTGTAGCTCTGGTGTTGACAATAAGGTTTACACCTTCAAATACAACTGACTTGAGGTTCTATAAGGCATCCACTCTCTCTTACCTCAGCCAGTAGAAAAACGGAGACATTGATTTTTATTATTATTTCAGAATTTGGTAAAAAGAATGCGGTTGACCTTTGCAGCCCAGGTTCTCAGCGAGCTTTGGGATTTCTAATATTAATTACCTCGGTTATGCTACTTAAGGTTTAGGATAAAGCAACAGACAAAAATAATAGATATTTAAATTAAAACAACAGAGGATATAGATACTGTGGGATCAAAAAGTTTTAGAATTTTTACTGTTGAACACAAAGTAAGTAAATGCTCCGTATCTTGCATATTTAATTTGTAATGTCAGCAAACCAAATGTTTGTTTTATATGAATATGAGGGGTGTTCAAGTCAAACCGGGACTTGTGATGAAATTTCATGTGAATAAAGGTGTTAAACTGATTGGCATTTACAGAAGACTTCAAGCACAGCACGGTGATAAAACTCTTAGCTGCAAAGTGTAACAAAATGTGTTTACTGTATTACAATTGCTATAACATACATATATGCTATGACTATTGCATAGTTTGAACATTTATAAACCAGTGTTTATAATCCAGACTCCTTAAAGTGGATTAATTAAGATTTGAATTATAGAATGTTTTCTACCATCTTTTTATATACTGTAGTGTAAACTTTTCACATTTAATACTCTCATATACTATACTGTGGGATCTAAAAGTTTTAGAATTTTTACTGTTGAACACAAAGTAAGTAAATGCTCCGTACTGTATCTTGCATATTTAATTTTTAATGTCAGCAAACATGATAAGGAGCATGGTATCTGTAGTCAATTTCTCTCTCTCTCTCTCTCTCTCTCTCTCTCTCTCTCTCTGCATTATTGGAATGACAAATGTTCACATTTATATTGCCAAGCTCAGAACTCAGAAAATAACAGCAGTAAAAACAGAGTAATATACAAATATTATGTAATATATATATATTGGACAATGAAATTGAAATGCCTGGTTTTAGACCACAATAATTCATTAGTATGGTGTAGGGCCTCCTTTTGTGGCCAATACAGCATAAATTCACTTTGGGAATAACATATACACTGTCATTGCACAGTGGCAAGATGGATTTTGAGTCATTCTTCTTGCAGAATGGTGGCCAGGTCACTACGTGATGCTGGTGGAGGAAAACGTTTCCTGACTCGCTCCTCCAAAACATCCCAAAGTGGCTCAATAATATTTAGATCTGGTGACTGTGCAG
>JAQMYG010000021.1:12410817-12423300 GCA_030014215.1 Clariallabes teugelsi | reverse complement strand
GAGAGTTGAGGTGCACATTTAATTCTGCAGTGAGTTGGGCAGCTGTGGTTTTATGTTTTTTGGATACAATCTGGGTTTGCACCCGGACATCCCTTTCAGACAGCTTCCTCTTGCGTCCACAGTTACTCAGTAGATGTGGCTCAGTAGATGTGGCTCGTCCTTCTTGGTGGTACAGAATGCTGACATTACCCTGGATACCGTGGCTCTTGATACATCACAAAGACTTGTTGAGTTGGTCACAGATGCACCAGTGAGACGCGCACCAACAATTTGTCCTCTTTTGAACATGTCACCCATAATGTAGTGTGTATTGCAATATTTTAAGCAAAACTGTGCTATTACTCTGCTAATTAAACCTTCAAACTCTGCTCCTAGTTAGTTCTGCAGTCAAAGATAAAGTGACGCTCATGAATATTATTTGAAAAAAAAGAAAGAAAATGAAGTCAAGGTAAATAATAATAATAATAATAATAATAATAATAATAATAATAGAGTGCATACTGTCTTTAAGCAAAAAAAAAAACATGACATGCCAAATGTTAAGAAAGTGAAATTCTCTGAAATACTTCTCACTTTCACTTATGTTGATGTTACAATAATACTTTATAAAAAAAAATATTTATATAAAATTAGAAAAGAATGTAAAAAAACAAGCATTTTCACTATTGCTCTCAGCCTTTTGGAGACTTATTGCAATAAAGATAACCACTACATAAATACTATTAAGTATTATATTATAAGTACTATATTATTGTTCCTTTATATTACTTTGATCCTGTGGTGTAGATCATTGTGGACAACCTCCTTCAGCGTCTCTCTTTTCTGCATAATTTGTTTTCCGAAAGGTGTCTATAAATACCACAGAGAAGCTTTTTGCTTTTAGCCAGTAGTTCTGCAAAAGAACACTCCCTGCCATTCTGAGTGACAGCGTGATTCCTCCATAGCTTTATAGTTCTTCTGAGATTTCAGTATACAGTGGGGAAATGGACACCAAGCTATGTCCTCCTGGCAGTCTTAAGTCTTTTCCAACAAGCCTTATGTTTATACAGTATGTAGACATGCATATAATCTCAAGTCAATCTTTCATAATCACTTGTGAATTTTAGAACCTTTATCAATATGCAAACTAAATGTATTTTAATTGACTAGCACATAAATTTGGAATTTTGATTCCACCTTTCCAAAAGCTCCTGGCTAATTAACCATCCACTGAATGTCTTCTTTTATGTATCTCAGCAATGCTTTCACTTTCCAGAGACCTTCTCAAGCCATAATCACTCACACATGTTACTTGTTAAATAAACAGAGACCGAGAAGGTCTCTCTCTCTCTCTCTCTCTCTCTCGCATATTTTTCACTCACAGCTGTAAGCCATTATGTTATATTTCACTGCTGTTACAGCTACTCATTTGCCCTAAATTTATCGCTAATGCTTATAAAACAATCATGTTGCTTTCACAATGTGATTAAGGTTTACCTGTGAAGATTCCGTTCCGTGGATAAAAGAATTACAAATAGACCAGAATTAGGAAGCACTAATAAATTTACTTTTTTGTTAAGACTGGTGAAAATAACACTAATAACAATCAAGTCTAAAAGGGCTAAAAACATTTATAGAGAAACCATATCTTTAGTTTTATGCTAGTAAACTGCTCTCTTCAATATGGTTTGCAGATGTGTGTTTAGGGTCAGTATCTTGTCATGAATGCCTAGCTTAATTTGCAGAAGCCTTAACTTGGTTTTAAGCTAAAAATGCTGACATTTACGGTAGTAGAATCCATGATGCTTTAGATCTTCACAAGAACCACTGGAGCAGTATTTGCAAAAGTGGTATGAACAATAGTAAAGGTTTTAAATCTTAGATCTGATTTTCTTTCTGTTTCACTCCTTTTCCAAATGCACCATTTCAGTGTCTGTACCATTAAATCAACTTCCCCCAAACACCACTTTGAGGAACACCCCTTTCTTAGCTAATCAGAACACAGGAACCGGAAACATCCATGTTTGGGATGTTATCAAGCATTTCTGATGGCAAGTGGTGCATCAAACTGTTAAGGCTCTGGGTTACTGAACAGAAGGTTGGGCACCAACACTGCCAAGCCACCGCTGTTGAGCCATCAAGCCTTAACCCCGAGTGCTGTATCCTGGCTGACTCTAAATACCAGCTTCCTAAATGGTATGTATGAAAAAAAAAATTTCACTGTGCTGAAAATACAGGTGACAAATAATTGAGTCCATGGTCAGAAAGCTGGTATGCAAGCCTCTAGCCTAGTCTTATTTGCTATAGCTCCTAAAAATGGTGCACAGAGAACAGAATGGACAAACCTTAACCGAGTTGAGGAGAGCTGGTTTGAGCTGAGGTCTTGAGTTGGGTGAGGGTACACTGTATGGGGCCACAATAGTGGGAAAAATCTAATTGGTTTGTTTAAGCCCAGGGAATGTCTAAAATGACTTTCTACATAGTAGGACCCCTTGAAGACCACCCCTTGTCTGACCCTTGCTCCAAGATCTGTACACCAAGGGTGTGTTAACGCACCAATGGATGCATTACACCATCAATGACATGGCCCTTTGGGTCACCAAAGTACACAACCTTCTTTGCCATAACAAGGTGTTGATGAAAATTCACGAAAAAGCCAATAGCTGACTAGACTGCAGATACTCACTTTCACTCATCGTCTGTAGCATTATTATCCTGTGTACAGGGTCACAGGGAGCCCATAGTCTATCCTAGGAGACTTGGGGCATGTGGCAGGGTACATTCCGGACGGGCTGCCAATCTGTCACAGGGCACACACATACACACAGACCATTCAGCCTAATCTCCATGTCTTTGAATGGTGGGAGGAAACTGGAGCACCCGGAGGAAACCCACCAATCATGGGGAGAACATGCAAATTCCATGCACACATACCTGAGATGGTAATCGAACCCAGACTGGAGGTGCCCGGCAACAGTGCTAACCACTAAGCCATGGTGCCACCTTAAACATTCCACAAAAAAAATCCATATAAAAGCATTGCTGACAACAATAACATTGACTTTTACATAACCCTTTCTTTAGTAGAAAAATATAAACTCTCCCTGTTGTCTCAAAGGCTTCGTTCATATGCATGACTATGACTTTCACTATAAATTTATTAGTTTAATATATTCTAGTGATGCTGCAGGGATACTAATGTGAAGCAGGGGGCAACTCCCTATAGAACCATACATTAACTTCACTCAAATGGTTAGCAGTGGTTGTTAAGAATGTAAAATAGAGTACTCTGTGAAGAGAAGAGTGATATTCCCCTTGTGTACAGTGAGAACGTATTCGTAAGCACTGTAATAAATACATGTACATGCAGAGCTGGTGACAAAGTTCAAACTTTCATTATGTATACAGTAAATAACTGGAAACTGTACTGTAGTGCATTTAATTCTTCACACTGAAACAAAGTATATTAATAATTAACAACAGAGTACATCAGATGTAGGAAAAAACATTATTAAGACGCTAACACGTTAACAGCTGTTATTACTATTCATAAATCTTTAAACATGAAGCAGGAAGTGAATCTGAAAAATAAAGCATTTCATAGTAAATTATTCACAAATGAAATGTAAAGGATAAATTAACAGGCATGGCTCTCTACAATGCACAATATTCTTCTTATAGTCAAAGAAAAGAGATACGAGGGTTAGAATGTCTTTGGAACACTTACTAAGTAAAGTTCTTTGAGGGTACTTTGCTTCTTTGCTTGTTTAGCCTTGCTCTGGTTGAATATAGAACATTTTTTTTAGTTCAACATTCATCAATGTTGACCTAGATGAGGCAATCAAATTTTATATGATGAGTGAAATGAATTGACATTATCTACTAAAATGTGGTTGAAGGAAATACTTTTCCTTCCCTTCATGAAAGGGTCAAGGAGAAGCTACAAGAAAAGACTTCTCTTGGAAGAAATCAGGAAAAAAAACCTTCCAAATTGTTGAGAAAGATTTTTTAAAATTAGATCGATGATGTGGGCGGCATGGTGGTGTAGTGGTTAGCACTGTCGCCTTGCACATCCAGGGTCTGGGTTTGATTCCTGTCTCTTTGTGCATGGAGTTTTCATGTTCTCCCCATGCTTGGTGGGTTTCCTCCCACAGTCCAAAGACATGTAGGTCAGGCTAATTGGCGTTCCCAAATTGCCCGTAGTGTGTGAGTCTATGTGTGTGTGCCCTGCAATGGATTGGCACCCTGTCCAGGGTGTACCCTGCCACATGCCCTAAGCCTCCTGGGATAGGCTCCAGGTCCCCGCGACCCTGAATACAGGATAAAGTGGTATAGATGATGAGTGAGTGAGTGAGATTGATGACGTCAATATTTTTACTTTTAAAAGACCACTTTGTTCTTAGACATTCAGTAGATTCAGTGGAAAGATGGGCCTTTGGTTCCTGCAGGCATGGGTGAGCCTTGGGTGCCCATGAACCTGTCATCAGTTTACTGGTAGATGATTGATGGTGTTAATGTGTTAATGTCTGGTATACCCTGAGAACAGTCCTGACATGAAACATCAGATAATGTAGGAGAAGAAGTCAGTAAAGTCATGGAACTGGCCCACTCACATAGACCAGCAGAAGGCCTCCAAAACTCCCCAGATCCCAATTCGTTTTGACCTTGACAAACAAGTTGTGTGCCTCACCTTACAACCCATGGCAAATAGGATCTGCTGCTAACGTTTTTTTGCCAGCATACCCCCAGAGGCCCTGCAGAACCAGGCTATGATGGGGCAGAGCTGTCCAGACAGCACAAGAGGAACCTAAACAACATCAATGTTATGACTGATCGATGTATTATTTTTGTCACAGGTAACATATTATACTTCTTTTTGTAAATAGTTTGCTTGATCTCCCTCTTGTGATTGGTGGGTTTTCTCCTGGTACTCCGGTTACCTCTCAGGGTCCAAAGACATGCAGATTAGGCTAATTGGCAATTCCAAATTGACTGTAGTGTATGAATGAGTGTGAGTGTACAGTATATTTGTGCCCTGCGATAGATTGGCACCCTGTCCAGGGTGTACCCCACCGTGTGCCCTATGTCTCCTGGGATAGGCTCCAAGCCCACACGACCCTGAATACAGGATAAAGCAGTATAGACGATAAGTGAGTGAGTATAAATATCAGGACAGGTAACGGATACAGGATGATCAGGTTGTTCTGAACTTCTTATGTACTTCTTAAGTTCATTGTAGTTCAAGTACTGTAGTTCTTGAGTACAATGACAGTAATGAATGGAGGTGACAGGTTTGTTGAAAAGATTGGCAAAGTGGTGTGTTTTTCTGGAGCATAAAAAGCGATATGCAAATATAACGTATTAATAACAGTAATTCACTTTTCTGCATATTAGCTTAGGCTTGAAGGAATGAGGAGTTTTTGGCACTGGATGAAGCCGTAGGAAATCCAAGACCCCCTCTTTTTTGAGATACACTAAATCTTAAACACTTTGGTCTGCAAGATTTATATATCTGCTTTAGCAATTTGGGGGGACTACAGTAGTTCATACTGGTAATATGGTGTTTTCCTATCTCTTTTTGCTAACTTGGACATCATTTTAGCAAATTCACCAAGTGTGTGCACTACTCATATGGTGTCAGGAGACGAGCTACTCACTCTCTCTGGAGGTCTCTGTATTTGTTTGCTCAGCAAAGGCCAGAATGAAATTCAGATGGAACTAGCATGAAGCAAAAAAAAAAAAAAAAACTGACAAAGCATATATTTCTTCTAATGTGACAGAAAAAGAAAGATCAGTGGTAAATAATATGAAAGTCTGCATTAAAACAGCTGTTCACTTTGTGAGAAAAATGGCCACACAAACACATTCTGCTACCAAGTCTCAACATCTCATCCTCTCCTGGGCAGAGCAAAGCACTGCCCTATTCATTTCATGCCTCTGTATAAACCCATTATACAGCGACAGAGCAGAGAAGTGATCATCAGAGGCTACTAAATCCTTGCTGGGCTGCTTTGAGGTCACAGCTTGGGATGTGCTCTGTAAATCACACAGGTCAACAGTAAGCTAATGTCCTTTCAACCAAAGAAAATAAGTTACACCAATAATGCATGTGAGGTATAGTGTGACCTGAAGAACATCACTAGCTGCAAATCTGAGTTAAACAGGTTCTTCAATAAGTTTAAAAATAGTTCTCCAGTGCATCCCACCACTCATCTGGCTCACTCTTGCCAACCCTAGCTGCTCACACTTAGTGGAACAAGTGAACTACTATCGCTACCCATTCTACTGCCCCAATAATCCAGACTAACAATCTCCACACACCAAGTGAGCAAAGAGCTGAGGTCATTCAGAGATTGAATGATTAGGTCTTGCGAGGGGCAGAAACACAAGTACACATCCTGTGCTGCTCAGAACGGGCAGATCCATTGGGTACACACACTCAGACACCCATTCACACACACCAATCAGCCTGATTTCCATGTCTTTGGACTGTGGGAGAAAACTGGAGCACCTGGAGGAAACCCACCAATCATGGGGAGAACATGCAAATTCCATGCACACAAACCTGAGATGGTAATCGAACCCAGACCCTGGAGGTGCCAGGTGACAATGCTAACCACTATGCCATGGTGCCACCTTAAACATTCCACACAAAAAAAAAAATCCAAATAAAAGCATTGCTCACAACAATAACATTGACTTTTTCGGCTGCTCCCGGCAAGGGGTCACCACAGCGGAATATCCAGTCCACTCAACAACTTGCCACAGGTTTTACACCGGATGCCCTTCCTGACGCAATACTCCCATTTATCCGGGCTTGGGACCGGCACTGCGTCCAGTGACTGGGGGGTTTGGGCACTGGCTGGGAATCGAACCCGGGCCTTCCGCATGGCAGGCAAAACACCTACCACTGAGCCACCAGTGCCCTACATAACCCTTTCTTAAGTAGAAAAAAATCAATGCAGGCGGTTATGGCACGGGGTTCTGAAAAGGCAGAGCCATGGTTACCTAGACAACGTCACCACAAAGGCATTCAAGGCGGACACCTGGCAGCTTGTCTATTTAAGGGCCCTGATACCTGTGCACTTTGTGTGATCATTAGTTAGCACCAGCAAGGTATCAGGGCCAAAGACAAAGTGCGCAAGACCCAGGACAGAGGCAAAGACCCAGCCTCAGTCCCCACAAGAAGTCAGCGTTTCCTTTTTAGTTTACTAATTAATAAACCCATGCTATCTCGCAACGGGAAGGTCTTACCGTGTGTGTCATTAGCACTCTCCCAGCTCTTATTTCGTTGACCCCCTCAAAAGTTCTGCATAATTACATTATGCAGGGCTTAAATTAATATTATTACATCCTGTGGTCTCTAATCTGCACCACGTAACAAATGTAAATGTAACCTTTAGCTGTAACATCACGCATGATAGTGACTGTGATGAAGGTGGTGTTAGCTCACCCATAATAATCTTTAATAGCAGACTGCACCACATTGTGATACCGAAACATTACAGATAACCTAAAATAAGACCTAACAGCATTATTATTATATTTAATATACCTCTGTGATGTGTATTGTTTGGAACATTTATCATAACACCATCCAGTTTCCACCCAAGATCAATAAAACATCGACTCATCCATCATTTTATCCATTTGTTGATCAATGGGAATGAATGATAAGGAGCTATTACAGGTAAGCCACATGGAAAAGTACAGTACTCAAGGATAGAGTTTGTAAATTGTAAAAGAAAAAATTGTAAAATTGTGTACCACAGCTATTGTCAGATTAATGTGCAAAAACTATATAATAAAACTATACAAGCTGCATAGGCTTTATAAGACTCTACTTTTATTTAAGTTTGACATTCAGTTATGGCAGATATACAGAATAAATATATATATATATTATTACTTACAGTTGTAGTACCAGCTGCTTACTGATTGATCTCATCGAAGTGGTCATAAATAGAGAAATATTTGGTGATCAACTGCATATACTATATAATTTGCATTAATACCAATGTATTTGTGATTATAAGAAACAACGAAATTAGCCTCATTCGGTTGATAATTGATGTAAGCCTATAGATTTATGTACACTATAGGTGTTGGCACAAGATTAAGCTTATAGATTTAGGAATTGGCCCATTGAATTAGGCACAAGATTTAACCTAAATAGTTAGGTAGAAGAGGATAGGGTGGTGGTCTAGTGGTTGGCAAGGTGGGTTCAATTCCTAACTCAATTCCCAAATCCCTGCAATGGATTGGCACCCTGACCAGGGTGTATCCAGCCTCGTGCCCCAAGTCTCTAGGCTTTATGACCTATATGGGGACTAAAATTCTAAAAACCATATCCAGTTAGTATAAAGTGAGTAAAACACAGTTTCTTTAAAGAACGTACTAATTTGAGTTCTTCATGAAGAGCCTGCGAGTCAGCTATTCAGGAGTTCAGGTAATGTTCATTCCAAAAGCGAGGTGTCAGAACCAGAGCCTGGTGGGTCCAAATGAGCAGCGCTAGAGGACCAGATCAAAGCTGATGCGGACTAAGCTTTATCTGGGCCAATGCATCTTTCATGAACCACACTCGTCTCACCGCACTCATGTCATCATCCAAATAAATGTGAAATAAATTTGGTACCACAGAAAACTTTCTATGATTAAGGATAAACGGATAAGGCACATTGTGGCATAAGTGAGACATAAAGCTGTTTAAATGATGTGTCAAGTCAAGGTACCAGACTTACTCTTATTAAATGTAGCAGTTTGTTAAAAAATAGGTGCCAGTCTTTCAAAATAAAAATGTCTCACCTGCCAGCTGAATGTGCTACGTTTTTAATGCTGTTCAGGAAAAAGGTGATGTTATTAGAAAATGAAATAGGTAGTCTACAATGATCCTTCCTTTAACAGTTCTCTGTCAAATTCATGTGAATGGTTTCAGAGGAGTTGCAGACAGAAGGACGGTGTGACGATGATGGACGATGTGGCACTCACGATGTGGTATTACCCATCAGCCCCTGCACATCACATACTCCTGAGTCAAGTTCAAGTCTAATGTGAAGTAGTAATTAAGTTCTGACACTCATAGCACTCCTAGTCTGGTGATTGTTTGGGTTACGTCATGTTCTAGTGCATTTCCATGCAATGTTTCCATGACAAATAACTCTTTTAGTATTCTGGGTTGCTGTTTTATTTTTCATAAATCAACTTAGTCATACTGCATACTGGCCCCATTTAGCTTGATATTGCTTTGACATTGAACAAAATGTAGCAGAGCTGCGGACGATAACATCATTAAAAAAAAAAGTGATACTGTTTCACAAGACCTTGAAAATAAATTTGCCAATTGAAGCCACTTTCTGTAAAATAGTTTTGTGAGGTACAAAAAAAATAGAGTTAAAAAAATGCAATAAATAAAAGCGTTTCCACTAATAGTGCAAGAAAACCTGTTTAACAAAAGAGGCGTGCATTCTACAGTATGTACATCATTATACATGAATGTACATCAGCATAGGTATAGTACATGAGTACTTACTCACTTGTATTGTAATCTGTCAAAAAAGAATAGCTCTGCTTTCATTAATCATGACTACATTTAGGCATTTGGCAGACACCCTTATTCAGAGTGACTTACATTTTTAATGTCATTATACATCTAAACAGTTGAGGGTTAAGGGTCTTGCTCAAGTGTCCAACAGAGACAACTTGGTGGTCATGGGATATGAACCTGGGACCTTCCGAACTTTAGTCCAATGCCTTAACCACTGAGCTACCCCCATCCTTATAAGGACTGCATTTAGATTATTCATCTGATTATTAATGTTTGATCTGATTATTGATTAACATATTAATATATTGATTATTGATTCAGAACCTAAATATAAACATAGAAATGAACAAAAGCATGATAACATGATTTTTGACCATTTATAAATTTTACATTTCCCTCCCTAATATAGTCACTGATCAATCATTTTCTTATTTTTTTATATAAAAATGAATATGTAACAACAGACCTGGGATTTTCCCACGAACCATGCTAATATATAATGTACTTTAAAAATTCTCATTTACCATAATAACCAGTTAATTATGAGACTTGAGGCAAATCATTAAGAATCCTTGCTTTGAAGTGATAAAGTCAGGAGTCGATCAAGCGGTTGATTAAAGTCAGAGAGATATGGAACATATTTCCATTTGATAATTTTTACACAAAGCCAAGCATGCATTTGCCCACTCCTAAAAGCTTTTAAAGCTTTTTTTTCTGAGCTTTGAGTTGTTGTGTCTTACTAGTACCTAATGCTGTTGTATAACAGCTGAGCTGTTGCCTGGCAACAATCTCTGTCAAGATCGGCCTCGGTTTACTTTCTTCCCATATCCAGGCAATTTGCTGGAGTATAAGCAGTAAGTGTGCATGAATTATGGACTCTGAACTTTGTTTTAAAACACAGCAGGAAAGTCATTAAGGGACAAGCTTTTTTGTGTAAAGTGAAACATTCAACACTTGTTTTTATTAATCAATGCATTTCAGGGAAATTAATTCAAGCAAGCAGTTACTTAATCACTTCAAATATGAAAACTGTTACATTCTTTGTGACGTTGAAACAATGGTAGATCAAACCACAAACACGTGACATACACACCGAACACCTGAGAGCACCCTACTGTGTCATAAACTTTTCAATTCAATTCAGGTGCCCAGTGTCTAATGACTCTCCCTCCTACTCTCACCTTCTCCATTGTTCACGTAATAAGTCTATTAAGACAGGGAAGGACCCTTTTGACCTTGGAAGGTACAAATATGAAGAACTTTCCAAATTCCTTCAGACCGGAGTGGCTTCTTGGATGAATAGTGAAACATATCTACAGTACCTAACAAGAAAGTAATAATTTTTAAAGTAAAAACCTCCATTTAAAGAAGAAATCAGGATATTTGTTTGTATTTAAGGGAAAAATTTATTGCAGATAAAATGCACAATTCTCTAAGCTATTGAAATGATAATTATCTTAAATGCCACTTGAGATATACTGCATTTCCACTTTTAACCTTATTGTTATAGTGCACAGTGCACAAACCTGTCAAATAAAACTAAACTGAGAAATTGAACGTGGCATAAGCACTAATGCGTCCAGACTAAAATGGCATATTGATTATCATAGGAGCTAAGACATATCACCCCCGAGGGTCTCACTCCTCTGGTTTAAATGGGATTTATAGCAGAAGATTAAACACTGCCTTACAAACCAGAAACATCTGTGATGATTAATGGTTTTTTTAAATGTTTTGTATTTCTAAAACTTAAAAAGCATTAAATAAGGCAACTGTCATTTTCAGCCTTTTTTCATGTTGTAGGATGCTGTTAGTATTGGTTTTAGGCATACTGCCTTATTGCTTCTGACAGGCTTATACATTATGCTGTAATTTTTCTATGAATATATATTCTTGCAACTCAAATTCTAAATCAAAAACCCTGGGGACTAAAAAGAAGTATGAAAGCTAGTGCAATAGTGGTTTGATGCAAGACATTTAGAATGCCTACTGCAAAAAGACTGGCTGATAGCATTCCCGCTCTTTATGAATCCACTTGCACATTAGCATGACAATGTAGTACGTTCATCCAATTTTGGAATTGGACCTTATTGCTAAATAAATCATTATCTGAACTTAACTCTGCCTTGACATGTATTGTAGTCCAGTGTAACAAGGCATAAATACTTTATTACTGTACTTAAGCAGAATTGTCATTAATGTCTAATAAACAAACTTACTTTCAGCTGCTCCCATCAAAGGGTTGCCACAGCATACCATCCGATCCGCAACAACTTTGGCACAGATACCCTTTTACGCTAGCCACCACTCCACTATCTATCCAATATCTTTACTTTATTATATATCTGGCAACTTTCATTTTTACTCCACTACAATTTCTAAATAAACTTTTACTCCGGTACATTTCACCCTAAGCATCTTTGTTATTCGTTACCCCACCAATTTGAGTTGGTGATGCAATACCTGTCTTTTGCTTAACGCCAAGCACAGCAGGCCCACGTCGTTATCAAAGTAGAATCAATGATGACTGGTACCAAAGCTCTGCGGCTAACATAACAACTCTGGGAACAGACGACGACCACCGCGATTACAGGGGTTAACTCGTTGACCTCATGGGGGTGATGAAGATAAATTTACATGCCCATGGCCTTATTTGCAAGGAATGTTTTCATTTGTTGAATTGAAAGATTCCTTTTACTGCATGAGGTGCCTCTTATGTCTACTGAAAGCCACTGAAATATTGCCATTCAAAAACTCCTTAACCACTGAGCTACCCCTGGCCAGTAAGGAGGTAATGTAGTTCTCAACCCCTTTTTCAGCTTTAATCAAACTCATGATGAGTAGTTAGGTATACAGTACTTACTTAGAAAGCTGTAACTAACTGGCCAGGGGTAGCTCAGTGGTTAAGGCATTGGACTATGGTTCAGAAGATCCCAGGTTCAAACCCCACAACCACCAAG
>JAQMYG010000021.1:12334096-12357100 GCA_030014215.1 Clariallabes teugelsi | reverse complement strand
TATGTGGCTGAAGATTAATTTCTGACGAAGATGTGAAGACAGCAGTGCATTCGTGGCTCGCAGCTCAGCCTAAAACTTTTTTTTTTCATAATGGAAAGCTTGTTGACAGAGAGACAAAGTATATTGAGAAGCAAGGAGATTAATAATGTGTTGAAAAATGATGTGTTTGCCTTTTCTAAAAGTTAATTAAAACAATTTCTACAGCCAGAGAGCGGATAAACTTGACTAATCCTGAAATAACAGATGGGAGGATGAATTAGATGTAAATCCCTAATGCTATCTCTAATCTCGAAAACTGAAGGGAAAAGGGAACAATTTAGAAGAATATTGTGATCTACAGAATTTAAATCTGCACTGAGATGAATTAGGGCTGTTTCCCTGATGCACAAGGCTGAGACACTTTCTCTAGTCATGACTCACTGTTGCAGACTTTGTTGTTTCTTTTTTCAGTCTTTCACCTGGACTCTCTGTTCCATAAAAATGAACTCATTGTATCATGATTGCAAGTACTGAGAGTGACTTTGAATCTTTTTTTTTTTTTTTAAAGCCATCTTTAACATTTTGTGTGACTGTGCTGGAAAGAGAGTGCTATTCACTATTGCATAAACCCAAATCTTTGAATACAAATTACACAATTGCCTACCTATTACATCCACAAAACAAACATCAAGACTTGGAAATATATTTAGATCATTTATGCATGGACTCACGGTCAACGTTTTGAGCAAATGCAAATTTTTCTACAGTATAATGAAGCAATATCACATAAAAGGGGCTGCCTATGCTCCTGTGCCAATGACCATATCATAGCTGTGCTGATATTCAACACAACAGCATGACAGCTCCGCCAAGACATATCCTTCTGTGCTTGGCAGAGCTGGTGACTGTCAGTTGAAAGTGGTTTTAGATTCTTACCAGCGCTATGTAGACAAAAGATGAGGAGAATAAACCATGACAGTGGCGGACAGGCCCATAAATCTTGTTCCAGGGGTTAAATCTCAAAGCTAGTGCACCAGGGTGTTCCATTAATTGTCCCACACACCAAGTAGTGCCCGTGACTAAACTCCATGGGTTGGAGAGTGTATGACAAACACTATCAGATGTGTTTACTTGATATAACTGCTTCTGTGACTGGTTTTGACTCTGGGTTTTGCCAGACAGCTGCTCTCTCCTTGGTACTGACCTACTTTCATCCATGCTGCGACTGACATTTAGCATAATTAATGATTGTGATAATGAAGTCCCAGGACATGGAGTATGCATACATACAGTATACATGGGTGGGTAAAAATTAACTAGGCTATATAGAACTTGTAGTATCACTAGAATCATGATGAAATCAGTCTCTAAATAGAGGATAGTAAATAGGATTTCATATTTCCTGCGGCGATAATACAAGCATCGGCTGCGAGAGGCAGCTCCTGCAACATAAACAAATATGGCCGACCACTCGACTGTTCAGGAGCGAGCTAAGATCGCAGCACGCTATGAAGTGTGGAATTCCATTGTTCGTGTGCTGAAATGAGGCTTACAATAAAAGAGAGGAATGCAACACACTTATTGCTTGGAGACAACAAAAATTGGTCATGCAAAATTGAAGACTACAGTATGGCTCAGTGAATGATACAAGAAGAAGTAACTGGTGCCTACGTTAAAATGTAAAGATTGGCTTTTTTTCCCCTATGAAGTAAAGTACAATTTGTATTAGAAATATGGACTTTATTAATGCCTAGATACTTCTCACCCACCCTGTAGTTAAATTTCCCAGTGCTGTTACGGTCTATTATCACCGCTCGTGGAATGCCTTTTGTCCAATCAGATAACTGGTGTACTGTATAATAGCTAATATTTTTCATACTGCACAATCCCTTTTTAAATAAATAAATAAATAAAAACATTTGCAGTGACTATCAGCATTAAGATTCAATACAGTTCTATGTTCATTTGTTGCCTCATGCATCTTAATAATAATTAATAATAATAATAAAAAACAAAATTAAAACATGTCCTGGGGTAAGTTCATATCCATGCATAAAATGTCCATTCCTCAACACTTCCCAAGTCACAAAACAAACATAAAAATGCACTCTTCTTATAAACATTGTGGGTTTTGCTTTATTTTATTTTCAAATTGTTCCTAGAACTTTGGGTTCACCCCAAACTTAAATAAGAGCCGTCGTCTCTTCTCTACTTTGTGCCTCTTCAACTTCCTAGATTCTATATTTTATGAATCAGAGGTGGAAGGCAACTAAGGTCATTTATTTTATTATCATACTGAAGTACATGTCTCACATATCTGTATTTTTCTTGAATAGTTTTATTAGGTGATGTTGTTTACTTTTACTCCAGTACATCCTACAACAAATACTTATACTTTCTACTTCACTACATTTCTTACATATTACATAAATATGCTGGAGTCTAGTATTTAAAGAGGTAATACCGCCAGCTGCTTGCAATTATGCATGATGGTATAATTTGCCTTCCCTATTCATGTAGCAGGTGTTTGAAATCCGAAATCTGGACCGACGAAACAGCATGTTCACAGTGGGGAAGCAGAGAGAGAGAGAAAGACAGAGATGGAATAAGAGAAATTTATTATAGCTCGAAGGCAACTGTAAACTAAAAAAAGTCAAGTACATTTGAATTTAAGTAAATTTGCAGGTGAGTACTTTTTGCTCAAGTACAAATGTAAACAGAGGAATTCTACTTTTACTTGAGTAATATTTTACCTAGGGTATTTTTACTTTTACCCAAGTACCGGATTTGTGTACTTTGCCCAAATATCCAGGTTCATAAAAAATAAAAAAAATAAAAAAAACTAGCACCTTGTATGGATGAGGGATAGTTATCACTGAGATGACGTGAAAAATTGCGTATTATATTATATTGCATAATTGCAATACCAATTTCCCTTGGTAAATGAACTGTGATCTGCATAAGTCTATGGATTTGCAGTAGATGAGTAGGCAGGGTGTACAGTCCCATTGTGAGCCTCGTAATTCTGATTTAATTGCAACATTATTCCAACACCTCTCTCCTTCCCCGCAATGCAGTTCTGATAAATGCCATTTTGTTCCCATGCCTCACTGCTCATTTGCAACACTACAATCGAAGTGGCTTCAGCCAGGCTTAATGAGAGCTTTTAGAAAAAGAAGATCATCAGACAGATCAGGTAGCAGGCCTTTTTATGTTGTTCTAAAAGACAGTCTCTTATATGTCAGGGACTGGCTAATGACAGGTCAAGTTCTAATTAAATGCCATTAAACTAAGGGGCCTTCATTGATTATTTATGTGGAGTTATGGCATTTGAGGAGCAGTTTCAGTGAGTCTTTGAACAGGTTTTGCAAGACCAACACACTGTGATAGCTTTGAAAAACCTGTGGGGAAATGATTCAAGCGTAATTGATATTTCGTAATAAATATTGGCTCAATTTCTTGCCTTTGCTGCTAGGGAAAAGTACCAAATCTTCTAACTTGAGGATGAAATCCAAATCCAAATCTTGACCCAGTGTCAAGTAATTCAAATATAAATCTATATAATTGATCGCATTAATTCACGGTTGTGCTAAGTCATACATACTGTATCACTTAAAGCATTTTGTTAAGGCTTCTTTAAGGCGTTCATTGCCCGGCCAAAAAGAAAAAAAATTATTAATTCATTTTTAGCTTTGATTACAACACACAATGTGAGGTCCAGTTCATATGTGGAAGTGATTCCTTATGCTCCCAGAACTACTTTTTCACGATTTGAGGCCTGGAATATGTCTGTGCCACCAGCGAAGAAAAACTCAATAAATGCGATAACCTGATCATTCAGTACATTCAGATCATCAGCTGACTTAATTCAGGTCAGAACCAGACTTACTCTTTGGAATACTTCATGAGGTTTGCAATGCATCTAACCTACAGTATAGACACACTTTGCATTGTTTGGTTGCTTGGCCTTGAATCGAGTCACTGTTTTACCCTTCAAGAAGACTCTTCGCAAAACTGTGCTGAAAATCTTGTTCCTTCCTCTTGAGTGAACTGGTTTAGCTAAGGCAGGTTTGTTGACACATTTCTTTGTGGGTTTCAGACCAAGACCTGTGATGCCCATTCCAAGACTTTCATTTAGTCAATTTTAAGTCATTTTTGTAGAACATTTGGGGTATGATTAAGATCTACCTCCTAGAAGATTGCCCCCAGTTGCCACCAAATTTTAACTTTCTGCTCAATATCTGCAATATATTGATCCTTCAATATTATTGAATAGCCCTACCAATTTTTGATAACATCCATTTTATGAAGTGCGTCACACACTTCACTTACTTCGTAAACATGAGAAATGGTTGTTTCTTCATGTTCATGTAGCAATCATCTGAATCAAAACTTTAAACTTAAATATAATGGAAGTGTGCAGCTGGATGATAATATGCAAAGTTTGGCAAATGCCCTTGAGTTGTGACAAACCTGTTTTAAAAGGCGGTTTTCTGTATTTTCCCTTTTATTCTTTGTTTTTTTTTTTTGTCATGGTGTCCTTGTAAAAAAATAATTGAAATTGGTCCACTGATGAAGCATCAAATAATCCAAAATCCTGAAATACTCCGGTACTTTGCACTTTACCGTATCCAAAATGTTCCCATAGATTTGACCTCTATATGCAATGAAAATAAACGCTGTTATCAGCTGGAAATGTTGTCATGTGCAGGATATCATGGCTGCTTAGTCTCTGGTTGCTGATTAGCTGCTGGCTATGCTTGGGTGGAGTTACTGTACATATTAATTCCAGTGTTGCTGTGATGACATGCTGAAATGTGCAGTATGTTGTTAGCAATGCTTTAAGTCAGGGCTGTTAAATCTATTCCTAAAGGGCTAGTGTCCAGCACAGTTTGGACTGTTTAACTCAAATACAGCCAATTCAACAAATCTGGTGAATAATTGCCACGTTTAGTGTGTTTGAGTGGTTAAAAAAATATGCATGATTTGTGTTCATGCCTGTTTACTGGCGCTCCCGATAAACTTGCCCAATTACACTAGGTATGTATAAATTATAGTTGCTCTGTTTAGGTGCATTAGGAACTGGGAGGGAATTAGAGTGTAGACTGTGAGTCTCTAAGCGCCAGCTAGGAAAACTGCATGAGGATCCCAGAGGATCAATTTCAGAAATTCTGATATAGACATACACAAGCCTAACACACATATCATCAAGAGTTGGCACTGGCAAGGGAAGCCTAATGAATGTAATCTCAGGGGAGAAGCACAGTATTAGAATATATTGTTTTTCCTTTGTACTTCGTCTATGAGAGATCTCTGCTCCATTACTCCTAGAACATCTCAAATTTACAGTACACACTTTATCCCTGCATATAAACTTCTACTTTCTTATTCTGTATCTGAGGCATAACATTGACATTACAATGTGTCTCTCACACATTTGATAGATAATTTTTTTTTATTTTTATCACGGTAGTCCAATGGAACCTGTACCATGGCATTTTCGCCAGTATCCAGTACTACTATGGTAATATGGGTATTGTCAAAAATATATATATATTTTTTACTTGTTTATGGAATATAATGATAAAGTGTATGGTTGTGTAGGTGACATATAGCATATCACAATATGTATGACAATATGTGGAATTTCCTACAGGATCAGTAATCTATCTATCTATCTGCAAACCCAAGGTGGAAATCGAACACTGACCCTGGAGGTGCAAAGCAGCAGTGCTAATCTCTAATCCACGCCACCCTAATATATGGTAGAATATAGTGTACTTATCTAGTGTACCCAATAAGTACCAATATGTATTGTGGTACACACCACAGTACAGTACTCCTGTACCCACTGAATGCCACAGTGCCTACACTATCAAGGCGTGAAAAGTGATGCCTATATGGTAATGTCAGAGGTACCACAGTAACCCTATGGCATATAATTATGTATATGTATATAATTAGTATGCACTGTACTTTACCATGGCAAATTATAGTATATATAATTATAATACAATAGTAACATTTCTTATGGGCTCAGTTGGATTCCAGTTGGGGTTTAATGAGCTTTAGTCAGGTTGCAAAATATCATCTTGAACTGAACCTATGTTGTGAAGAATAATCTACCAAAATACCAAAATGGTGGGTAGTTTTTGTATAGTTAACTGTACTGTGGTCAGTTATTTCCCAGCCAGACTGTAGATTATGTAAAGCCTTGAACTGGTAATTGGTCATAATAAATAAATAAATAAATAAATAAATAAATATATGCTTAATCAATTTCCATGTACAGTAGCAAACCCTCTACATCATTTGACCTGAAACTCAAAGATTAAATACACTTTAGTGGAGATTTTCTTTTTTGTAATTGCTCATTCAAGCAATTATCCAATCAGATTCATGTTAAGGGCTTTATTTAATGACTTCATCAAACATAATTTCAACAACCAGTTTGGCAGTTCTGTGCATGGAAACACTTTGTTGATGAGGAGAAGGGTCAGACGGCGGATACACTACATGAATTTAAACAGAATTTTTGTATAGGTTTCAAAATCATGCTGAGTCTGTCCTAGTCTGAACCAATCAGCACAAGTTGCGGCCAGTTGGCGCGGCAAGAGGAATGGCACAGAAATCTGTATGTGGTACAGACTTGAATCAGCAAGTGTGTGAGGAGAGCTGTCTGAGGACAGACTCGTCCTGACACAAGTCGCAGTGTATCAAACGTGTGATCTTTCAGAGCCGACACTGGATGCTTTCGCGTAGTGTACAGTGGTCACGGACCCGTCCGGGGAATGTGTACAATCAATATCCGAGGGACATAGAGTATGTGGGATGACAGACAGGAAACAGAAAAAAGGCTTTTTTTAAAACATTTTTTCTTTCTCGCTGCAGATGGTGGTTAAAAATGATGCTGCCTGTCTTGCATCCATTTTTTATATACTTCTTCTTCTTCGTCTTCTTTACTCTCAAGAGTTTGCTCTTGCTCTCACAAGAGTTACTGTGAGGGTTTGGTTAGTTCAGTTGACCTCAGTTGGAATAATAAGTCATGTGGTCTATGATCCCTCATTGTTGTGTATGATTGAGCATTTTTGAGTCGTCATAAAACAGAATTTTTTAGTATTGTTAAAGTTGTGTAGTGCATCTCGAGCTTTAGAGTAATTCAAATATCCACTCTTTACTGTACAACAGTGGTGAGCAGAAATGGATCTCAGTATACACAACAAGTTCGATCTTTTGGCTGATGACCTACAACCAGGGCTGTAATAGGGTCTAAACGCATGAAAATAGCATTTACACACCTTCTAAATTTATGCAATAACGTTTACCCAACTTTGACAAGCAGTTAACCTCCTATGACTGGCATTAATGCAGCTTTAAAATTGGCTAATGATATTCCTAGAACAGCCTCTCATCACCCTGGCTTATTCTTATTGTTTTGCCAGATCAAAACAATAAATCGCCTTAATAAATGAAATGATCATGGCGGCACGGTGGCTTAGTGGTTACCACAGTCACCCTGCACCTCCAGGATCTGGGTCCAATGGATGTGCTTGATGGATTTCCTTTGGGTACTCTGGTTTCCTCCCACAGTTCAAAGACATGCAGATTAACCTAATTAGCGTTCCCAATTTAGTGGGAATGTAGTGTGTAAGTGAGTGTGTGTGTATATATATACAGTATATGTATATATATATATATATATATATCTGTGTGTGCCCTGCAATGGATTGGCACCCTGTCCGGGGAGTGCCCTAGCTTTCCTCGGGAAAGGGTACAGGACCCCCGCGACTCTATATACAGATGAAGTGGTATAGATGACGAGTGAATGAGTGAGTGAGTGAGTGAGTGAGTGAGGGCATGTCTAATTATCTCAATCATTTATGCAAAAATAAAAAATAAATCAGGAAATGGGCAAATACATTTTCATGGCATAGTTTACCCACCTCTTTACCACTACAGCCCTCATACAAGTACGCAAAAGAAGCACTCTGGTGCTACCAAAACCAGACGTTTTAGCTAAAGATGGAAAAAACGTTGTCCAATTTCTTTAAACATGTGTACAGATGGTCCATGCAATCCAAAGAATAATATTTTTGAATGACCTCACGTCAAATATAAAGGGGGACAAATGCTGACAAATTTTTAATTGCTTTTCTGCACAGTAAACAAGGTCATTAAAGGAGATACTGTACTGTATTTGTGTGTCATAGACTGGAGCATTTTGAAATTATATGTAACCTCTGCACTGTAGACACATTATGGTCAAAAGCAGACAAAGCTTTCACAGACACCTCTGACGGCAGCAATAATACCACCTTCTCTCTGCAGCTCAACCACTGACCTTACCAGCATTATTAGTTCTCAGTTAGAGTCCCAGTCCCTTTGTGGCAGTAGCGTAGGCAGGTAAGCTTACAATTTATGCTGAGATGAACAAAGAGTTTCAAAAGGCCAAGATCTACTGTCAAATGAGGTGAATAGTAATGTAGTGGCTACTGGCTGGGTGAATTCGACCCAAAACTATTACATGGCAATTGGCTTTGAATATTCTATAATGATTATACTGTCTCATCTGAACAAAGAGGACACGTTTTCATAATGTGTCCTAAAATACAGATATGCAGAGACAAAGGTAGAGGTGAATCTAAATGGCAGGCGTAGCAATCGATAGATATCATGCTGAGAATATCTATAAAGGAAGTCTGCTTAGTTCTGGCTTTGTTACTTATCTTCATGACATTCGCATGTGGCCTGAAGTTATAGCCAGTTATAGCTTTTTATGACCAAGGCTTTTTGGACATTTGACCACCATGTGCCAATCACTACTTGACCACCCCGTTCACAAAGCTATAGCCTTCTCTATTTGTTTTAGCGTTCCACTACAGAAAAGTGAATTCTAGCACTGTAGCACAATATGCTGTTGGCATTACACTTCATCTCAATAGTGTTCACTGGTGTTGAGATGAAGGCCCTATCCTGGCCACTCCTGTTCTTATGCACCAAACATACTGTATCTTGGTCATGCTATAAAAGGACTTAGCTTTTCATGTATAGTATCTTTTTACCGTGCAAGGTCACTGTACACACATCTACACTGATCAGACATAACAGCAAAGCCACTGGTAGGTAAATACAATTTTGTTATACTAACATCTATCATTGTTTGGGATATACTGTATAGTATTACTCAGCAAGTGAAGTTGTTGGTCAGATTAGGGTAGGAAAGATGGGGAGCATAAGAATCTGGCTGACTTTGACAAGGGCTAAATAATGATGGCTGAATGACTGGGTCAGAACAACAGCAGGTCTTGTATGGTGTTCCCAGTCTGCAGTGGTTGGTACTAAACTTGCCAAAAGTTTTCCAAGGAAGAACAAACAGCAAACCAATAACAGAGTACTGGGCATCCAAGACTCACTGATATGTGTGTGTGTGGGTATATAGAAAGGTGTCAGAACACACAGTGTATCGCAGCTTGTTGCATATGGGACTGTGTAGCTGTAGACCGGTCAGAGTGCCATTGTTTACCCAATGTTTAATGCAAAGGTTCCTACAATGGTCACATGATTATCAGAACTGGACCATGGAGCAACGGAAAAAGGTGGAAAAGGTGTAAATCATATCCACAGTTGGGTTCTTGTGCATTCCTTGCTGGGAATAAGATGGCCGTATGGAAAGATGCCAAGCCAAGTGAGGTAGTGCAATATTCTGGGTAATGGTCTCCTGGGAAACATTGCATTCTGACATTCAAGTGGATGTTCCTTTGACAAGTACCCCCTACCTAAACATTGTTGCAGACCAAGTTAACCCCTTCCTGGCAACTGTATCCTGCTGAAAGAGGCCACTGGCATTAGGGAATAATGTGTCCTGTCACACTGCAACAACTGTTCAAGTCTGTTCAAAACTGTTTTGAAACATGTGAGTGGACACGCGGACATGACGGAACATATATTTCATTGTAAATAATTTCCTAATCAGACATAACATTTTAAACCATAACCGGAAATGTTCTCTCTGAACCAAATCCTCAGCACCAAGCTTAGAATCCACATCGAACTACTGTATTAAAAAAGAACTCAATGTAGTACATGATGTTCCTGATAATAACCTTTCAACCTCTGGCACCAATGACAGCCACTGCTAGAGTGAAACACACCTAAAATCATCCAATGTTCCGTGAAACTTATCCATCCATCTTAAAACCGTAATATGTTACCACTGTTGTGCAATTATTCATAGATAAAAAAGTACGAAGCTAAATAGAACTATTTGAAGATCGAGATGAGAGGAATGGCTCTGATATTTCTCCATGCAGATTAATTTCATTCAGTTGTTGTCACGTAGCCTGGAAGGGGGATTTGAACCCCCATCCTTAGGTGTAAAACAACAGTGCTCCGATAATACAATTATTTCATCATTCAAATAATGAATGTTATCTTATGCACTTCCGGGAGTAAAATTATTGTGTCTAAGATAAGCATGAACAAAAAAACACAAGGCACTTTCTTATTTCTACTAATTAATGCCCCCCCCCCAAAAAAAAAAAAAACATGGACCACACAAACATTACTTCCTCCGTGCCCTCTGCGGTAGTTCCTCTTCCCTCTGCGGTAGTCCATGTAATTGCCTCCACACTGATGGAGACCTTCATTGCTACCTGAATGTTTAATAGCTCTGAAAGTCTGTCGGAAATGATATTAAATTTGCTTTAAGTGAGGTCATTCTGTGAGTCAGCCTTCGGTATTTAACTCAATCTGGGTCCTTGCACTAAATCACACACCAGATGTGAGCTGAACAGAGAGCGTGCAGAGAGTTATTACTGTACTTTTGTTTTGCTCAAGAAACCCTGCAGGCTAACCGAATCAACAGTTGTCGGACAACAATGGCTGAATGTTCTAGAGCAGAAAATGACCCTTTATTTCTTTACTAATTTGCAGAGCCTGCCCAGTACCTCTCTCTGTGCAATAGAAAATGGAGCTTATTTAGTATTTATGCACCAATGAATTGAAAGGTTTTCTCAATGGTATGTGGATTTGGATATTGTCCAGGAAATGGGGCGTTATATACATGAATGCAGAAAAGTTTTTAATTATCCAGATGAGCTCAGAATTTAAACAAATCTCAAATTCCAAGCTTGCTGCACATCCTTCTCCAGAAATCTAAACATATTGTAAGTGCACCACAAAAGTAGCACAGTATAAACAAAGAGACAGGTCTGTAGATTAAATTGTAGGTGCAAGAGATTTGTCTTGTTTGCATTTCAACGCACAATCCTGAAACTAATGCTGTGTGGATCCTGTGATGCTTTCCGACAAGCTCCTTATCAGTACTCTTTAGTTACGATTCACCGATGCTGCTAATTATGTCTCGATATCCGAGTCGCTTGAAATAGTACAATATGTTAGCAGTAGCAAGAATCATACAATGTGTTAGACAGCAGTTGCAGAAGTTGTTGTTGAGTGAAAAATATCCACTCATCGTCTATACTTGTTATCCCGTGTACAGGGTCACGGGGGCCTGGAACATATCGGAGACTTCGGGCACAAAGCATGGTACACACAGGACAGGTTGATAATTCATCCAAGGACACACACACCACACCAATTAACCTGATCAAACCAATTAACCCGGGGAGGGAACCGGAGTAGCCAGAGGAAATCCACCAAGCATGGGAAGAAGCTCACAGACCTGAAGCGGGAATCGGACCCTCAACTCAGGTGCGAGTCGCCAATGCTAACTACTACGCTACCTGGGATAATATATGCAGCATAATATGTTTGGGACGGGAATATCAAGACAGGATGATTTCTTAAAACAGTGTGGTTTTATAAAAGGTAAGTGCAAACAAGGCAGGCACAGTATTATTAATAACATTAATCGCACTTCTCTTATGTGTAATCTTACTGGTGAGAAACAATGACCAAAAAGGTACCTTTAAGAATTTGTGTTAGAAACAAATGTAATTTCAAGCTGCAGTGTATTTCACTTTGATCGCTGCACTACACTGAAATGCAATTAATGTTGAATGCCAGCCCGAAGCTTTACTCGGGGGCATGGTTTTGATCAAAGAAGCAGAGGAAGCGGCTTAATGGTTGGCTCCAGGGTTGGGGGTTTGGATTTTGTATCTGGTCTGCATGCATGGATCTGCTCAGTGATTGATGGGGTTCCTCCAGTTTCTCCCATAGTTTAAAGACACATGTTGTAGGCTGATTTGATGTTTACAAATTGTCCATAGTGTATGAAGTGTGTGTACCTCTGTTGGTTGCCGCAACCTCCCCTAAAACAATGACCACGGGTGTAAAGTCATATGTAATTGTAGTTAACCATCATTTTCTAATGTCAGCTTAAATGTACAATGGTGGCCAAAGGTATTGAGACAAACCTGCAATTAAATGGCAATTCATTTTTTTTTTAATAATGAAAATCATAATGATAATAAGCATAATTTGTTATTTTAATGCAATGAAATTGCTATGCTAAAGTCAACATATAATATGAAGTCCTTTATTCTTCAAATCCTGATGGATCCAGCCGGAATAAAAAATATCCAAAATAACCATTGTCACAGTTTTTAATTAATTAGCACAACTCTTCAGGCTAGAACGAATTAGTGACATCACCAGTTTTGTGCACCAGTTTTGTGAACTATAATACATGGTTTGTAAACTGTATGTTGGCTTTATATGTTTGGCCACCATTGTATGCATGTATGTATGTATGTATGTATGTCTGTATGTATATATGTACAGTATGGATGTATGTATGGATGGATGGATGGATTTATGTATGTACAATATGTATGTACGTATTTATGTATGAATGTGTATGTATTTATGGATGGATGTATTTATAGATGTATGGATGTATGTACTTTATGTATGTATGTTTTTACGTATGTATGTATTTATAGATGGATGGATGTATGGTTGGATGTATTTATAGATGTATTTTTGTATGTATGGATGGATGGATGGATTTATACAGTAGATGGAGGGATGTATGTATGTATGGATGAATGGATATATGGATGTATTTATGGACGTATGGATGGAGGGATGGATGGATGGATTTATGAATGTATGGATAGATGGATGGATATATTTATATATTTATGGATGGATCGATGGATGGATAGATAGATGAATGTATGGATTGATGGATGAATGGATGGATAGATGGATGGATGGATTTATTGAATGAATGACCCGGAAGAATAATCTTCCAATATGCAAGGTCATCCATTATAACTGAACACTAAAGGTTTTTAATAAAACATATAGCTAACATAAACCATGTTTTATGCCATGTTTATGCTAAATATGGTGGCTTGTTCATCCATTTCCAGTTTTCATACATTTTCCATTAAAACGTCTTATGTATAATCTTATAAACATACACAATCAAAGTCTATCTCTCTCTACCACTGCGAATTTATTAGAGCCGTACTTCATATTTAAATTTAATATATTCCTATTTTAATTCATATACACTAATGCGCCTGGATAAGTTTGTTGACCTTCCAACAGAATGTCAGAGCTATTTCTCTCACACTTAATTGCTTTTTAAATGCACGATTGTCCAGCTAAAGGGCCTTTTAAAAAAAATAAAGAGAGAGAAAACATCTAAATGATTACACCCACTACATACAAATTAAACTAACCATATTAGGTTTGAAAAAATGATTAAAATCTTTTCTTTTTAAACATTTTATTCAGGTTAACAGCTTGTAAATGGCTTTTAATTACTTTCTATCATGATGTCTGAACCTCTTGAGAGAGGATTTATCTTAAGATAACATAATTTATTGTCTCATAGTAACAAATGCTTTCTTAAATTCAAACTCGGAGAATAATCTGAGGAACTGTTAAAGGACACTGTTTAAAGGAATTATTATTATTTTATAAATCATTTTTTAAATAAATTGCTTGTCAATCACCTGGGGGTCATAATTAGATTTATAGTGCAGAAGGTGGAGTTAATACTAAAGTTGGGTCTATGTACTTATTATTGCAGACATCAGACTGCAGACTGAAATGTTGCTTAGCTAGCTGTACAAAAAGTTTATGATTATGATTTTCAGTCTATTCTACGTAAACTTTCTCTATTTACAGTATGCTGTACAGGAGCCTATCCCAGGAGACCTTGGGCACGAGGCGGGGTACACCCTAGATGGGGTGCCAAATAAATGCAGGGCACACACACACACACACACACACACACACACACTCACTCAAACATTCATTCACACACAATTACGCTAATCTTCATGTCTTTGGACTGTGGGGGGAAACCCACCAAGCACGGGGTGAACACCATGCACACAGACCCGAGCCGAACCCAGAACCTGGAGGTGCAAGGCGACCACTAAGCCACCGAGCCAGTTTTTCTTCTTCTATGGATGCCAAATATTAGACTACATCTTGTTCAACATGAGAAACCTGGTGGTTAGATGTTTGTGGACACTTGCCAAACATACACTTGTGCTTAAACACACAAATGTTTTAGATGCTGTGCTTTTACAATTTCTCGTTACTAGAACCAAGAGCCCCCATTGTGGTCCATAAGGACACCGTTTGCCAGGGTTGGAAATAAGCTATAAAACATACAGAACGATAGAATGGGCAAATATTAAATGTGCAAAGATTTATGTCGTGTTATCCTGTAGGTGCTGGTATTTGAGCTTCAATATTGTACGAGTCTTTTATGTGGAGAAGATTGGAGTTCACCATTCTCACAGCTTGAGGGAATATGATGTTTGCTCATCTGATAGAACATGCTCTTGTAATGTTTTCCTCATGGCAGGGGGATAAACAAATCACAGCCATCTCAAGGATTTTAATAACATGCTGCAAGGCCTTACGCTCCCTAGCTGTGCAGTTGCTATGCCAGACTTCAATGTTGAACATGACATTGTTTTCAATAGTAGCTGCTAGCTGTTAGTAATGCTGTTAGCTGGCTAACATCACAGCGCAGTGACACAGTGAGCAGCATTGCCACTTCGCAGCTCCAAAGTCCCTGGTTTGTTGCTAACCTCGATGTACAGTCTCAGAGTTTTGTTTGTCCCTCAAGGGTACAATGAGTTTCCTTTGGTTTCTCAGATTTTCTAAACTGCACATGTAGGTGGATTGACTGAATTGAAAAATTGAATAAATTGCATCCCTAAATATGAAAAATTTTGAGAATGTTAATTGAGCTTTTAATGTCTTCAGTGTGTTGGCATCAACTACCACTTGAGCGCAGAAGCATAGCTCATTATAAATGATTAACCAACCATTTGCAAGGAATAAAAATCAAATACATTTAGTATTATTGACTTGGGCAGCACATGTAGTGGATAGGATTGCCACCTCACACCTTCAGGGTCTGTGTTTGGTTCCCACCTTGCGGCCTGTATTCATGGAGTTTGAATGTTCTCCCTGTGCTTAATGGGTTTCCTCTGGGTACTCCGGGTTTCCTCCTATAGCCCAAAGACATTCAAATTAGGCTAATTGGTTTTCTTAAATTGCTGATTTCAGGTTTGTTTCATCATGCCAAAACATGTAATATACAGTAAGCTGTAATGAATCTCTCTAATTTCATCCTGAACCTCTTCCTCATGGTGCTGAGCCACATCAAAAAACAGCCCTACCTAATACAGCCTCTTTTAAACAAACTAAAACTAGCTGGTATGCAAATATATGCTCATATATTATACAGTATAATGTATGCAGTGGAACCTTGAATTGCGAACATAAATTGTTCCGGAAATGGCCTTGTATATCAAAGCACTCGAAAGCGAATTTCCATATAAGAAATAATGGAAACTCAGATGATTCGTTTCACAACCCAAAAATATTCATAGAAAAATAATTAACACAAAATATAAAGTAAAAATGTAACAAATTACCATGCACTTTGGCGGCACGGTGGTGTAGTGGTTAGCACTGTCGCCTTGCACCTCCAGGGTCCCCGTCCCTGTGTGCATGGTGTTTGCATGCTGCATGGAGTTTGCATGTTCTCCCTGTGCTTGGTGGGTTTCCTCTGGATACTCTGGTTTCCTCCCATATTCCAAAGATATGCAGGTTAGGCTAACTGGCGTTCCCAAAATTGCCTGTAGTGTGTGAATGAGTGTGTGTGTATGTGTGTGTGCCCTGCGATGGATTAGCTCCCTGTCCAGGGTGTGCCCTGCCTCGTGCCCTAAGCCTCCTGGGATAGGCTCCAGGTCCCCCGCGACCCTGAATGCACGATAAAGCGGTATAGAAGATGAGTGAGTGAGTGATGACCATGCACTTTACCTTTAAAAAGAATCCCGGCAGTGGTTCCGTTTTGTGTGTGTGTGTATGTGCGTGTAAAACTGAAGTAAAATGAAAGAGGAAAGGGGGAGGGAGGGGGCTACTGTGTAGGATGACTTTCACATACTGTACACTCACTGCTCTGTTGGGAAACTTCTTTAGCAAGGAATCTCTCTAATGACGCTTGCTTTTGCTTTACGTGCGCACACACACATGTGGTCACCATTTTATAATAAACAGTATACAGTATGCGCCCACTAATGTTGATTAGACAAGTGACGCATGAGCATTGAGACTGAGTATGGGAGATGATTACCCACAATCCCACAGCACGAAAGAGAGACGAACCATTGCCTCAGTTGTGATCATGTGACGCTCAGCATACAAAACACGTGCGTACTACTCGTATATCAAGCCCTCGCTCGTTTATTAAGTTCAAATTTATGTAAAAATTTAGCTTGTGTTGCAAAACACTCACAGACCAATTTACTCACAATCCAAGGTTCCACTATAATTGCATTGGGGCATTAGGTGGGATACACCCTGGACAGGGTGTCATTTTATCACAGGGTACACAAGCACACATTCACTCACACACTCACTCGTGCACTATGGGCATTTGGAAACACAACTATGCAATTATGCTGCATTGATTCAATCATCACAATCATAATGTATCATATTATTATGATAAAGTACTATTATAACTTTCTAATATTTTATAACATTATCTTCCTTTCAGCTGTTTGCATTAAAGTAATTGATATTTTCATATGCCATAATAAGATGCTTAAATTGCAGTGTACCCCATGGGACACTATACAGTAAAGGTAGCATTCAGTTTGGAAAGTGGAAAGTGAAAGTATTATAATTTACTTGATTTTACATAACTTTTGTGAGAATAAAAATAGCACATTATTGTTAGTCGGTTTTCTCATAGATAGATAGATAGATAGATAGATAGATAGATAGATAGAAGCAGCGTTTATTTGTAATGCAGCACTCAGCCTGATAGGTCTCCCTATTTTGTATGCCTCAATTACATTTTGTTTATACAAATTTTTTTTTTTAAAGTAGCCAAAAAGCTCTATCTTGGCTTTAACAAACCATAACACGGTCAAGTTACTTCATCCAAAAAACCTATACATGTGAAAAATACATATTCACAGTCTTTGGAGCTCCAGAGGTTTCCTTGGTGTTCTCATCACCAATTCTGGAGGGACATTCGGTTTATATAATGTCAGTGTTGTACTTCAAGTTCTGTGCTTGTTCATGGTGTCCTTTACAGTGAACCATCATGATGCATCAAATGTTTTCAGAATAATTTTACACATCTCTCCTGATTGATTCAACCATAAGATCATGTATCATTTGTAATATTTTTCTATCAAGAAAAAAAAACTAACTACTGTAAATGAACAGCCTTTTTTTTAATTATATTTGGGATTCATCAAAATCATTTCATTCATAAGAAGTGGATGTGAGATTACTTTTACACATGATTTTGACTATGATTGGTTAATTCTGAGCTACATCTCACATTATATAATAGTATACAATGTCATGGAGGTACTGATGGGCATGCGCCTAAATCTTTTCACACTCCTCACTCACTCCAAAGACTCACTAGGTAGGTGGCCTCCTCTTCTGCAGGTGTGTGAAGGGGTGGGGCCGCTAGATTGGGCACAGCTGCTGTATAATAATTGTTAATGCATCTCAACCTTGAGAAAAGCCTCCATGCTGAAAAAGCGAGGCGAGGAGCTTAGCTCAGGTGTCCAAGGTCCAGGAAGCGAGAAGAATGTGCTTGCGAGCGGGGTGATGTCATTCGCCCCAGGAACTTCAAAAGAAAGTGGACTGAACACCGGACTGTGGTTACCGGAGGAACGACAGTCAATGTTGGCTACGATCGCGTTAGACTCCCATATGAGACCACGCCCAAGAAGAGCTCGATGGGGCTGGTTGGCCACGTGGTTGAGAGCCCCATTATGGAGCTGGCAGGAGCCGCTGCCCACTCTCACCCCTTTCCTCCCCTTCTTTTCTTTCTCTCTTGTTAAAATCCTTACCTTTTACCAAACAGAAGCGACTGTAATCACACTACTATTGCTGACCTACATTACATTGTCGAAACCCACACTGCCTGAATAAGCCCCAGAGTAGACGCTGAGAATGCAGGACAAAGCACATAGCAAAAAGGATAAAATCTCTATTCTATTGTTATGAGAAATGTAAGGTCGCTGGCAAACAAAATGGATGAACTCTATGCACTGACCAAGAAACAGCAGGAATATCTTAAATGCAATGTTATGTGCTTTATTGAGACATGGCTGCAGGAGCTAATCCCAGACTCCACCATCACTCCTCACTAGCTTTCCTAGCACACTCAGGTTGGTATGGATGATGCCATAATTGATCTTCTTCAATCAGCTCTTGTTCACCTAGATAAAGCAGGCAGCACTGTGAGAATCATGTTCTTTCATGATTTCTTCAGTGCATTTAACACCTGTACTGCTTTAAGAGAAGCTCCAGAAGATACAAGTCGACACCTCCACAACCTACTGACTTGCTAACTGTCTGAGGCACGGATTAGACAGTTCCGGGGGCATGGTGGTGTAGTGGTTAGCACTGTCTCCTTGCACCTCCAGGGTCCGGGTTCGATTCCCGGCCTGCCTCGTGCACTAAGCCTCCTGGGATAGGCTCCAGGTCCCCGCGACCCTGAATACAGGATAAAGCGGTATAGATGATGAGTGAGTGAGTATGGGAGAAACCACCATGTCAAGGCCAACATCAAGGAGATGCTTGTGGACCTCAGGAGGACTTAACCTACACCAAACACAATTTTGCATTCTCGGTAAGGAAGTGGAGGTGGTGGAAAACTACAGATACCTCTGAGATCAACTTGACAAGAGACAGGACTGGAAATGTAACATAAATGATGTCTATAGGAAAAGACATAACAGACTCTACTTTGTGAGAAAACTCAGGTCCTTTAATGTCTGTAGCAAAATGTTGCAAATTGTTTAGCAGTCTGTTGTTGCCAGTGCAATATGGAGCAACAGCATCAGAAACAGTGATATTCTGTCACTACTGAAACATATCTCAATTTTGGGATGTACTTGAGGTTGGTAATTGAGTAAAGCATGCTTGAACATTCTTTACTTGAACATACTCCTCACATGTCCTCCACAACCTGCTGGCTAAACAGCAGAGCACTTTCAACAAGAAAATACTTCAGCTGTGATAAAGCACACAACAGAAAGTCATGCCTGCTGGCTGCAATTAGACGTTACAATAACTCTGCCCTGTGTCAGGATAGGGATCTCCTTCTCTGAGAACTTTACTATGAATATGGTCATATACATTTTGTTCTGTACTGTATTTATTAACCAAACTGTTGAATCTGCTAATATCCAATGAAAGCTCTTTAATCTATAGCTCCTTAGGGTAGTCCACCTTATTGCATTAATATGGTCACATAATATTACAAGATATTCCATATCTTGCTGGTACACCTACTGTACTGTACATTTTTAGGTATCTGCCTGTATATACAGTATATACCATTGTGTAACAGTTTTTTATTATTTGTGAACATACAGTATTACCTCCTTAATGTCCAGTTCTTAGATTCTTACTGTACCTGACTGCACTATTGTAGACAGTGTACAGTATCATAGGTCTTAGTCTCAGTCTTTGGTATTCCCTTTTTGGTAATACTTTTTAAACCTCTTTTCTCATAGTGATTTTTGTATTTTATTTTTTACCTAGCTTTTAATATTTTTCTACAACCTTTGTGTTTGTATCTTGTGTACTCCGTAACCTGACTGGCATAACATTATAATTTACCTTTGTGATAAATAATGTTCTATTAAAGTAGAAATCTATATATCCAGTAAGCCAACTTTAGCCCATTATAGAAAATACACTGTGAAATGTCTTCCCAGTGTTGTTTTTCCCTGTTTTTTCCTGGTTTACTTTGGCTCTTCTTGACTGGACCAGAAACTTTGCTTCTCTTAACATCGCTCTCCTGATGACACAAAACTACTTTATTTTGTTTTAAGGACAGGTCTAAAGTCCATTCAGCAAACCCAGTTAAACATCTTTGGATGCTCATTGATTAGTTATACCACAGTTAATGTATTTTTAACGTGCCATTGTGATTGGTCAGAATTTGCTACAGTGGAACCTTGGATTACGAGCATAATTCGTAAATCAAAACAAATTTTTTAAATTCCATAAGGAATAATGGAAACTCAAATTATTCGTTCCACAGCCCCAAAAAAATAAATACACAAAAATAATGAATACAAAATATAAAGTTTATGCACGCAGGTGCTGTGTGTGTTTGTGTGTGTGTGAAGCTAAAGTAAGAGGAAAGGAGGAATCAGCCCCTCCCCTCTTCTTGTCATACACAGTAACATTTCCTCCTCTCTTATTTGAGTTTCACACACAAACACACACACACACACACACACATTGACAAAAAGACTGTTTTACCAGAAAAAATAGAAAGGAACATCGCTAACAACTCTCACGTGAGTGCATACTAACGGAATCACTGCTGTAAAGTAAAAATAAAACACAAATTAATCTGCACTTTTCCTTTGTAAAGAATCGCGACAGAGCAGTGTTTCTGTGTAGAGCAGAGAGTGTGTGTGTGTGTATGTGTGTGTGTGAAGGCGCAAGGAGGAGGGGAGCGATTAGGAGTGTAAAGGTGAGAGGAGGGGTGTGTGTGAAGGGGCACAGTGTCAAATTACGCGCGTGCACACACATACTGTAGCGGTTGGCTGACCCAGGGAGCGGAAGAAAAGGGATCTTTAACCTCTCTAATGAGACTTTGTTTTGCTTTACACGCGCACACACATGTTTTATAATGAACACATAATAAATAGTACAAGCGCGCTGTATACACACGCATACAAACACAAAATAAAATATGTTTTACGCGCACACACGTGGTAACAGTGTTATAGTAAACAGTACACGCGTGCACGGATGTTGATTATACCAGTACGAGACGCGCACTAAGACCCAGCAGGGGAGACGATTACCCACAATTCCACAGTGCAAGAGAGAGAAAAACCGTTGGCACAGTTGTGATCACGTGACGCTCAGCGTCAAAACAAGAAGCACATGCGTGATACATGATACTCGGTACTCGTCAACCAAGACTTGCTCGTTTTCCAAGTCAAAATTTATTATAAATCTTTAATAAAGATCTTTAGTTTTCTAGTAACTAGTACTGGGGGAAAATGAGCATGCTAAATCCATTCTGTAGGACGTATCCAAAGATGGTGGCTGACAGCATACAGCAAGTAGACCAACAACCAAGCCACAGAACAAAGAAATTGATTCTTGTTTCTGGTGGGGAATATACACTACATTGCCAAAAGTATTGACTCGCCTGCCTTCACATGCATATCAACTTGAGTAACATCCAATTTTTCATCCATAGGGTTTCATATAATGTTGGGCCACCCTTTATAACAGCTTCTACTCTTCTGGGAAGGCTTTCCACAAGGTTTAGGAGTGTGTTCATGGAAATTTGTGTGCATTCCTCCAGAAGCGCATTTTTGAGGTCAGACATTGATGTTGGATGAGAAGTCCTGGCTTGCAGTCTCTGCTATCACCAGTGCACAAGCCGTCATATTAAATCCTATGGATTAGGAATTGGATGTTATTTAAGTTCATATGCATGTGAAGGCAGGCGAGCGAATACTTTTGGCAATATAGTGTATGTCCACATTCCACACCCAACTGAGGATGTCACTATGACCTTTTGTGCAGCACAGGTGCCCTCCCAGCTGTCTTTGCTAAGACAGCTCCACACAATTTAAAGCTAGTTAAAAATATACTGATAAAGTGTTATGCTTATTTAACATTTAACATTCAGTGTGGATGCTTGAAGTCATTGGGTTTTGCTCTTCAATACATTAAAATAGTTATCATTGATATTTTTTGTTGTAACAGGGGAATAATAATCTACTGTATATAAACAAAAAGAAAGGATTTGTCTATGCATTGGTCAAAATTTGTTCTTTTAATGCTATCTTTTCAGCATTGTTTCAGACCTTGGAGGACCCGGAACCAGTCTTAGAAAATTTTCTGTCTGTACTGTACCTCTGTCTGTCTGTTTGACTGTCCAGCCAGATTTTGTCACACCATCACGCAAAACTGGCTGGACAGAATTTAATGGAACTTTGCCAGTACTTAGATATTTTTCTAAAGTTAAACCTGCACCATAAATCAAAATGTTTTGAGTAGAAGGGAAGTTATATACTGTAACATAGTATTACCAGATTACAAGCTGGAAGTTTTGACTTCTTCTTTTATGTTACATGTAATCTGACACCTTTCATGTTCACATGTATATAATTAATATCACACTAAAAGGATTTATTGAAATTAATATTAATGATAATAAGATTGATTGATTGGTAACAAACTTATTTAATATCACTTCCCCCACTATTCAACATACACGACAGTGTATATGGGCTTCCACACACACTGTCTCTCTGTACGGCAGTGTATAAGGGCTTAAACCTGAATTAATAATAGCACTGATTAAATTAAAGCTAATCATATTTTTTTTTAGCTTTAACCTTTTAACTATTTCTAAAATCTCTTTTACTGTCATCGACGGATACTTCAGCTTGTAATAATATATATGCAATATACACTACCGTTCAAAAGTTTGGGGTCACTTTCAGATTTCTTTGTTTTTGTTTAGTGATTTATTTTCTCCATTCTACAACAATA